>BLSH010297057.1:354034-394974 GCA_018402905.1 Glandirana rugosa
GGGGAGGTGTAGTGTGTGGAGACCTCCGTCGGGGAGGGAGGCGTCGAGAGAGGAAACGTTGGTCGAAGAGGGGAGGTATCGAGAGTGGAGACGGTGATCGAAGGGGGGACGTGTCGAGTGTGGAGACGTCCGTCGGGGAGGGAGGTGTCGAGAGTGGAAACGTTGAAGAGGGAGGGAGGGGCTGCCTCCAGAGGTGTGTGATGTGGAGGGGGAAGCTGGTGGTAGAGGTGAGAGCTATGGAGGGGAGAAGCTGGTTGCAAAGGTGAGAGCTGTGGAGGGAGGGGCTGCCTGCAGAGGTATGAGCTGTGGAGGGGGGAAGCTGATGGCAAAGGTGAGAGCTGTGGAGGAGAGAAGCTGGTTGCAAATGAGAGAGCTGCGGAGAGAGGGGCTGAGTGCAGAGGTGTGAGATGTGGAGGGGGGAAGCTGGTTGCAGAGGTGAGAGCTGTCAAGGAGGAAGCCGGTTGCAGGTTGCAGAGGGGGAAGTTGTCAAGGGGAAAGCTGGTTGCAGAGGTGTAAGCCGTAGAGGGCAAGCTGGTTGCAGTGAGGCATGTTAGAGGGGAGAGGCTGGTTGCAGGGGTGAGAACTGTAAAGGGGGAAGCTGGTTGCAGAGGTGAGAGCTGTCAAGGAGGAAGCTGGTTGCAGAGGGGGAAGTTGTCAAGGGGAAAGCTGGTTGCAGAGGTGTAAGCTGTAGAGGGCAAGCTGGTTGCAGTGAGGCATGTTAGAGGGGAGAGGCTGGTTGCAGGGGTGAGAGCTGTAAAGGGGGAAGCTGGTTGCAGAGGTGAGAGCAGTATAGGGATGGGTTGGCTGCAGAGATGTTAGCTGTGGAGGGGGAACTGGCTGTGAAGTGGAAAGGGGTGGAGTCGGCTGCAGAAAGGAGAGGTGAAGGGATGCAGAGATGAGAGGTGCAGAGGTAAGAGATGGACCCTATTTAAACACACCCCATTTATGCCACGCCCAATATTCAGCGCACAGAAAACCAAACCCACTTTTTTGGACCGGTGCTCCGTATTTATTTTCTGTCAAACAATGGGAGCCAATATGTGATCTTGCACAGCTCTGCTATCATTGTTTTCTAAGACAGTGATAGGGGAAAAGCAC
The DNA here is from genome assembly GCA_018402905.1 of Glandirana rugosa. Classification (NCBI taxonomy): domain Eukaryota; kingdom Metazoa; phylum Chordata; class Amphibia; order Anura; family Ranidae; genus Glandirana; species Glandirana rugosa. The sequence continues at coordinate 355,133 of BLSH010297057.1, forward strand.
ATAGATCAGAAATGGTAAAATCATAAATCTACATGCAGATTCCATGTCAGTGGCTCAAATTACTGAAGCCAGGAAACCAGTATTTTCTGAATGAGAGATCAGCAGCCATACTTTGAGTTTCCTTTCCAATGATGAATACTCTGTAGCATGAAGTAAAGTAGTAAAAACGATATCTGCCTTGATTTACTCTGCTTGCACGAGATTCTTCTCACATGTGGCATTTATGCTTTAAGCGATTATATCTTCTAGTTAGACAGTGATCATTAAAGATTAGACACAGAAATGTTTATGTAACACTTTGAGGAAATACTCAGCAAAGCCTATCTGACTAGAGGACAAAGAAAGCTTAGCAAATTTTCAAATGTTGTTATGGGCTTTAATTATGTAATTATGCAATTAATATAATCACAGCGTGACAAGAGCTTCCCTTGTTTGCATTTACATATACAAAGCAGCTGTGGCTCTGTTATTTGGTCTGAATGTCTACTAAATGGCACAGATCTTCTAGTAAACTAGTGCTAAGGCAAAAAGTAGGCTGCCATGCTGATCCGATAACTGCAAAACTTTTTGAATCCCTAAAGCTGCATTCACATCTTGGCATATCGGGAGACAATCGCGGTAAAATCGCGCAAACAAAATCACGGGACGCCTGTCCCCCCAAGAGAAGCTCTTGTACTTCTTTCGGGCGACAAGCGTCCCATGATTCTGTTTGCACGATTATACCCCAATTGTTGCCCGACGAATCGCGGGAAAATCGCACCACGTTTGGGATGCTATTGAAAGTGACAGACAATGCATGGGTGTCCCATGATTTGTTGCTATTTCAAATCGCGGGCAGAATCGTGGCGATTCAACCCGCGATTCAGAATGCGTAGATGTGAATGGAGCCTAAACCTCGTACACACGATGCCAATTTCGGACGACAGAACATCCATTTTTTGTTGGATGCTCATCTCATGTGAAGAGCGTATTAACAATACAAAAATGTTATTATTTATTTATGGCCGAATTCAACTTCAGAACAAATATCACCTGGATCAGGAGTTATGACTGTGCTCAGACCTTACTTGTTGAATGGTTGTTTCAGGTCAATAATTCACAATTTTTGAAGCTGCTGGCTGCCAGGCAAGTAGCATTTTCAGCAATAGCTCCCCTTTTTTCTCTCAGTGCAGGTTTTCCTGAAGACAAATGGCTTACCACCAACTGCCTTTAGCTCAGCTGTCCCAAACAATGTTGCCACTTTTTTTGTGTTACTAAACCCACAACAGTACAATCAGGCTGTATACGCAGTAAAGCATGCTTGTTATAGAAACATAGAAAAGTGACGGCAGAAAAAGACTGAGTACTGAGTTGTCCATCGAGTCTGCCCATTTTTTTTGGGTCTTTTTTACCCTCAGTAAAGCCATGCTGCTTTGGGTCCAGCAAGCTGTGTATTTTTAGGTGATCAATGATTCTTCTTTTGAGAAGTGATTCCATTACCTTGACTACAATTGATGTTAAACTCACTGGCCTGTAATTGCCAGCTTCTACCTTGCTGCCCTTCTTGTGGATAGGTACAATATTAGCTATCCGCCAATCATGGGGAACTTCTCCTGTTAGAAGAGATTGATTAAAAAGATCTCTTAATGCTCCAACAACTATATCGCAAAGTTCTCTTAGAACTCTGGGATGAATACCATCAGGGCCCATTGCTTTATTAAGCTTTAACCGAGCCAGTTCCTCAGCTACCTCTGTCTCCAGAAATCCTAGAAATGAACCATCATTACTAGAACCATTATGATTCTCTAACTTGTTATCATTAGTGTGATTTCTTCCTGAGAAGACTCACTCACTGTGGAACCTAAGGAATTAATCTTGTCATTGTGTAAAAAGGCTGTTTGATCCTGTCTTCTCTGATCCTCCAGTTCTTCCACAGTCCCCAATCCATCTCCTGATAGAACAGAGACTTTGGGGCAAGCTGCACATGTTCAGTTTGGTGTGTATGGCTATTGTATTGCTCTTATGTGATTTATTAACTTATACCTAGCATAAGGGTAGCACACTTTTTATTGTTTGGTTGGAGCTTGTTACACATCCTACTTGGATTGGTGATTTAGATGTTGCTGTCCAATCGATCCAATGGAGTTTTATTGCATTTGTTTTACTTTATTGTCACTAAGGTTTACAGTTTTTTGCAAGCGCACAAACATTATCTTGAGTTTTTACTGATAGAAGTCACAAGACTGCTCTATCTGCTGATGAGAAAAAGTATTTAGCAGTTTATATTTACTAACACTATTGCATGGTCCATGTTCCGTGTACTGTGGGACACCAGATATAGTGAATGCAGGGTCCTGGGTTTAGTAACACTTTAAGGAATGGACAATGCATGAGGTAAAAGCTATTCATCTCTTCATATACATGCTGGACAAATGTCAGTTGGGTGAATTGACAGAAGGTTGACTCTTACCAAGTGTTTGTCTGTCAGCAAATACACCAGTGCAATAGTTTACACCTTATTAGGAGTTTGAGGTCAGTTGAAAAGTGTTCTTTAGAGCCTTAATAAGCCTTAATAATAATTCTTCCATATAGGCTAGGTCTAGAGTTGCCACCTCGTCCCTTTAAAACCAAAACATATATGAATTACACAGGTTCTGAGGCTAATTTAATGCAGATAAGGCACCAAGTGAGTTCAATTACCACCTTAATCAGCCTCAGGACCTGTGTAATTCTTAATATGTGTTCAGGTTTAAAGGGATGAGGTGGCAACCCTAGCTAGGTCACTGTTTTTTTTTTCATTAGCACCAGTGTGTATGTATAAAAGCCAAATTTTTACAGTTGTCACAGGAGGACATGAGGGTAAATCTTCTAATGGGGACACTTGTTCCAGAGTTACCCAAGAGGGGGGATTACTCTCATTTTATAAAGATTTCCTTGCAAAATCCGCCATTTTAGTTGCATATCTGAGACAGGATACACAGTGACAAAAAGTTACCTCCCTGAAGGTGACGCACAGCAAAAAATAAATCCTACATTATCTCAAACTGAAAACATTCTTTTGGCTTTACATACACGTTGACTAAGAGAGGATAACAGTTTTGCTTATAATATGGGGTAATTTGGTTGTCAGTAGTGATGAACACTGGCGTTTTTGTATCCTAGTCCCAACCCACCTGAGCGAGCCCGCAAGGAAGCTGCCACTGCACACCGCTAATCATCTGTAGCCGCAGCAGCACATATTCAGTACAATGGGCAGGTATACATGTGGCTGCTAATTGTGATTGGCCCAGTACAGTGACAGCTTCCTGGCCAGCTCACTCAGGTGTGTTGAGACTAGGATCTGAACATGACAGAGCACATGCCCAGTTGTCAGTAAGGATGGGCTCGGGCGTGTTTGCAAGTGCATGTGCTCGAGCCCACCGGAAAATGAACCCTGCACTGCGCCAATCACAGGCAGTTAGACATTTCCCCTATGCGCGGCTGCAGCGATCGGGGAATGTCTCATTGCCTCTTATTAGAGCAATGCAGGGTTCACTTCCCAGTGTGCTCGGGCACGTGCACTTGCGAACACGCCCAAGCCCATCCTTAGTTGTCAGCTTTGGTTCTATTTTACTTCCTTCAAGTTACATTGGAAAGGACTTTCATGCTATTCGCATTGTTATCTAGTTCACCACACTTTAAGCAATTGCATAGAAAATGCTATTAGCTGTTTTGTGTAGGCTGCATACCTAATCTATTTATAGGCCCATATCTTATCTAATGGAAGATTACAGCTTTGTTTATTTAGTGAAACAATCAGTTTGGTAGCATTAAAGAGGCATCACATTTTAACATGTAAAAAAACAAACAAACAAAACACATACATTTTTTCCTGCACTTTTAGGAATTGTTTGATATTTATTAGCAAGTACAGATTTTAATGGGTACCTGTTCCCCCTTCCACAATCTTTGCCTAGGTGGGGATGATGTCCTTTGCTCTGCCCCTCCCATCCTGCATGATCATTCGCAAAGTACCACGTAAGCTCATGCATGTGCAATGGGGAGCATGCTGTGGCTTCTTTGGGGAGCTTGCTGTGGCTTCTTTAGGAAGCCACAACCGATTCTTGTATCCAAGATGGCAGCGCTGAGGATCCACAGCGGTAAGAAAAGCTAGCTGCGGAAAGACAGAGCTGGATTCCAGAGACTGGTAAGTACCTGATTTTGAAAAGTCAGCAGCTGCAGTATTTGTAGCTACTGAATTTTCAAGAATAAAAAAAACTGAACTTCCTCTTTAAGTTTAATTTTACTTCCTCCTCTTTCATTGAGTTGGATGTTCATACCACTGATGCATAAAGGTGTCAGCTGTTATACTACATATTTAAACTGTCAATGAAAAAAAAAAGAAAACATACCTTAATACCTTCAAAAATTCTGCAAGTACAGAATATACCAATTGATATAGGATCCCATTGGGCTCCTAACTTCCTGTTTGGACTAACACCACAGTGCCTTTTCTGCAGTGAAATTCTAACTATAGCCAGTCCTACCTGCTGGACTACAGAATTATGTCAAATCCCCTCCCCTCTGTCCCTCTCCACATGCATGCATACATTTTTTTCCCAGCAAAACAATGCAGCTACCTTAAATTCTCAGAGCCTGTCCACGCACGGTGTGTTGTGAAATAGCTCTTTGGAGATGTAGTTCTAGGGGTGTGCCTAGACCAATAGGAATTGAGCTCCAAGCAGCTGCCCTGTAAGCAATTTACAAGCCTGGTAATGTTTCTTACAAATTTTAGGGGTATGCTCTTCAGGGAGAATGGGAGGTTTGGGGAAAATCTGAGCAATCCCTAGACATATACAACATACCTTATTATTTTAAAATCAAGCAGATATACACTCAGGGGACAATCCCCCTTCTTTGCAAAATGACACAGGGCTGGGTAAACTACATTCAGTAAAAAGAGATGAGATACTTTGGTGTATTCAAACTTCTCATCGGTAGACTGTCTTATCAGCAGGGAGGGCTGTTGGAGGATTTCCCCCCTCCCTCCACCCTGACCCCAGTCTACATGCTAGAAACACATATACAGTTGTATGCAAAAGTTTAGGAACCCCTGACAATTTCCATGATTGTCATTTATAAATATCTGGGTGTTTGGATCAGCAATTTCATTTTGATCTATCAACTGAAGGACGCAGTAATACTTCAGTAGTGAAATGAGGTTTATTGGGTTAACAGAAAATGTGCAATATGCATCAAAACAAAATTAGACAGGTGCATAAATTTGGGCAACCCCAACAGAAATTCACATCAATATTTAGTAGAGCCTTCTTTAGCAGAAATAACAGCCTCTAGACACTTCCTATAGTCTGTAATGAGTGCCTGGAATCTGGATGAATGTATTTTGGACCATTCCTCTGTACAAAACATGTCCAGTTCATTTATGTTTGATGGTTGCTGAGCATGGACAGCCTGTTTCAAATCACCCCACAGATATTCAATGATATTCAGGTCTGGGGACTGGGATGGCCATTCCAGAACATTGTACTTGTTCCGCTGCATAAATGCCCAAGTAGATTTTGAGCAGTGTTTTGGGTCGTTGTCTTGTTGAAATATCCAGCCCCGCGTAACTTCAACTTTGTGACTGATTCCTCAACAATATTCTCAAGAATCTGCTGATATTAAGTGGAATCCATGCGACCCTCAACTTTAACCAGATTCCCAGCCCACAGCATGATGAAACCTCCACCAAATTTTACTGTGGATAGCAAGTGTTTTTCTTGGAACGCTGTGTTCTTTTGCCGTCATGCATAACGCCCCTTGTTATGACTAAAATTAAGCTGGCTTGTCCAAATGTGCGTTTGCATACCTCAGGCGACTCTGTTTGTGGCGTGTGTGCAGAAAAGGCTTCTTTCGCATCACTCTCCAATACAGCTTCTCCCTGTGCAAAGTGCGCTGAATTGTTGAACGATGCACAGTGACACCATCTGCAGCAAGTTGATGTTGTAGGTCTTTGGAGGTGGTCTGTAGGCTGTTTGTGACCGTTCTCACCATCCTTTGCCTTTGCCTCTCCAATATTTTATGGGGCCTGCCACTTCTGGCCTTAACAAGAGCTGTGCCTGTGGTCTTCCATTTCCTCACTATGTTCCTCACAGTGGACACTAACAGCTTATATCTCTGCGATAACTTTTTGTAGCCTTCCCCTAAACCAGTGTTTTTCAACTCCAGTCCTCAAGGCACACCAACAGGACATGTTTTCAGGATTTCCATGAGTTTGCACAGGTGATTTGATCAGTTTTACTGCCTTAGTAATTACCACAGCTGTTTCATCTGAGGGAAATCCTGAAAACATGACCTGTTGGTGTGCCTTGAGGACTGGAGCTGAAAAACACTGCCCTAAACCATAATGTAGAACAATCTTTGTTTTCAGGTCATTTGAGAGTTGTTTTGAGGCCCCCATGTTGCCACTCTTCAGACAAGAGTCAAAGAGAACAACAACTTGCAATTGGCCTCCTTAAATACCTTTTCTCATGATTGGATGCACCTGTCTATGAAGTTCAAGGCTTAATGAGCTCACCAAACCAATTGTGTGTTCCAATTAATCAGTGATAAGTAGTTACAGGTATTCAAATCAACAAAATAACAATGGTGCCCAAATTTATGCACCTGTCTAATTTCATTTTGATGCATATTGCACATTTTCTGTTAATCCAATAAACCTCATTTCACTACTGAAATATTACTGTGTCCTTCAGTTATTTGATAGATCAAAATGAAATTGCTGATCCAAACACCCAAATATTTATAAATGATAATCATGGAAATTGTCAGGGGTTCCTAAACTTTTGCATACAACTTTACATCCCATAATAGGGTGTTCCCAAGGCAGACAGAAACAACAGAACAATGGGATACAGCCACATGTCAAACGTTTATGAGACCGGGCTCATACAATATTCCAGCCTTCGGAAAGGTGGAATTAATTTATCTTCATATATTTCTGGAGAGAGATGGTTCAGAAATATTAATGTCCCAAGAAAAAAGAGCCCCCTCATTCTTTCAACACAAACCACACTTATAGAACCCGGGACAACAGGTGTAAATGTAAAGGCTGAGTCCAGTGTGGTTGTACAGTGAGTCTGAATAGTGCAGATCAACCTGAGGTTCTCGGTCACCCTGTGCCCCTAATAGACACAGGGTGTCAGGAAACGTCTGATGCAACTACTGTTCCTAGGACTAGAATGCCCGTGCGCAGGTGCACGGAGCAGGTGCGCATGCGTGTGCACCGCGGCCAGTGCACGTGCAGGTGCGTGCTGGCATTGGCGCCAGACAGGTTATTTAAAGAGGACAGCACCATGCAGCCGGTGCTGTCCATTCTACAGTGTATAGTGTTTCTGAGAGACCTGTTGCCTGTACCTGTTTATCTGTGACCTGGCTTGTTTGACCTTAATTGATATCTGCCTGCACCGATCCCGGCTTGTCCACGACCACTCTTCTGATCCTCCCTTTGTACCTCTGCCGCCAGCCCGTTGACAACCCAGCCTGTACTTGATGATCCTTCAGCTTTACCCTTCTGTACCACATTGCCAGCCAGTTGCCGACCCAGCCTGTACCACTCTCCTATCCAGCTGCACGAGCCACGCAGGGCATCCCATCACCATCTGTGGACCAGTAAAGCCCTCGTGCCATCCTGCACTCCAGAACCACCCGTCTGCTCTACCAGGGGTTCTTGAATCAGGTGCGCAAGAGTGGTTACTCCCTGCATAAGTCAGACTCCACCACCAGGTGCGTGACACAGGGTGACTTACGCATAGGTGGGGCCGGGGGAGCTGGACAAGGAGTTTCCAGAGCTCTCTAAGGTAAGCTGGGTTCCACAAGCCCTCTGCCCAAATAGACTCCCGTCACACTGCCAATAGTCATCTAAACAGAATCCAATATCATGTCCTTTGATGTGTCCTGAACAAGCTTGTTGCAAAAATGGGTGTGGAAGGTATATGTCAGGGATATGTAATTAGCGGACCTCCAGCTGTTGCAGAACTACAAGTCCCATGAGGCATAGCAAGACTTTGACAGCCACAAGCATGACAGCCAGAGGCAGAGACATGATGGGACTTGTAGTTTTGCAAGATCTGGAGGTCCGCTAATTGCTTATCCCTGGTATATGTAGACAACCCTTGGTGCTGGCTCATCATAGGAAAACATTAATAGTTTAATGATTTCCTCCCTTGAGGGTTGTCATCTGATGAGGTCTTCATTGTGCCTAAAGAGATGAAATTACTGCTTTCAGCTGGACAGGCAATTGTCATCTCATGTCTATTGGACCTTTAGATATGTGCAGCTTCCTCACAGATTACTATGCTGAATAGGTATCATCCAGACACATTATCTGTAAAGGCTTCAGCAGAGCTCAGACCTACTCTGTATTCTTTTTTCTGTCAAAGTGCAAGAGAGTAGGAGGGAAAGCCATTTTCCCTTCTCACTCTTGATAAAACTAATATTGACTAAAATGAATTTGAACTCTTACATCCCAGGAGGCATATGCATATAATTATTGCTCAAAGACTATGTGAACTTGCTTCAGAAACTATTAGCCTAGAAGGCATTTTCATAAGCTGTGCTGTTTACTTAACAGAAAACATGAAGAATGTCTCTATGGGATTGATATAAAAAAGAAGGAAATACACTTAGGATTCCAAGGCTTTAAGGAAAGTTGGCTGAAAGAAGCAGGTTTTAACACCTTTTTAAATGAGCTGGAAAATCTTAAACGTCTTGGCAAACTCTTGCACGAAGGCTGATGCGGCAAAGAGATATGCTGAAAATCACAGCATTAAAATGTGGAAGATAAATCTAATACATAACATTTATGTTGCTCATCTGCATTCGTCATCATTTCATATTGTGTTCACTGGCATGTAAAGAAGAATCCTTAGCCTCCACAACATGGTTTGATGAGTAAGATTAGCTATTCCCAGTTCAGTGTTAGCACAGCACAACAATTGTACACCCTTCGGCTCCTCCTTGCTCAACTGACAATAAGTCCCCTTGCATGCAAGTCTAGTCTACTCTAGTCACAGCGCATCCATCCCCACTGTCTGCAGCCTGTCAGAGACTATGGCAGGCTACAGCTGGAGAGGGTTAAAAGCTGTATCTAGTGATACCCAGACACCTATGCATTTAAGAATGGCCAGTAAACCTGCATTCTGGGCTTTTGTCCCTGAACGCATAGAGCTCTAAACACAGGCACCACTCGGTAATGGCTCAGCCCTGTCCAGACGTAACCTGCAGTAGGCTGCAGGCATTAGGGCTGGATGCTGCACTAAAAGGGTGGGAGGACGCACTTCAGCTAAACTGCTCCATGTGCAAGGGGCCTAAAGCCTGGTACACACTATTAGATTTTTTTTATTCAATCCAAACTGTCAGCTCCGGCCAGAGCCGCTGTACTAACTATGCAAAGTTAGTATAGTGATCTCCCCTGCTGAGCTGTTGTGCTCTGACGGAGGGACAGCCCCCCCGCCAGAACACTCCGACCAGTGCTCTCTCTGCCATTGGCTGAGAGTGCTGATAGGGAGTGGGTCAGCTGCTGGTTTTCTAGCATGCTTGTCCGACAGAAGCCGGCCAAACGGACAGAGTGGCATACATACGGGCCAAATGTCGGCCGTTGTCTCCCAACATTGGGCCCGTGCGTATGGGGGTTAAGAGTCTCTGGAATTCATAAAGAGTGTTATAGATGCTCATTAGAAGTCTGGGTCCCATCCATGTAACAAATGGTGCAACTTGCGACATATTCATGTAACTGTCGTAAGGTGTGTAAACTGGTCTATGGCTACGGAAATTCTTTTTTTTGTTACTGCTGTATTATCCTTCTGCAGTGTGGACAGGGTTAAACTGAATATTTATTATAACAGAAATGCAGCTGCTATCTTTAAGGAGACCACTTTGAAATGCTCATCTATGGTGTGTCTCCAGTGCAGGGTGGAGCCATCTTAGCTGGATATGATTTGATCCTGGAGGACTGTTATTGGCAAATGCAACAAAGCAAGGATAAGTGGGTCTGCAGGCTTCTGAGAGGAAAAGAGTGGACAGTCTTAAAGCTTGCAGGGGTGTTGAAAACGTCCGGACTACTGGCTGAATGAAACCCTGCCGGATCTGGCCACAGTCTAGAGAAACCTCAGAGAAGACTTTCGTTGCGCAGAACCTTGCCTCAGAGACCATGAACTTTCCCCCTGAGAGGGTGTGAGGTGTGATTTGGATGCCAGGTGAAATCAGGCTACTAGAGAACTCTCCTACCAATTGTAAGGTAGGAAAAGAGGGACTGTCCCAGCAAGATTAAAAGAACATAAAAAAAATTACAGCAACTCCTATCCATGTCCTATAGACGTGTGCAGAGAGAAAAAAATTGTTTTGATTCCTTATTTAGTTTGTTTAGTTAGATTAGTTTCATTTGCTTACAAAATCTGTTTCGTTTATTCGTTTTTGAATCGATTAGAAACGTTTTCAAATCAATTTTGAATAGTTTTCGAATTCGAAAAGTTTTCAAATAGTTTTAAAATTCAAATTGTTTTCGAATTCAAATTGTTTTCAAATCATTTTCCACTTTCCAAGGAGAATGGGGTGGAGTGGAAAGTGAAGGAATAGAATGGAAAAAGATAGAATACTATAGAGGGGAATATAACAGAAAATGAAAGAATATAAGGTGGTGGAGTGGAACAGAGCTGTTGTATTCTATTCTTTTGTTTTCTGTTATATTCTTTTCTAGTCTATTTTTTTCTGTTCTATTTCTTTGTTTTCTATTTTATTTTGTTCTCTTTCGAAATTGGAAAACTATTCAAATTCGAGGACTTTTCGAATTTGAAAACTATTGGTATTTGAAACCTTTTCGAATTCGAATTTGAAAACTATTTGAATTCGAAAAGTATTCAAAAACTATTAGAAAATTATTTGAATTTCATCCGAATTTTCTTTTTCGTTATTTCATTTAAATTCGGTACTATTGTAATTTGTAAATTTGGATACATTCGAATTTCCAAAAAACAAAAATTGGCCCAAATTTTAATTCGGAACGAAACTAACTGCACATGTCTAATGTCCGAGGAATTGAACTAAATCAGAGCTTCTGTCCAGATACCCAGTAGAGGGTGCCCTGGGTCTGGTAAGAGACTAAGGCCCCTTCAGGACTTTAGGTGTGCTTTCTGAGGGACATAATAGAAGTCAATAAGAAAGCAAGCACACACCAAACTCACAGTTACACGGCACTACTTCCGCAGTGCAGGCAAGCCACGCAGCATCAGTGTTAAAAGGCCCAACATTACACAGGTTAATCTGTTGTCTGTTGGGAACTGTTGTGCTTTCTTCAAGGAACCCAATTGTGCCAGCCAATGGTTTATTTTTTTCATCAATCACTGGCTGGAGTAAAAAAACTGGAACTGTTAGAGCAAGTTACGACTGTCCTTATATACTGTTGCTAGGTAAATGCAGTTCCATTCTGTTAATTACTGTTAGTCAGAATACTGCATATCTTCAACAGTAAAGTTATTGTCTTACTTACTGTTTGTATAAGTACACTTTCTAATCATCTTTCCTTTTACCCACTTCAGCCTTGGAAGGTTTTACCCCCATCATGACCAGAGCACTTTTTGCAATTTGGTACTCCGCTGCTTTAAATGGTAATTGCGCGGTCATGCAATGCTGTACACAAAAACAATTTGCATCTTTTTTCCCCACAATTGGAGCTTACTTTTGGTGGTATTTGACCACTTCTGGAATTTTTATTTTTTGCGATACTACATTTACTGGAATGTACGCAGCTTTTAGTTTTAGACTGCCAATCTCATTTCTTGAGGTGGAAGGGCAGTACAAAACCCCCCCAAATGACCCCATTTTGGAAAGTAGACACCCAAGGAATTTGCTGAGAGGCATGTTGAGCCCATTGAATATTTTATTTTTTTGTCACAAGTGATTGAATATTGACAAAAAACATTTTTTTTACACAAAGTTGTCACTAAATGATAAATTGCTCGCACATGCCATGGGTATGTGTGGAATTACACCCCAAAATACATTCTGCTGCTTCTCCTGAGTACAGAGATACCCCATGTGTGAGACTTTTTAGGAGCCTAGCCATGTACAGGACCCCAAAACCCAATCACTGCCTTCAGGACTTGTAAGGATGTAAATTTTTGATTTCACTCCTCAGTCCCGGTCACATCTTTGGAGGCCACAAAATGCCAAGATAGCACAGCCTCCCCCAAATTACCCCATTTTGGAAAGTAGGCACACAAAGCTATTTTCTGAGAGGCATGTTGAGTCCATGGAATATTTTATATTTTGCCACAAGTTTCGGGAAAATGACAAAAAAAATTTTTTTACACAAAGTTGTCACTAAATGATATATTGCTCACACATGCCATAGGTATATGTGAAATTACACCCCAAAATACATTCTGCTGCTTCTCCTGAGTATGTTGAAACCACATGTGTGAGACTTCATGGGAGCCTAACCACGTACAGGACCCCGAAAACCAATCACGCCTGCAGGCTTTCTAAGGGGGCGAAAACTGTTGATTTCACACCTCACTACCTATCTCAGTTTTGAAGGCCATGAAATGCCCAGATAGCACCCCCCGACCCCCCATGACCTCTTTTCGAAAAGTAGACACGCCAAGCTATTTGCTGAGAGCCATGTTGAGTATTTTGCAGATCTTGCTTTTTGTCACAAAGTTTTGAAAATTGAAAAAGGAAAAAAAATGTTTTTACTTTTCTTTCTTCATTTTCCAAAACAAATGAGAGCTGCAAAATACTCACCATGCCTCTTAGCAAATACCTTGGGTTGTCTACTTTCTGAAAAGGGGTCATTTGGGGGGGTTTGTGCCATCTTGGCATTTCATGGCCTCCAAAACTGTGATAGGTAGTGAGGAGTGAAATCAACAATTTACACCCTTAGAAAGCCTGAAGGCAGTGATTGCCTTTTGGGGTCCTGTACGCAGCTAGGCTCCTAAAACGTCTCACACATGTGGTATCCCTGTACTCAGGAGAAGTAGCAGAATGTATTTTGGGCATAGGTGTGCGCAGCCTATTGCATTAGGGTGTGCACCCCAAAGCTCAACACACACTACTGGTCACTATGTTCATTCAGAAAGGGAAGGGGCCAATAAATTACACATTTACCAGCCCCTTCCCCCATGAATCCTGAAACATCCCAGCAGCAACAGCCGGCGGGAAAGGAGGGAAGCCGGTAGCACTGCAGGGGAAGGGAGGGGCAGGGTAGTAGGGGGAATCTGTGCTGCACAGGGTGATTAGGGTGTGCCTGGGCACACCCTCTGTGCACGCTTATGATTTTGGGTTGTAATTTCACATATACCCATGGCATGGTTGAGCAATATATCATTTAGTGACAACTTTGTGTAAAAAAAAAAAAAACAACAAAAAAAAAGATGTAATTTTCCTGAAACTTGCGGCAAAATATAAAATATTCCATGGACTCAACATGCCTCTTAGAAAATAGCTTGGGGTGTCTACTTTCCAAAATGGTGTCCATATCAGCGGCGGAACAACTCACCCGGTTCCGTAGGCAAGATGGCACCGACGACTTAGCAGGCCTGGACATCTTGCTGTGGCCTCCCTCACCAACAGCATCTCCTTCACAGCCGTCTCAAGGGGTGAGTGCCTCGGGCCCTTGCTATCTTTGCTACACAGCACGATCCTCTCCTAGTACAAGACACCCCACCTAACCCTGCAGATAGCTCCGCTTCTGAGCCCCCCCTTGGTGGAGCCTACGCTGGCTCAAATAATGATTGCAAGGCCTCATTGACATTGCAGATAGAAACCATCCGCACAGACTTCTCTCTGCTTAAAGCAGGACATGCAGAATTTAAGGAAAAGAACAGGGGCTGCTGAGGAACGCATTAGCACTCTGGAAGATACGGTGCACCTCCTATCTGCTACCCTGCATACAACCACCGATGAGATGGCGACCCTCAAAGCTAAATTGGATGACCTGGAGAATTGTTCCAGAAGGAACAATCTCCACTTCATGGGGTTCCCAGAACATTTGGATTGTCCCCACCCGGAACATTTCCTACACTCCTGGCTGTGGGATGCTCTTGGGGTTGAGGTCCTGTCTCATGCCTTCCTTATTGAATGTGTGCATCGCACCCCTCCATGGGCACCACTACTGGGGGGCTCCCCCACGCCCGTTGATTGCCAGAAACCTCAACTTCCAGGATAAAGTTACGATTCTACGCCTGGCCAGGGAGAAAGGACTGTTCAAATTTAATGTTAATATTGTATCCATATACCCTGACTTTTTGGCCGAAGTTCAACTCCAATGCATTTGCTACAGTGAAAGATTGTCTGTGTAAGGAGGGCCTACAATACGCCATACTCTTTCCAGTCAAACTGAGAATCAAATGCGATGGTAAGGCCATTTCTACACTAACCCTAAAGATGCTATGGCCTGGATAGAGGACAGTTTTGCAACCCAGCAACGACGGGGGCTCAATAGACCATGAGTGATAATACCCTTTTACTTCTCTTCGCCTGGCTCTGTATCCCTGCTAAACATCCTTCTCTTACTGTACTGCTGAAACATGATACGGCTGCTGTGTTACCCTTATGACTACAGTGTATACCTTGAGGTGCCCTTATGGTGTCTGCTATACACTCCTAACTGCTGGCTGGCCTTCTCATATTGGGCTACACTAGGTCCTCATTGTATCTTGCTATTTACACTACACAAAATCCTTTTACTGTTGGATGTTACCGTTTGGGCCTTATAAGTGACATAGGTGGTCCACTCTTCTGAAAGGACCATGAGGATTAAGTTGATTCTACTGAACAACCCTCCACACCTATGCTGCCAGGCTGACATGTTATTACTAACACTTCCCTTACTCTCACTGTTTGATCTCTGTGACCTTCCTTTAATTGTCCTGTATTTTAGGTCATGGGTTGGCTACGGAAGTGGACATGGGTCTGGATTTGGCTCATATGACACTTCACGTTGCTATTACCATCCTTTTGACTCAGCCAAAATAATACGGGATATCACTGATATCACTTTAAGCTTAATCAAACTTTCCATTCTTCTGTTACCAACCCCTCACCGCTAGGTGGCGAGGCCACAGGTTCTTGAGGTTTTGGTTTATTGGGGATCCAAGCTCGCTGAGTTGGGGATGGTTTAGAGGGTGGGACGGGTGGGGGTTGTTTAGTTCTACTCTACTACTACTTTTTCGGACCCTTGGGTTTTTTGCTTCTCTACAAAGGGGTCTGGTCTTTCTCCTTGACTGTACATGTCTTTATCTGCACGTCTCATATTCGATATGCATCTCATTACTTTGATTCCATGTAAGATCCTTGTATTGTTCACCATATTTTGTCTCTATTAGATGGCTAAGTCATTGAAACATATTTCCTGGAATGTTAGGGGTGTGAACCCACCTCACAAGCGGTCCCTGGTCTTCTCTTTCCTTAGAAAGTATAAACCCCATATTATCTGCCTGCAGGAGACACATTTGGTTAATACGAGACTACGGTCTCTTAAATGTGCATGGCTGGCCTCTTCGTACCATGCTACACACACAGTATACTCTCGAGGAGACTCCATTTTGCTAGCTAAGTCTTTTTTTTTTTTTTTAAATCTCTTTATTGTTTTTATACAGAAAAAAACTGATACAGACTCCGGTTAGCCAATCTCACGCAGGAGAGGCCCACCTGACATAAAAAAAAAAAAAAAAAGAACCCAAATAAAAATAAAAAGTGAGCACCGAGATAATGATAAATGAACATATCCGCCGGTGCACATTCCGATGCAGTATGTGAAAAGCTAACAGTCTCCCCCCTCAGTACCTGCATCAGCAATCAGGAAAAAGAATTACCCATGTCCCCCCTCCTCAGATCCAGTCTCAGGTATTGGACACTATGCTGTGTCATCTTTTTCCAGCCATTTAGTCCATATTTTTTCAAACTTACGTGGACATTCCCTGTTGGCATAAGTGGATTTATAGAGAGGTAGCTGTGAATTTACCAGTTGCCTCCAGTAAGCAGCTGTTGGGGCCGAAGGCTTCCTCCAATGAAGCACTAATGCCTTCCTGGTGTAGTAGAGCAGAAGACCTATTAATGTCCTGCCGGCATTTGTGTTTGACAGACCCTCCACCAATCCCACCACTCATATCAGAGGCGTGGGGGAGAGTGAGATCTCAGCAACCACACTGATAGTGTTAGCCACCATGCTCCAAAAAGGCTGGAGCACCGGGCACGTCCAAAAATTGTGGAAGAAATCCCCCTCAGCCCCCTGACAACGCCAGCACAGTGGTGAAACCTCAGGATTTAGGCAATGTATTCTAGCAGGGGTAAAATAAGCCCTATGAAGAATTTTGAATTGGATTAACTGATCCCTAAGTGAGACCAGCTGTTTAAATGGTACATCCCACATGTCCGACCAATCATCATCATCCATCTCTGGTATATCTATCAACCACTTATGCCTAAGTGCGGTGAGGTCAGGGAGTGCCATCTTTGACAAATGGGAGTATAACTTGGAGGTAGGCTTTACAAGGGAGTCCGAACGGAGGAGGGCTTCCAATTCTGAACATTTTTAAGTTATAGGCTGATGGGAGAACTGACTGCCAAAGGCGTGAGCAAGCTGCATATGTCTAAAAAGGTAGAAAGGAGGGATACAAAATTTAGCTTGAAGGTGTGGGAAAGGAAGAATATCCACGTTCTCCATTATGTCTGATATGGATCTTATCTTAAATTTGGCCCAGACCTGTGGTTCTGGAAGTGCATAGAAGTGAGGCAAGAGGAGGTTGTTCCAAAGAAGGGCATGGGGAGACACAACATTTGGACTTCTAGATTCCAGCCGTAGCCCATGGTTCCAGGCCCTAATTGTGCTCAACATTGAGGGGGTAAGAGGGTACGGGGCCCTGAGACCTCGGTACAGTAGTAACCTTAACGCCTCCAATGAGCCTACAATGGCCGCCTCCAGTAGCGTACATGAGTTAGTGACTTTGGGCTGTAACCACCAGTGGGCAGTCACCAGCTGTGCAGCCAAATAATATTTGTGACTATCTGACAAAGCTAACCCCCCGTGTAGCGTGGGCCTCATCAAGGTGGTTAGTTTATACCGTGGGGCTTGGTTTCCCCAGAGGAAAGAGGAAGTTATACTGTTTAATTGCGTAAAGAAAGTCTTGGAATCCACTGAGGTGAGTAGCGGAAGAAATAGTTGAGCTTGGGGAGCAGTTTCATTTTCAATATATTTAATCGGCCCAACAGGGACAGTGGCAACCTGCTCCACGCCTTCAGCCACTCCCTCATTTCTTGCAATACCGGTATCAGGTTAAGTGAGATATAATCAAAAGCCCTTCTTGAAACAATCACTCCTAAGTATCAAAATGTTTCTACCCACTGTAATGGGAGATTTGGTGGAGCATGGGATATAGCAGCCTGATCTATGGGGAACAAGACTGATTTATGCCAGTTCACTTTAAATCCAGTGACCCTTGAGAAAGTGTTCAACACCTGAAGTGCGCCCTGCAATGATGGGCCCGCGTCCTGTAGGAACAATAGAAGATCATCAGCGTACAGGGCCACCTGCTCCTCCACCCATCCCACCCTAATATCCAAGGATACCCATAGGGCCTCAGCTATAGGCTTGATGGCCAGGGCAAAAAGGTTTGGAGAAAGAGGGCAGCCCTGCCTAGTGCCACGAGTCAGACGCAGAGGGGCCAACAGGGCACCTCCAAGCCTAATCGAGGCCGTAGGTTGCGAGTATAGAATCTTGACCCATTGAATGAACCTTAGTGGCAATCCCATCCTGCGCAAGACCTCCCACAGAAAAGGCCATTCGAACCGCGTTGAATGCCTTCTCGATATCGAGCGAGGCAATGACCCTGGTACCAACATTAGAGTGTTGGGCATGAATGTTTGTGAAAAGTCTGCGAATATTGATGTCAGTGGATCTGTGAGGCATAAAGCCAGTTTGGTCAGAGTCAATAAGTGAGCTAATTACCTGGCTAAGTCTTGAGTTCAATAGTTTTGTCAAGATCTTCATGTCACAATTTAGCAGTGCTATAGGCCGGTATGAAGCACACTGTGTCGGGTCTTTAGAGGGTTTGTAGATTAAGGTAATATGTGCGTTCTGCATGGAAGGGGGCAGTGTATCATCAGCCAGACAAAGCGTGTAGAGTGCCGCCAGCTTAGGGGCCAAAAAGGGACAGTGGGCCTTGTAGAAGTCTACGGGAATACCGTCGGGGCCCAGGAAAGGACATGATAATACTGCTCACCTCATCTGCGGTAATGGGGCGCACCAGAAACTCTCTCTCCCTGTCCGACAGCCAACCCAAGGACAGTGGGTCAAGGAGAGTGTTGAGCTGAGAGGGCTCGAAGTCCGGCGCGATAGTGGTAGTGTACCGTTGGGTGTAGAAGAGAAGAAATTCATTCAGTATTTCTTCCACGGTAGTTGCCTTTGTGCCGTCTGAGGTGCAGAGTTCGGGTATCATGGTGGAGGGCCTATCATTCTGGGCAAGCATGGCAAGGAACTTACCGTTCCTGTCCCCCTGCTCAAAAAATGTTTGTCTGCTATCCTGAAGATCCAGCAGAGTTATCTCAGTCATGTGTAGATGCAAGTCTCTCTTGGCTGCCTGTAGGCTATTAAAATTTTCCGAGGTGGCTGAGGCTGCAAATAAAGCAGTCTTTTTCTCTATGTCTGTCTGTAGTGCAGTAGTCTTGTGGCGCTGTTCTGTCCAAACTGCTGCCGCAAGCGACATGTAATACCCCCTAACATAAGCTTTGAATGTATCCCACTCAATGCCAGGAGAAGCAGTTCCTGCATTGGTGTGCCAATAACCCTCCATTACCTCCAGCATTTCCTCCAGAGCTTTAGGATAAGAGATCCATTTCACACCCAACCTCCACATGGACACATTACGTAGTTCCCCTGATTGCAGTGTAACTGCGAATGGACTATGATCAGATAACCCACTAGGGAGGTAAGCAGCTGTAAGAACATCCCGCAACATTGCAGAATTGGCAAAAGCCAGGTCTATTTGGGAAGCCGTTTTGTGAGATGTGGAGAAGCAAGAATATTCCCTGAGAGAGAGGTTCTTCCATCTCCAGACCTCCGTCTATTCCGCCGAATGCGCCCACCTGCCAAGGTCTCCCCCTTTAGTTTTAGTGGATGAGGGCCTATCTAGCTCCTGTGACAACACTGCATTGAAGTCTCCCATTACTAATAATTTAGCCAGACAGAATGTAGAAGTCTTATCCAAGATTGTGTACAGGTACGAAAGGAATAAACAAGTAAAACCGTCCAGACTAGTGCACAAAGCCAGCTGTAACAGCTCCTACTTGAGGAGGGGTCCCTCTCCCCTCTTCCCCTCGTGTCCGAGGGGAAGAGGGGAGAGGGACCTAGACAGCTGGCTTTGTGCACTAGTCTGGATGGTTTTACTTGTTTATTCCTTTCGTACCTGCATGCAATTTTAACAAATAAAGAGCTATTTTTACGGTATCACACTATTCTGGACTCCTTGTTCTCCCTATATACCATGTGGAGCTGACCGTGTGAGCGTAGGATTGTCATTGGGAGGATGTGAGAGAGGAGTGGAGCATAGGATTTAAAGACCTCAATTGCTTTATATGCGACACCAGTGGGGGAGCGGAGATGAGGATCGTGTAAGCAGAGGAGTGGTGCCTGGAGGTATAAGCAGAGGAGTCAACCACAGGATATAAAGACCCTATTTTACCTCAAGCGTATTACCCCTGGGGGGGTACAGAGATGTGGTGAGGTTGGACCCAAGAGGGGGAGCACGTGTGGAAGTCACCTTGTTGCTGTTTTACACAGAAGAAGCACTAAAGTCACCTTAGAATTATTTTTTGTATTTTTTTATAATTTTTTACATACCTACAGAATTTTTTTCACTGCATGCTTTTTGTATCAGCCACAGACTCTATTTTTACAGTGGGATTTTTTTCATATGGAACTGAACACATGACTGTTGATGGACAATTTTAAATATTTTTAAATATATTATTATATAAGAATGAATTTTAGGTCTGCACACTGCACTTAATGGTAACACTTTTTTTGTATAACTCTTTGGGTTTATTCAGCTTACCAGTTGGTTCAGGAGATTGCATCATTTCCTCTGACATTTATTTTTCCACTTGTATACGTGTCCTTTGGGTTTATCAGTCCATTTTTTAAGAGACAGCGCCATTCCTTTTGTCCTTTTTAAGTAAAATTCACTGTTTCCATCTGAATTCCAGGTTGGCCAGTGAATGGGGGAAGTACGGGCTCTGCAGAAGTGGTGGGCTGCCAATCAGGATTTGCAAGTGCATCAGGAATGGCACTATGGGCTCTACGGCCTGTGTTCAAATTCTTGGTGGCTGCTGGACACCACTTGTGCTAGCCACCGCACCAGCTTGAACTGCACTTCTGGGGCTCACCACATCAACAAGTGTTACTGCAGTGCTGATTTGTCTATGACCAGGACATACTAGGCAGCTGGTGCTTGCCAGTTCACCAGAAGGTTGAGCGGCACTAGTACTGGCTCTCTGCTGCATACGAGAACCATGCGGTTGTTGCACCTCAGCAACAGAAGAACGGGGTCGGGTACGCCTGACCTCAGCAGGGACCTCTACTTTGTCATCAGAGCTATCTGTCAGGGTGCCGCTGCTCTCTACAGGTTTGTATAGTGAGCCTGAATCTGATTGTGATTCTGACAGTGAGGCTTCCCCTGCGCTCTCATCTGTCATGCTCAGTATCCTATAGGCCTCTTCACTAGTGTACCTTTCGTTTGATATTTTGGCCACTTAATTGACAGGTACAGCTAGTGGGACTCACAGGTAAAAAAGCACCTGGTTGTCAGAGACTGCTTGAATCGCTACATAAAAAAAACTAACTGTTAGTGCTAGCCGGGATCGGGCATGACTCTGCTAATGCTGCAGTTTTGTGTGCTGTGTTTTGTAAAGTGACAGTGATCTATTGATCCTGCACTTTGGGTGGGCTCAGTGGAGGGACTAAACGCAGGTGCTGGCAGGTGTGTGGGCTGATCCTGCTAATGCAGCGTTTTTGGGAACACTATACCACTGGAGACGCTAATATAGTTCAAAGATATTGATCCGTTCAGAGACTACACTAGTAATGGACGTACAGTATCTCACAAAAGTGGGTACACCCCTCACATTTTTGTAACTATTTTATTCTATCTTTTCATGTGACAACACTGAAGAAATGACACTTTGCTACAATGTAAAGTAGTGAGTGTACAGTTTGTATAACAGTGTAAATTTGCTGTCCCCTCAAAATAACTCAACACACAGCCATTAATGTATCAACCGCTATCAAAAAAGTGAGTACACCCCTAAGTGAAAAGATCTAAATTGGGCCCAAAGTGTCAATATTTTCTATGGCCACCATTATTTTCCAGCACTGCCTTAACCCTCTTGGGCATGGAGTTCAACAGAGCGTCACGGGTTGCCATTGGAGTCCTCTTCCACTCCTCCATGATGACATCACAGAGCTGATGGATGTTAGAGACCTTACGCTCCTCCACCTTCCATTTGAGGATGCCCCACAGATGCTCAATAGAGAGTGAAAGGGTTAACTGGGGGGGGAGGGGGGCGCAATAAAACGGTTAAAAGTGTGCCTATGTGTCCTGGTGTCAATGTAGTGCTTGGTGTACTCATTGTAGATGTCTTCTCCCCACTCGCTGGAACCGAAAAGGGCTTCACGAGGGGAGATGACATCACACAGGCAGTGGAGGCTCTGTCATTCACCAGAACTGATCAGCAGGTCCAGGCCAGAAATCATTGGCCTGTACCTGAAGATCGATCGGTTCTGTAGCAAATCTGTGCGCCCCCACCCAAGTGACCCATACAGCGATTTGCACAGCCACCTTGCCACAGTAAAACTGTGGCGCGTGGTTGGCAAGTGGTTAAGGGCTATATAGAATGGGCAGAATATCAGGCTGCATCATGCAGTTCAATGGAAACTGGCATTCGGACCATGTGCATGGCAGCCAGTCCAACAGAAGCCAGCTGAACCTCCGGCTTCTGACGAAGGGGCATGACAGAAAAAGTTCTGCCGATCGGATCCTATCAGTGCTCTCAACCAATGATGTACAGTATGTACTAGGCTTAGGCTATGCTTGGCTTAATCAATTCTTTGAAATACCTCAAGGTGTTGGGAAGTGCTGAGTGAGCGAGGTGTGTAATCTTCAGGTGTGCAAAGAAATCACAAAACAATTTAACACAGGGGTAGGCAACCTGCGGCCCTCCAACTGTTGCAAAACTACAAGCCCCATCATGCCTCTGGGAGTAATTGTACCCATCAGCCTTGCAATGCCTCATGGGAAATGTAGTTCTACAACAGCTGGAGGGCCGCAGGTTGCCTACCCCTGATTTAACGGTTCCATGAGGGATAGTGCTACAGGTGTATATGAATCTATTACAGAATTGCCACAGACAGGATTTTGTCACAATAATTACACAGTTCAACACAATATACTACAACATGAAAGAAGTCTTAAGTTTCCTATCACTGATATGGCAGTATTTCTTTATGGATTTGTCGCCAGAATGTGAAAGTGCCATACATAAAAACGACCTGAATTTGTTACATGCGTCTGAAATAGCAATAAAAATACTGCTTGGTTTTCATGAATTTAGAGCAGGACTTTCCAATACAGCTAAAATGCCCAAAAAGTGTATTTCTGAATTGTCCTCAATCCAAATTTTCCATCACATACCTGGTGCTGGAGGCCAGTGGTGAGAAGGTTTCCCTTGCGGGTAAGCTACAGACTCCCCTGAAGATGGCGCAGGAGCAGTTAGGCTCAAAGAAGCACGAGTCGTCTACTGGATCTACTTTCAAATATGTTCTGACTGGAGTGTTGTCAAAGGAGATGTCCAGATGAGACACCAGGATTGTGTCTGCAGACAGGGGGCGCCTGTGGGAAGTAGCAGGAGTCAGGAAAGAAGTTGGTTCAAAGCCAAGGTCAGGTACCGGGTGTGGACCGGAGCAGACATAGTCAGGATGATAGCCAGGGTCATACACAGGAGAGCAGGATAAGATAGCCTGTTTTAACAAGCCGAGGTCAGATCAGAAGGCAAGCAGAAAACAGGTCCAGGGGCAAGCTGAGTCGGAAACAGGTGTCCACAGATGCAAAGGTTAATAAGCACAATGGAGAGCCAAAGATCAGCCAACAATCACAAAGGATGATTGGTTCCCTTATAAAGGCAATTTGGTGCCAGCTTGGGCCAGGAGCATGCATGGCCAGTTCGCATCCATGTTCATCTCCGTGCATTTGTACGTCTATGTAAGATACTGGCAGGAATGCCAAGTCTTTGTGAGCCTCTGTTGCGGATAGCGCCCTGACATTTTCATTTTGATGTTAATAATGAACCTAAAACCCTGTAGGCATACCATTGACTTACGCATACTTTAATATTTCTTTAAGATGTTAAAAAAGGTTTCCTCTTGACTTTAGTTGCAAAGTCTTTCTACAAAACCTACACAAAATATTTGGCGTAACAATTCTGCTTTGCTGGGGCAAAGCCAGACTGGTGGCCTAGAAGTCTGTGGGGCTGAAATGCACCTACATGACCAGGAAAGAAAGGACTTTTGGCACGGGATTTAAATAAATACCTGAGGATTCGACAGTTGGATCTCAGTAAGCATATATCTGTTGAGGGGGAGGGTGTGATTAGTTAGCTCAGAGCAAAGTGGCAAAAAGATCATGCTTCATTGGAATGAGAGCAGAGATGTAGCTTGAAGTTTGTGGGTCCAGATGCAAAAGTTGACCTGGGGTCACCCCTCTACCACCCGCCACTTCCACCACGCACCAAGATGCTGCATGTGGCTAAAGAGTTACTTCAGATCTTTATTTACATATTGAGAGTAATTCAAAAGAATTGGTGAGGTATGTCAAAATGTGGACAGTTTCTCCAAAATCCTTTGAATAACCTGGAGCAGGTATAGGGAACCTTTGAGAGGTGGAGATCTACCTGAACAACATGAAAGAGATCACCGGGGCTCGGCACCTTTTTCTTTTTTAAGAAATTACCCAACAAGGCCTAACTAAATAATAAGAAAAACTTAGAAAAGTATAATAAAGCAAATATCACTGTAAAAATATAAATTTAGCCTACCTTAAAAGTGGAGAGTGTCAGTCAGTACAGCAGTGGACGGTGTCAGAAAGGCAGTGGATGGTGTCAGAGGGGCAGTGGATGGTGTCAGTAGAGCAGTGGATGGTGTCAGTAGGGTCGTGGAGGGTGTCATTAGGATAATGGAAGATGTCAGTAGGGCAGTGGATGGTGTCAGTCAGTAGGGCAGTGGATGAGGTCAGTCAGTAGAGCAGTGGATGATGTCAGTAGAACAGTGGACGTGTCAGTCAGTAGAGCAGTGGATGGTGTAGGTCCGTAGGGCAGTGGATGGTGTCAGTCAGTAGGGCAGTGGATGGTGTCAGTCAGTAGAGCAGTGGACGGTGTCAGTCAGTAGGGCAGTGGATGGTGGCAGTCAGTAGGGCAGTGGATGGTGCCAGTCAGTAAGGCAGTGGACAGTGTCAGCAGTTTTTTATTATTGTTTTTTACTTTTTTTACAATTTTATTTTTTATTATTTATTTTAGCAGACATGTTGGGGGACCTCTGGTGGAATATCAGGAGTCTAAACAGACCCCTGAGGTCTCACTTTTGAGACAGAGAAAGTGAGTGAAGACACAGCCCTTAACGTCTAGCTCTGCAGCTCCAGCTGCACAGAATGAATGAACAGGAAGAGCTCTGCGCTGTCTCCCTGTTCACTCACAAACTGAAGCATAGTAAACACAGTTTACTATGTTTCAGGAATGAATGAACACAGTGCATCATTCACTGTGTCCATTTAGAAAAGAAAGGGGTCGGTAAGAGACATATGACGGCAGTCTTGCGGGCTGGGGGGGGCAAGGAAGTCACAGAAGGCCTGGGCAACAGAAATAATAGTAGCCTGGATAGGAGGGGTGGCTTATACAGTAACTGACCCCCTCCATTTTCCTCCTGCAGCCGCTAAAGCCAGTGGGAGGAAGAGGAGTGGACGGCTTTCAGCAGCTGCAGGAGGAAAATAGAGAGGGTAGGTTCCTGTATATGCCGCTGCCCCTCCTCTTGAGTTATATGCGCTAATGTGATAGTGTGGCCCCATGGACCGCCTGGAACATGGGTGTGATCGCCATTGCGACCCCTGTGACCCCTTACACTTCACCAATGTTGGGGGTCTCTTCATGTCACACCGGGGTCCCCCTACTGCCTGAACACTACAAGTCCTAGCATGTCCAGGACTCACTCCTCCCCCCCATGCTGGCTCCTGTCACTACTCTACGCATGGGATGTTCCCAGGACTGTAGAATGTTTGCAGTCCCTCCACATACCCCCTCCCCTTCTTCCCACATGCCCTGCTCTGACCTCTTGATGAACTTACTTGCTTGTAGTACCTCCGGCTCCCGAATGGCTCTGGCTAGAGTGCATGTACCCCCAGCCGACCCCGCCATGACTGAGGACAGGTGGGTGGGTGCAATAAGAGATGAGGGAGGTGAGGAGAGATCAGCACGCACTGACTTGCAGTGGAAGGTAAGCAGCGAGAGGTAAGGAGAGGAGGGGGCGGGACCAGCAGGACAGGGAGGACACAGGGTTGGAAGTCAGTGGGGATGAAAAAGTTCTGTGATCACCACACTTCTGTCTATCATCCCCATCAGCAGAAGACCTGACTCCTCCGTTCAGTGGCCCTGTCCCACCTGGCACCTGTGTGGAGGGGAATGGTCTGTCCCATATTATTCCTCACATACCGTCCCTCATGTAACCCCACCGCCCACACACAGGCACAGTGACCTAAAACTTAATGTGACAGGAAGGCTGCATGGGCCCCCTTGAAGCAGGGACGAGGTCGCAATTGCGACCCCTGTCGTTACGCCTACGTACGTGAGCATTTGTGAGGTATTTGTTCTTCAAGCATCAGGCAATTTTTGTCAATGCTAGGCTACCATCAAGACTTCCCAAGCCTTCTCAACAGCGCCATAGTAGTTCATTGAAAACTACAAGCCGACAGCTACAAAGGCTGTCGGTACTTGTAGTTCATTAAATCAATGATGAGGCCATGTGGGAAGAGCCTTGCATGGACGTGCTCTCTTTGAAAAAAGTATACAACAAATATGGATGCATGGGTATACATATACAATACACATACAGAAAAACTTCATGCCCAGGTTCATAACGTCACAAGGGGGTGGAGTCTCCGGGTTATGCTACCGCATGGCCACGCCCCATAGCTATATAAGAACTGTCAGACACCGGAGCTGACAGAATGGCGGGAGCCAGCATCCGAGGAGGAGCATTTTTTTCCCAGCTGGTCAGTGGCGGCAGCAAAGGAAGAGCTACCATGGGGGACATTAGTAATTTTTAATAAAGGACTTGTCAAACGCCATCTATTTCTTAAAGGGGGCTTCCAGATTCCGATAAGCCCTCTGCCCGCAGACCCCCACAACCCAGGGTTGTGGGGAAGAGACCCTTGTCCCTATCAACATGGGGACAAGGTGCGGTGGGTGAGCCCCCCTACCCCAAAGCATCCCCCATGTTGAGGATATGTGGCCTGGTATGGTTCAGGAGGAGGTGTTGTTCGCTCACCCCCCCCTTTCCTGGCTTGCCAGGATGCATGCTTAGATAAGGGTCTGGTATGGCTTTTGGGGGGGGCTCCACGCCATTTTTTTTTACATTTTGTCATGGGGTTCCCCTTAAAATTCATAACAGACCTAAGGATCTGGGCACCTTTGCTGCCATTGTGCCCCTGTGCCTTTAAGGAGAATTGGACTACCTCCAGGCCCACCTGCCCCTCAACTATCCATTAGAATACATGTGCTTCCATTGTGGAGACTCTCAAAAATTCAGTAGTGTTAGGACTGTAAGTAATACACAGGGTGTTGTGAAGAGGCCTTGCAGCTTACATATGCGTTTGCAAATGTGTGTTATCTAAACCCCTGTTTTTAACGCATACTGTTGGACAGGTTAATTCAGTTGGCAAGCGGACTGGTTGGTGAGTTGAGCTCGGAATTTTCTCTGGTTTTGTCTTTCATGAAGGCCAGTTATAGGTGGGGGCAGGGGCCATCTCTTTGTTATTGCACTACAGGCACCTGAATGGTCAAATCTGAACAGGAACATTTGAAAAGCGTGGGATTTGACTTGAGATTTAGGGCTGGTTCACACCACAAAATCGCACTCCAAATCTGTTTCGGTGTGTTTTTGATTCGTTTCCGGACACATTCCTGATGCTTTTATTCTTCTTTTTTCACTGTACTGGGGTCCGGTGCATTTTTGATGCATTTTACTGCATGCCAGTACATTCCAGTGGAGGAAAAATGCTGCATGTTCTACTTTTTTTTTTCTGGAACTGGAACTGGTGTGAACTATGCCTCTTCCATATAACCATTTCCATTTTATTTTTGTTTTTGATGCAGAAAGTAACACACCGGACTGCATGTGGTGTGAACTGGCCCTTAAAATGCTCAGGTGTGAATGGGGGCTAATTCTACGGAATGCTAATAGTCAACATGTGCATGAATCAAACCCGAAAGCCAACAGATGTATGTGCTCAGAAATGTCAACAACTTAGCAAGAAAGGTGCTGTTGTACATCTACATTTCCTTCCATCATTGTCTGACTGGCAACCAGGGATGAGACAGAGAACAATGCTGAAAAAGAAAAAAAAAAATTGAAAACTCACTCTAAGCTAGGAGACATTTAAAAATCCATAGGTCATCAAATCAGTCCTCAAAAGAAGATTTTATACATGGAGGGTAATATTCTTTTAGCATGATACAGAAGTACCACACATTTCCCTTGGGTATCTCAACAATATTTTCATAAAGTTAAAGTAGCACTACAACAAAGGATGAACCCACACCCATGGGATGTCTGATAATATAATATAAACATATAATATATTCAGAGAAAGATTTTTCTGGAGTTTAGTGAAAACTCAGCATCATCAATAATTGACTTTGAGGGGGTATGCAGCATGTCCAAGAGATTTTAAATGAATACCTTTTGGGTGTTTGGTAACATGACTATAAAAAATGATCAAGGACAGGGAGGATGCCAGAGACATATTTATATATAATAGAAATTTCTAGATGTTACTAGCATAATAGCAGAGCATCATCAAGGACAATCGGTTTGCCGGTGAAAGAGGGGTGATGCAACTGAATGTATGACAAACTGAGACACTGACACTTTCTGAACAATAAAATATTACATAATATATTTCATGTTGGTCACTGCAGCCACAATACATATGCGTGTGAAATAAATCACTTTAAGAGTATGCACAGTAGATTAGTCACTGTGGGTTAAAGTATAACTCCAGGAAACCAGAAAAAAATGTATACCACCCTCACTCTTGTGGAACCAGATAAATAAATAAAAAATATGACTATAAATATGATGAGTAATAGATAAATAAATAGTGGATATTAACCAATTATTAGTTCATATAAACAGTGAAAATAGTGCAAATATGTGCAAAAATAGTCCAAAGCAGTTCATAAATGAGCCCTGGATGGCACTGCAGCAATCAAAAGTAACTTAGTGATCTCAACATATGCTTGTTTTGACTACCTGTAACGGGGGTCAAAATCGTCTGGTGAGTGCGCTGTGCGCCTATATATTGAGGTGGAGAGGATCACTAAAAGCATTTGTGTGGAGACACCCTGGGGTTTTTTTTTTTTGGGACCTGTCACTTTTTGTCATATATCTGTGGAGGCGTTTGTCACCATTATGAACTGTATTGTACTAAGTCACTTTTGATTGCTGCAGTGCCACCCAAGGCTCATTTATGAACTGTTTTTGCACATATTTGCACTGTTTATATAAACTAATAATTGTTTAATATCCACTATTTATTTATCTATTACCCATCATATTTATATTTTTATTTATTTATCTGGTTCCACAAGTGTGAGCGCGGTATAAAAAAATTAAAAATAAATAAATTCTGGTTTCACTTTCGTGGATACATCAGCAACTATACACGTGCATCTCCCTCATAGAAATGATTATTAACCCAATAACATATACTGGGGTACATCATATCCATTTCGTGGGAAAGGGTTAAAATATTTATAACCCTACTACATTTGTATCAAAAACAAACTGGAGTTGGACTCTGGAGTTTCATTTCAAATGTTGAAGAAAATACATATGAAATAATACTGTTAAAAAAATAACACAGTTGACACAGCAATCAAATTCAATTGTCTGAAGGACTAAAAAGGGCCTGAGATGAAATTTGTGGCTGGATATGGTAATGATTTCATATCTGTGAGTTCTCTGTGTAGCACCCCCAAATGTAGGTGCTTTTTGGTGAGGTATTTTTGCCTAAGAGAGGCAAAATTTAGTCAGGCCTGACTGTAGGTGCAGGTCTGAATGTTTTTGATTTGACCTGGGGAGTGGCTCAGGGAGTGGCTGGAGATAGAAGGGAGGAACACCCCTTGGAGTTCCCTCCCCTTTTTGAGCAGAGAAGGCTCTGGAAAGGGGGATGGATGAGGAGGTGTCAGTTCCTGATATATGGCAAGGAGCCCTGACCAATCTACAGTCTGGGTTGGGAGGGGGCAGGTCTCCTTAACCACTTCAGCCCCGGAAAGATTTCACACTTTAGGAGCAGAGCACTTTTTGCGATTCGGCACTGTGTCGCTTTAACTGACAATTGCGCGGTTGTGCGACGTTGTACCCAAACAAAATTTGCGTCCTTTTTTCCCCACAAATAGAGCTTTTTTTGGTGGTATTTGATCATCGCTGCGTCATTTCTGATCGCCGCTATAAACAAAAGAAGAGCGACAATTTTGCAAAAAAACCCAAATTTCTTACTTTTTGCTAAAATACAAATACAAAAAAACATTTTTTTTCATCGGTTTTGGCCGATTTATATTCTTCCTCATATTTGTGATAAAAAAATCGCAATTGGCGTTTATTGATTGGTTTGCTTACTTACACGGACCTCCGTTCTTTCAGTGCGGGGGGGCATCGCGGGTAGCCGGCGGCAATTGAGTCCGCCGCACCCGCTCCCTGGCCCCCCCGAACACAGTGAGCATGCGGGCGTGCCTCCGGTGGCGCGCACGCGCTCACAGTGCACGATCTCGCAGCCGCCGTCATATGACATATGCTGTTGACGGTCGGCAAGTGGTTAAATACAGCAGTCTGATAGCAGGGGGAGGAGAAGTCGGGTGGAAGTGATGAAGATGTAGCAGAGGTGCTGTGGAGGCCTCACCCGGAAGGGAGCCCCCAGTCTGGGGGGGGTGATCTTGAGGCCTGGAGACTCAGGTGCAGCCAGGAGTGGAGTTGATTCGTAGAGCAGCACAAGGGAGTAGGAGAACAGCAGAGGTGCTGCTGAGAACACTTTAAAGTATGCACTGGAGTCGGTGAGTGACAGACCCTGAGAGCTGGAGGAAAGGCTGGAGCAGGCTGGGAGAGGAATAGTGGACAGTCTGTGGAGGTCTAAAGAGCCAGTCAGGGGAAGGAGTGTTCCTGGGAGGAAGTTGTAGTCCATCAAAGGCCCAGCTAGCACCAACGTACTAAGCTACACTTTGAGGGGTCTTTGACCATGGCCTGTAACGGGTTCTGACTATCAGACTGTCCAAGCCTATTGCTTTGCAGCCTCTAGAGCAGTGGTTCTCAACCCTGTCCTCAAGTAACCCCAACAGTCCACGTTTGCAGGTTTTCCTTTATATTACATTGGTGTTTTAAATCAGTCAATGACTTGGTATTTTGGACAGCTATTTTATCTAAGAGAAATTCCCAAAACATGGCCTGTTGGGGGTACTTGAGGACAGGGTTGAGAATAACTGCTCTAGAACACTGACTGCTTGACCCAGTATAGTCTAAATTACAAAGGGAGGGGTGTAAATCCCAACTGGACACTCTGCTATAATGTACACGTGTTTTGCCTTTTTGCCTTCTTTTTTATTTTAAACTGAATGGGTTGTTTTACATGTTATCTGCTGACATATACTTTAAGTCAGGGCCTCCTGATCCGACTCTCTGGCCCTCAGCTCTCCATTGAAATCAACACAGAAAGCTGGCAGAGTCAACCTTATAAGTTTATTTAGCACACTTCAGTGCACTGCCCATAGGTTGCCCTGAGGTGATGAGATCATTTGTACAAACAACTGCCCTCTCTAGTCTGTAGGTTGCTTTAAACACCAATGCTTTCACATTCAAGTGAGCAAATAATTTTTGTCACTGTATTCTGAAAGTCATAAACACGAAATCTTCTATGTCTGCTCTTTAAATTCTAGTTCCTTTGTTTGTTCGTTTTCATGTAGTGGATCCCCCTGTCCCCTACTTCACATGGACCAAGTGAAATTTAAATAAGGTAGGTTGGGACTTTAAATGAACAAGTGGCCCATGAAGTCTGCCCCTTTAATTATTTATTTATTCATTTTGCAGGATGTCGAAAGCTGGAGAGTGCAAAATCTGCTGCAGCTGTGCATGGTAGCCAATCAGCTTCTAACTTCAGCTTGTTCAGTTAAGCTTTGACAAAAAACCTGGAAGCTGATGGTTTCTATGCGGAGCTGCACCAGATTTTGCACTCTCCAGCTTTATTAAATCAACCCCAAAGTGTAGATAATTGTTCTTGTCTCAGAAGCTATTTGACAAGACTGTCAGCCATATTGCTTGATATACAGATGGGGAATTTAGTGGCTAGTTCTAGTGGTTTGCTGTATATCAAGAATATACTATTTATTTACAGTGCAATCCATTACCAAACACTACAAATATGGTTATAAAA
Organism: Glandirana rugosa; assembly: GCA_018402905.1. Classification (NCBI taxonomy): domain Eukaryota; kingdom Metazoa; phylum Chordata; class Amphibia; order Anura; family Ranidae; genus Glandirana; species Glandirana rugosa. Next base: position 386,884 of record BLSH010297057.1, read on the forward strand.
GCATGGGAGATCAATTATGCAAAGCTATACAAGCTGTATCCAAAATATTTTTAGGTAAACATTGCAGCAATGACTCAATGTATTTATTTCCGTCTCCCTTTATTGTTATGCTGTACCCCACCCTCTGCATTCAATTTATACAGATCGCATTTGGTAATCCAAAAATAAACACAATTGTAGTATTTGATGTACTTATTACTTATGAATTAAACAAGAAGTGATTTAAAAAGTGTAGGGCACTTTCCCTGAGCTAGCTAAATTAAATATTGACTGTGCTGTATCCAGCTGAACTGCAAATTATTTTCCAGGTCTGGTCAGATTCAACCCTAAACCGGGGGGTTGAATGCTCCTGCATGAGGACCTTGGAGGAACCTGGACTTACAGAAACTTGCTGCAAGATATCACCGGTGGAAGCTGGGCTGGAGTGGGAGTCCTTTCACTGGAAAGTGTTGCAGGGGAACTGGTTGGGGTTGTGAGTAGGACCTTTCACCTGGAGCTCCAGGTATGCAAGTATCTTGAGGATTGGAGGATTAGCCAGGGGTTGCTACAGGGGTTGCTACAAGGATTGTAACTGCTTCCATAGAGTTGCAGATTACCTGGCTGTCTCCTCTACTTCCAGTATTATTGGAGGCTGCTGCTGAAGGGCTAAACACTGCTGAACAGAACTTTTTTTGAGAATGTGTCCTATGATACCTGCATGTGTTTTTGGAGCATCCTGCTCCCTAATCCCTCTACCCACCAGTGGCGGCCTGTTAATTAGGTATGCACAGGCACTGCCCCCCCCCCCCATCTATGAGTCTGGCCCCCTGATCTACATACAGGGTGCCGGACTAAGAATTCCAATGGGGGGGAGAGTGTATTTTTGATGCACATGATTAGAGCCAGAGGCACTAATAGGCTTCAAAAAAAGGTGGGCTCATAGTGCAGAGCACTGTGCCTTGATCCCACCTAGTTGTGAGACAATAGTGAATTAATATTCATTTCTTTCACGCTAAATCTCCTCCTGCCAATCAGGAAGTGGGTCATGAGACACGTTTTTTGATTGGCCAAATCATCAGGTGATCCTATTGGACGCCTAGCACCAAGGAGGAGGAGAGAGGAGACGCACAATCAGAGGACACCAGAGCCGCTGCCTGCAGCCTGCCCCTCGCCACACTGGAGGACACCAGAGCCGCTGCCCACCACCTCGATGGGGTAAGTGCTAGAGTGACCAGCAGACAGTGCTGCGCCGCTGGCCGTCCGGGGGGGTGTTAGTGCCGCGCCACCAGCCGCCATTGGGTGATTGTTTGCCGCCCCCCCAAAAAAAATCCACCAGCCACCACTGCTACCCACTTGTGCTCATGTACTTCAATAAATATTCAGAAAGGCACCCTCTAGACTGAGCTTGAATTTTGTCGGTGTGCTCTGGAAAAAGTGCCTTGGTTGGCAAACTCTGAACAGTTAAGGGAGACCTGGGTTATCTCCATTGGACCCATGGTGGGTTTTCACTGCACAAGCAACATATAAACAATTTAGAGAAGACACACATTGTTTGTCTGTAATCTTAAAGTGGAACTAAACCTTCAGTTAAAAAAAAATACTGAAAGTTTAAATTTCCTCAGTAGTCTAATCTGTAAATTCAATTTCATCCTTGTCCTTTGATATCACTGTCCACTATTTTACATAGGTGTTTTAGTTATCACAGAAGTGTTTCAATAAAATGTGTAAATTAAAAACATTTGGAGCCAACCTTAGATGTAAACGGGTATGTATAGTGCTTTTGTACAAGTTTTCTTTGTTTCATATCGTCAGTACATTTTACTCAATTACTTTTTTTTAGCCAGCCAAATTTTAAAATATAACCTGGTAATATTTTGTAAACCGCTTTTTATCCAGCAAGTGGAACTCTAAGCACCTTTCCACATGTTTTTCTCTTCCTGGAGAGTGTTTATTGCCTTACTCCGGGTTCAGCTTTAAATATATCCAAACATATTTTAAAGTAGAACTATAGGCAAAACTTTGTTTTAAATTTTGGATAGAGTAAGGTAGGGTTATAACCCCTGTCAGATTTATTTTTCCTCATTGCGGAGATTCCCCTTCACTTCCTGTCTCATAGCCAAACAAGAAGTGAAAGGATATCCCTGTAAAGTAAGGGAACTCCTTGGGGACCCCCAGGTCACCGGAACTAGTGTCCCCATTGGAAGATTTCCCCTCTATTACTTTTCTGGGGACAACCCTAATTTGGGATTTTTCTTTTACTTTCACTTTCAATAATAATGGTAAACGGGATAAATAGAGAGGGTGAATTTCACTAGTGGGGCACAGACAGCAATAAAAATTGACAGGTTTTCTAATCCCTTTCCACCCTTTGGTTATACTTTGTCTTAGGTAAGTCTCAGATAGAATTTTGAATAGATGGAAGTGTCAAGATTCTATTCTGGTAACTTGCATCTTCTGGAACAGAAAGGGCAGGGAAATAAACATAGACAGCAATAAAAATAATAAGGTTAGGACCCCTGGCAGTTTAATTCTGCTACTTGAGACTATATAGGAATTTTGTCCTTCACTACCTCTCCACCTGGTGCCACCTGTAGCCACAAACTGGTAGTATTTGTCAATTATATGCTTATTTGTTGAAACCCTTGTCTCGCGTCTCAAGGAATGTAAAGGAATTTGAAGTATGTGGTAATATATCTAATTCCAAAATTAATCTCCAGAAATATGAAATGTAAAACATTTCCCTCCCAGGTCTACATGTCTCCCTATTAAAATAAGCTTTACCATTTGGTTGGTAAAAACACTGAAATATCTGTACAGTATCTGGATTACTTTTTTTTCTCACAATATAAGGATTACTTCTAATTTTCATCAGTTTTTCACTTAGACCTATAGACCCTTTCTCATTACAACCCAATCTAATAAGAAGGCTTCTTTTTCAAATTATAATGTCTGGTAGAATAAATATTGTAAAACTGAACATTTGAAGAGATAATTATTCCTGCTTATACTTCCTTTGTTTTTTTACTAAGTTCTCTCTATTTAAACTGAAGCAAATGCACTGATAGATTCATTTAACAAAACAATCTTCCAGACCTAACCTTATATTAATAATCTAAACTAAACTCCAGGAATAATCTTTTTTTAAACTTGCATTGGTCTAGCTTGTTTAATCAAATCTTTCAAACCTTTCAATGCTCACGTTGGGCCGCAAGCAGTGGTGGTCGGTCCACAATGGGCGCAGGGGCACCGCCCCCCAGCTAGCACCATCTATGTGGCCATGCACTGGGTGGCGCACCGGACCAATAGGTGTCACCTGCCTCACAGGCACGTGACCACATCCTGAGGCCCCAGTTGGCCAGTTTTATATTGTTCTCAGGGAGCAGATCACTGTGCCCTGAGCCCTCCCACCCTGTGATGTCAGCAAATCGACATCGGCTTCCCGGCCATTCAGAACCCAGGAAGAAGATTGGATGACTCACCGCTGGACAGTCCAGGGGAGCTCCGCTGTAAGGTGAGTCAAAAAAATTAACAGTATGCTGGCCAATACCATAAGAACGCAAGTCCTCCCATCCAGACCTGAAGAAAGATACACATAGGCTGCCTCCACTCACAAATTACAAGCTCTTAGGCACACACATTTCTGATACTTCTCATCAGAAAACTCTGCTGCCAGGATAACAGGCTAGTACACAGAGCTTTTGCAGGCACACATGCTGCATTGCCAACAGTGGAAAAGATAGCTAAACCAGTCATTTAACCTACAGAGTTAGTATAAGTCACACATTTCTTTTAATGTCTGTGTACTTTAGAGCAAACAAAAAATCTACTTTAAATAATACTGAAGCTGTGGCGTCAGACAGTTCAGGGGAGCTCCGCCATAGGGTGAGTGCGGACCTGGAGGGGGCATCCCGCACCCCCACAAAATCCTCCTGCACCAGTCGCTACTGGCTGCAAGGGATGCAGAAATTCACCGTAGAAGCCTGTGCTCCAGCAATAGTCTCTTCCTGGTGCTTCTGGAGAAACTTGCCTTCTGTATACTGAGCACAGAAAAATATGAATCGTTATTTGAATGGTGGAGGTGCCGAGTGAGCAACCCCTCGTGTTCAGTATAAGAAGGCAAGTCACTCCAGCAGCACCCAAAAGAAACTATTGCCTCCTTCTGTATGTAGCACAGGCTACTACAATGGATTCCTGCATCCCCACTGGCCCTCAGATGTGAGCTAGAAAGGATTAGACATAACCAGGAGGAGGAAACTCATCTGAATACCACACAAATGCTATAGGCTTAAAGATGAAGAATGATATGCTGTACAGTATTACAGGAATTAGTTGAAATAGTCAATCTCCTGAAATTCAAATTCACCTCATATCTTTACAGGAACATCTCTATTTTGTTCCAGGGCAAATAGATTGGAATTTTCACTTGAGGCTTCTGTGACAGAACAGTTAGCAATAGGAGGTATAATCATGTATCAGTATTTTAAATCTGAACTATGAGGAGAATTTAGTCCCTAACCTTATGACGTTTTAAATCTAGAGACCTTTGTTGGAGGTCATTTACCCTCTGTCTACTCTCTCCAGATTCAGAGCAGACCTCATTAGCGTTGGTACTGCATGTGGGGCTGTTGTCTCCCACTACACTTCTTCTTCTTCTTGGTGATGATGCTGCTATGCAAAATAGACAGGAAGAAAAGCATATTGGTACATGAAAAAAGACATTCTGTCAGGAATAGCTTCACCTGTTGGTGGCACTGTGGCTCCCAGGCATTTAGGTTGTAGCTCCAGTGTTCACCAGCGGGTGTTACTCAGCAGACAGCAGTTCCCAGCAATTAGTCATCACCTCACATTGACTGCTGTGAGCATATTTAGTCCCTCCTCTGCTACTCCATCTTGCCTTGGTGTTTTGCCGTGTGTCCCTGATCTGTGTGCCTCGTGACCTGCTACCCTGTTTGTGTTCTTGATCCTGATCCTTCGCCGCCAGCTAGTTCCTGCTCCCGTGTACCCTTTCCCTGTTCTGGCTTGTTCCCCGCCCCTTCTGCCTGACCTACCATGTATGACCTTGGCTTTGATACTAACCACTCCTTTAGTCTTACCCTGCCATCTATATATCGTTAGCTTGGTTAAATGGTTTAGTTTATTTATTATGATCCCTCTCACCCATTCGTTTTCACTGGTTTAGGTAGTTGGGGTGTGTATTTGTGTTATATTGTTGTTTTACTGGCATTATCCTTTAATCAACCAGATCATTTTATATCATATTTTTGCCTGGTGTTCTCTGTGCAAGTCCACACATTTCTGGTCACACCTGTTTCACAGGATACCAGCACTTGGCATCTGTGGCACATTCCCATGCAGAACTTCACACTCAGCAGATTTATTGATGTCCTCCCGTGATCAATCTTCCAGCAGGCCCACTGCAGCTTGCATCAGCAGGGATTTGTGATCGCTGTGCACCTTGGACACAATGCACACCGATCGTGGTAAAGGGCCGAACACAGTGGCCTTTTACCACATGATCTCTGTGTCCAATCCCAAGCCATCACAAATATAAACAGAGCAGGCCATCAGGGGTTGACAGCTCTCCTTCCCTCATACAGAGGCCGAGTGTGAGGGAAGGAGAGAGATCTGTGCTGGGCAGTGAGTTTACTGTTATTTGCTAGTGCTTTACTGTGATCATCAGTGCTGCCTCATCAGTGTATTATCAGTGCTGCTTATCAGTGCCCATCAATGCCACTTATCAGTGCTGAATTGTCAGTGCCCATCAGTACCAACTCATCAGTGCACATTAGTGTAGCTGATCACTGGCGCCTCATCAGTGCTGCTTATCAGTGCACAGCAGTGTAGCTGATCAGCACAACCCCATCTGCACAGTGCATTAGTGCACATCAGTGCAGCCTCATCAGCACCCATCAGTGCAACCTCATCAGTTCATATCAGTACCCATTAGTGCAGCCTGATCAGTGCCCATCAGTTCAGCCTCATCAGTGCCTATTAGTGTAGACTCATCAGCACACATCAGTGTGGCCTCGTCAGCACCCATCAGTGCAACCTCATCAGTTCATCAGTGCCCATTAGTGCAGCCTGATTAATGCCCATCAGTACAGCCTCATCAATGCACATCAGTGCAGCCCCATCAGCACCCATCAGTGCGGTCTCATCAGCACCCAGCAGTTCAGCCTCTTTAGCATCCATCAGTGCAGCCTCATCAGCGCCCATTAGTGCCATCTCATCAGCACCCATCAGTGCAGCCTCAATAGCACACCTCAGCGCAGCCACATCTGTGCCAGTGTTCGCATCACAGCAGTGTTTCACCACAGGCCACAATAACCACTATGTCTATGACTTTACCAAAGAGGAGGCATACTAAATCCTAAGCATGGCTGATGAGAGCAATGGAAAGCGCTCTGTGTCAAATTCTGTTTCTGATTCTAATTACGAGCCAGTGTTAAGTAGTGGGACACTAAAAGAATCAGAGAAGGAGGAAAATGTGCCCACCAAATGAAGGCATTCTGGTGAGGAGCGGGCTACAAGTAGTACAGTGGTATCCACCAGTAGAGCAGTGGCATCCACCAGAAACCTCTGCAAGAAAGGCCAGGTACTAGCGTGGTGTCACGTCAGCCCCAAAGGGTTAGGGCGCATGCCAGGCTACCATATGCACTTCAAAACCCTCTATGGCTTCCCCCTAACTCAGGAGCAGCTAACATCCCCCCTTTTACTGCCCAGCCAGCTGTTAAGGCGAACACATAATATTTTGAATGCATTGATTTTTTTAGTTTAATTGTCACAGATGACTTATTACGTTCAATTGTGGACCAAAAGATGTGGAGGATCGAGCCTCCCTCGGCGCCACACCGCCAACATTCGTCTGGGATGGTGACATTCATTCGGTGAAGGACCGGTGGTACTCTGTACCAACGGGTAAGTATCTTGTATCCCGATTCCTGATATTGGAACGCCATGGATGACTGATGCGCCAGCAGAAGTATTTTATCCACCTGTGTGGGTGAAAACTGCCTGTCAAGATGACTTTCCCACCGTCGAATGAAGAAGGGGGTCGACTCGTCGCTAGGTGATGATAGAAGATTGTATAGGAAAGCCAAGGTGTGTCAGGTGGGTTCCCCTGTTTTACTGATGGACTCGAGGGATGTAAGCTTGCGAGGTTTGAAGTGGGCCTTCTGCAGTGCTTGCAGGAAGTGCCTGATTTGACAAGTGCTTAGTATGTCCATCGGGGGATCTAGCAACCCAGCAATGCCAGCCAATGAGGGTAACCCTCCCCGGGGCCAAATGTCCTCCAGCCGCGACCTCCCATGTTGAGTCAGCCTCCGAACACCTCTACTCGTCAGGCCCGGAGGAAAATCCGGGTTACCGATGACAGGTGTCATAGGAGATGGGAGTGGTGCCAGGTTTGAGGAGCGGAAGACCGCTCTCGCAACCTCCAATGTTGCCCCTATCAGCAGATGCCCTCCCATGTCCTCCGGGGGTTTTATCTGAAGCCAAGGTGAGGATAAAAGCGGCACAGAGGCCTCCTCAATCTCTAAGGTTACCCATTGTTTTGAGACCGCATGACAATGCCAGTCTACTATTTGTGAGAGTTGCGCGGCCCTGTAGTATTTAAGTACCGTATATACTCGTGTATAAGTCGACCCGTGTATAAGTCGACCCCCCTACTTTTGCCCAAAAAATATGGGAAAACTTATTGACTCACGTATAAGCCTAAGTGGCAGGTCACCGACGACGTAAACGGTGAATCCGAATATGCACTCAGTTATTCAAAAGGGTATAAAAAACCCGTTTTCATCCCCCCAGCTGAATATGTGCCCAGCTGAATATGTGCTCATATATGCCATGAATTTATGATGTCCCGGCGCGTTGAGAGTGTTTATCATCTGACCGTAACAGTACGCCAGAGTTTTGTTACCCATTGGAATCTCTAACTCCTCCGGAGACACGGCGAAAATAGGAGTGGAACCGAAGTCTATTTTGGGGGCCTCCTGTACCCTCCCGTAGACGACTATCCCCGTTGTAACCTCCAACGCTCTCGCCAGAAGGCGAGGAGTTTGGACCGTGGTGAGGGTAGAGGATACTGTGGACAGTAGCCATTGGGCCTAAAAG
>BLSH010297057.1:395361-408623 GCA_018402905.1 Glandirana rugosa
ACGGCAGTGCAGGGGACGTGACGGCATCCCCGGCATCCCTGGGGACGTGACGGCATCCCCGGCATCCCTGGGGACGTGACGGCATCCCCGGCATCCCTGGAATGCCTGGAATGCATCTCAGCCGCCGCGGGTGCCCTCGGAATGTTTCCCCGCGCTCGTACCGGCTGTTGACTCGCGCATAAGACGAATCTCGGTTTTTTGACACAAAATCTGTGTCAAAAAACTCGTCTTATACGCGAGTATATACGGTAAGTTGGGAAACCCCAGACCCCCTTTCGCCTTGGGGAGCGACAGAGTCTGAAGCTTGACTCTGGCGGACCCGTGGGACCAGATAAAGTCTCTAAACATCATTCTCAGTTGCTTGAAAAAGCCTAGAGGTATCCGTATAGGAATGGCTTGGAGTACATAAAGGATCTGGGGAAGGATGGTCATCTTGACCACTGCACAGCGTCCAAACCACGTAAGAATCAGCGAATGCCAGATTTTAAGTTCAGCCTTCAGTTTACTGAGAAGTGGGGCGAAGTTGGCTGAGTATAGGTCCTCAGGAGCCAAAGTGATAAAGACACCCAAGTATTTCAGGGGAGCCGACGTCCAGTTGAACTCAAAGGAGGCGCGAAGTCTGTCTACTTCAGACGAGGGGGCTGTGATATTCAAGGCAGCCGACTTGGCTACATTAATTTTGTAATTGGAGTGTTCCCCGTACACCCGTAGAGCTTCCAAGATGTTTGGGAGGGAGGTGCTCGGTGAGGACACAAAAAAGATCATGTCGTCGGCATATGCTGCGACCTTATGGTGACCGGAGGGTTTCGGGATCCCCTTTATGTCGGGGTTCCTGGCCTGTTATTTGACCACGCTTCTGCCTGCTGCCTAAACTGACCATACCTCTGCTTGCTCTGGAAATTAACCTGGCCTGTTTATTGATGAGGCCTCTGCTTGCCGCCTGAACTATCGACCAGCCTATCGATGCCGCTGCCTTCCACCTGAACTGACCTTGGCCTGTGAATTGACCATGTTTTTTGCCTGCCACTTGGACTGATCTTTTGCCCTGCTACTGTAGTAGTGGGATTCAAGATAACACAGGGGTTTCACATATGTGAGGGGCTTCAGAATACTTGTTCTGAGTGGAGAAAACAACATTTTTGGTTTTCTCTGGGTTTCGTCATTCCCAGATTAGGGTCTGCAGACCGAAGGCTTTGAAGAGATTTGGGTGGGAAGAAGCCTCTACCCCTGTGCCCAGGTCTTACCTGACCGAGGCCCTAAGCCTGATATTTCAGTACAAAGGGAGGGGGAGGCGCCAACCTAAGTGTAGTATTAAAATGTATACTTTACACACCTCTGCTTGCTACCTGTACTGGCTATGGACCATGTTCCTGCCAGGACCAATGCTTTGGCTGTGCTGACCATGTCGCTGCCTGGACAATTCCTTTGGCTGTTGCTGACCACATCTCTGCCTGCTGCCTGGTCCAATGCTTTGGCTCTGTTGACAATATCTTTGCCTGCTGCCTGTTCTGACTATGAACAATATTCCTGCCTGCTGCCTGGACGATTCCTTTCACTGTTGCTGACCACCTCCCCGCCTGCTGCCTAGACCAATGCTTTCACTGTACTGACAATATTGCTGCCTGCTGCCTGTACTGACCATGGACAGTAATCCTGCTTGCTGCCTGGATGATTAATTTCGCTGTCGCTGGCCACATCCCTGCCTGCTGCCTGGACCAATGCTCTCCTCTGTGGACAGCTGAAACCTACTAAAAACCAAAGGTAATCTTTCGTTTACCCTTTGCTCAGCAGAATGTATTTCGGGGTGTTATTCTTGGTATGTACATGCTATGTGTTAGAAATATGAAGGGCCTTCAAAAATGTGACAGGTTGGAAATAAGATGTGTAATTTATGTCTTTAGAACACCTAAAGGTGCTACTTGGATGTTGTGCCTGCCTATGTGGACAGGCTGGGAAAAGGTCTCACACATGTGGTATCACCATACTCAGGAGGAGTAGCAGAATGCGTTTTGGGGTGTAATTCTTGGTATATACACACTATTTGTTAGAAATATCTTATAAATGGCCAACTTTGTGTAAAAAAAAAAATGTTTTAATTTTCTTTCCACATTTTACAAAAACTTGTGAAAAAAAAGGACATGTTCAAAAGACTCGTTATGCCCCATAGAATATATATTGGGGTGTTTGCTTCTCAAAAGGAGGTCATTTTGTGGGTGTTTGTCCTGGTGCTCCAGGGCCTTCAAAAGTGCAATAGGTATTCAAGAAATTAGATGTGTAATTTATGTCCCTAGAACACCTGACAGTGCTACTTGGATGTTGGGCCTCTCTGTGTGGCCAGACTTTGAAAAAGTCCCACAAATGTGGTATCACCATATTCAAGAGAAGTAGTAGAATATGTTTTGAGGTGTAAGTGCAAGTATGCCTATTCCATGTGTGAGAAATAACTTGTTAGTATAATAATCTTGTGGAAAAAAAAGAACTTTCGCAAATTGCGGGGACCTCTCACTAAATACCTTGGAATGTCTGCTTTCCAAAAAGGGCTCATTTGGGGGGGGGGGGGGTATTTGTACTGTCCTGGCACGTTAGGGCCTTAAAAAATTAGATAGGCCATCAGTACATCAGGTGTGATTAATTTTCAATGATTCAAAAGAGGGGGGAATAAACTGGGACTTTGAGTGAGTTGTACGGGAAAGTGTACGCCTCCATCCCTATGTAGTATACAAAAAAAGGGGGGAAGGCAGGACTTTAGATGAGATGTTTGTGGTGAGACCAATAAAATGCATATAATTGTAAAGATATGTATATACATATTTTTACAAGTATATGCATTTTATTGATCTCGCCACACACATCTCATCCAAAGTCCCGCCTTCCCCCCTTTTTTGTAATTTTCAATGATTGGTACCATAACTTGTAGACTCTAACTTTAACACAGACCAAATAATATACACTGATTTGGGTTATTTTTAACATAAATTTTGGTAAAAATTTATAAAGAAAAATTATCGGTCATTTTTCATTTATAGTGCAAAAAATAAAAAACCCAGTGGTGATTAAATAGCACCTAAAGAAAGCTCTATGACTGAATAATCGTCATTCAAAGTGTGAGAGCGTTGAAAGCTGAAAACTGGTCTGGGCAGGAAGGGAGTATAAGTGCCCAGTAGGCAAGTGGTTAGGCTCTGTACACATGGGTTGAATATCGACCAAAATCAGCTGATATAGTAGAAACCGGCCGACATTCGGCCCATGTGTACAGCTCCTTGTCTGACAGAAGGCAATCTCACGATTGAAGCTGTGTACAACTCCTTGTTTGACAGAAGCCAATATGAACGAGCATGCTGGAGAACCAGCAGCCAGTTGGCATCTGACCAGCGCTTGCAATTAATGGCTGCAACCGCTGACTGGTGTGTTCTGCAAAGGGGACGGTCCCCCTGTCAGGACACAATAGCACAGCAGGGAGATCACTGTACTAACATCGCATAGTTAGTACAGTGACCTCCTCAGTTTTTTCGTTCAGGCATTGGGTTGAACAAATAAAAACTTCACGTGTATACAAGGCATTAGTGGATAGAGTTTATCATCATGGTACAGCAGTTGTGGTGAACCCAATGTAGAGGAAAGCCAGCAATCTTTATTATTTATGGTTGATAATATTCTTTAGTAAAAAATCCCATCAGACAGTATATGTACAGTAGATGGCTGTGTTGAGGCTAAGCAGTACCTCCTTGTCAAAATGAAGACAAACTCACAGAAATGTAATGCCATTGATGGCCTGGTACGGTTCTTCTGTGAAGAATATTTTGAACTAAAAAATTGAATTCTCTCTGTATAGCTATATAGCTGCAAAACCAGATCACAAATCAAGCTAAAACAAAACTAACTTGGAAAAAAATGCACATTTTCTTCAAATTGTGACACAGCTATGTTTTTAAAAAAGTCAGAGAAATAAGGGTCAGATTTTTTGTAGTTTTTTGCTATAGTTCTTTAGAATTTCAGTGCGTATACAGGGAAATTAAAATACAAAGAAACATAGCCTTTCAAGATCCTATTAGAAGGCAAAAGCATAAAAATGAATAAAAAAACGCAATGTGTTAAGCAAATATAATAAATCAGATCAGAATCAGAATCATAAAAGGTTTATTGCCATGATCTGTAAACAAGGTTCACGGATTAGGAATTTGTCTTGGTGTTTTGGCGCAGAAGAAGAATAACAAAAAATACAAAAAAATAAACCGAGCACAAAGTAGAACTATCTTCCAAGAATCTTTCAAGAAATTGCACAGTTTCTGTCCTAAATAGGTCCTAAATAGGAATCTAGTTTTGGACCTTCTTTTCTATCTTTTTTATTGCATCTGTCATGTGAGTTCAGTGGAAGAGATAAAAATACACATACGTCAGAAGTAATGTAAATATGCAAGCTATAGATGATAGCATGAATTAGGTAAATGTATTTGCTTTTTGTCTTTTAACCACTTCAGCTCCGGAAGGTATTACACCCTTCCTGTCCAGGCCATTTTTCTTTTTTTTTTTGCGATACTGCACTGCATTGCTTTAACTGACAACTGCGCAGTCGTGCGACACTGTACCCAAATAAAATTGATGTCCTTTTTTCCCACAAATATAGCTTTCTTTTGGTGATAAAGCAGTGCCTACCAGTGCCACCTACCAGTGCATAGCAGTGCTGCTAAGCAGCGCCCACCAGTGCCACATACCAGTGCCCACCAGTGCCACCTATCAATTCCCACCAGTGCCATCTATCAGTGCCCGTCAGTGTTGCCAATCAGTGCCTCATCATCAGTGCCACATATCATTGTTGCCTATCAGTGTCACCTACCACTGCCTATCAGTGCCATCTACCAGTGCCACCTATCAGTGGCCTTCAGTGCCCCCTATCAGTGCCACAAATCAGTGCCTCCTGATCATTGCCCACCAGTGCCGCCTCATCAGTGCCCATCAATGCCTATCAGTGCAGCCTATCAGTGCCCATCAGTGAAGCCTCATCAGCGCACATCAATGAAGGAGAAAAATTACTTGATTGCTAAATTTTATAACAAACTATGAAACCAGTTTTTTTTTCAGAATTTTCGGTCTTTTTTCATTTGTTTAGCAAAAAATAAAAACCCCAGTAGTGATTAAATACCACCAAAAGAAAGCTCTATTTGTGTGAAAAAAAGATATAAATTTAATTTTGGTACAGTGTAGCATGATTGCGCAATTGTCATTCAAAGAATGCGAGTGCTAAAAGCTGAAAATTGGCCTGGACAGGAAGATGGTTTAAAGCGGTAGTAAACTGAGGAAGAAAAAAAAAATAAACCCGCAAGACGATGGCATGATGTGCTAGTATGCAGAGGGCTGACATGTTGCCTCGCCATTTATGCCGGGGTCGCGGGCTTCGGCGCTGTGAGTGGACCTTCACTGCGCATGCGCCACTGACGTCAGCGGTTGCATGCAGGGTGAATATCTCCTTAACCGTGCAGGTTTAGGAATTATTTATTTTACCTACAGGTAATCCTTATTATAGACTTACCTGTAGGTAAAAATGACAAAGAGGGGGATGCAGCCACTTTAAGTGCCCAGTAGGCAAGTGGTTAAACAGTGGGTGTTTAGTTTCACTTTAATTCTACTAGAAGGGCAAATTAAACATGCAAATCCTTTAAATAACATGTTTTTGGTATGCCTTGGACTTGCCCATGAAGCTGCTAATGGGGTACAAAAGGTACTCTTGTTAAAAAAAAAAAATGTTTACAAGCAGTGGCCAGAATCTGTCATTTTAGGAGAGTTAGCACTACTGTCATTAACTGGCAGATCCCCATCTGGCTTTTGCCATTTAGCACTACAAGTAACAGATTCCTCCGCCTTCTGTTTGCAAATAATTGGGCGGGGAATCCTGGGTAACATTGTTGACTAAATATGGTCATAACCATATTTGATCAATGATATCAACCAGGATTCCCGCTAGCTCACCTACATACAAAAGTCACAGGGATCTATCATTTGCGATGGTAGTGGTGGGTCAGCATCATTGGTTGGCAGATTAGCGTCATCATGACTGATGTGGAACTACATCACTGGATGATGTGCTTGATGTTGATGTTGAATTTACATCATGGAACATTGTTTATTTTTTTACTTTCTTTTTAAAAAAAGAAGGTACTTTTTTTTCAATATTTTTTGTGACTGCGTAACAAAGAGCGCTGGCCATCTGGCGGGGAAGGGGCATTGAGTGTGTGCCACCTCCCCTAGTGAGCTTTACCAGGCCACATGCCTTCAACATTGAGAGGATACCTTGCAAGGAAGGATGGGAGGCGGGAGCAGTGTTCCTTGTCACTTATTCAGAAAAAAATTGGAAAAATCACACACATCATCCAGAAATATAGATCCTTGTTCATTATAATGAGAGGTCCTCGGTGAAGTTGACCTGTCGACATGATGACCCACCAATGACAGATGTCAAATCCTTGCAGGTTTTTCTTTGAAAATAATTACCCATATTTAGTCAATAACGTTACAAGAAATTGGTGATGAGTGAATGTGCTTGTGGGCTGTTCAGCGAACTCAATGTAAAAATATAAATGGCAAACTTTAATCTGAACCCCAATTAAGTGAATGGGAGTAGAATAACCAAAATTAATTCTAGCTATTTTCAAGGCCAATGGGCATGAGATTGTCAAACAAATGGCATGAGGTTCTGGGCACTGCCAGGGAGGACATGCATCAATGCATAAAAAAACACAAATCCTTTAAATTTAATGTTTGCAAGATGCCTTTAAACTATTTTCAGTATTACAGAACAGTATGATTGTCCATGACAGTGTCAATGACACAGAATGTTACATCACATAATTTGTATGTGTAATACATTTGTTGTAATTTATATTATTTGAATTATTTTAACTTCTATTTGAATAAATTTAACTTAAGACAATTCCTTTTTAGGTAGTTTCATTGGCAACTCATGGTATTCTATTGAGCAGTAGTAATAGACCAGCATTAAAGTGG
Source organism: Glandirana rugosa (assembly GCA_018402905.1). Lineage (NCBI taxonomy): Eukaryota > Metazoa > Chordata > Amphibia > Anura > Ranidae > Glandirana > Glandirana rugosa. The sequence continues at coordinate 402,361 of BLSH010297057.1, forward strand.
ATGTAAACCCAGAACCCACCCAGTATAAACTAATGACACTGTATTAATGTATATATACATGCAAGCCTCCTGCATGAATCCCTACCTTTCAAATGTCCTTCCTGTAAGCACTAGCAGCTCTGTAAAACTCTGAAATCAGAGGGTGTCTGTGTTTGCTGGAGTTTGGTGGGTGGAGTTGTGATGTCACAAGCCTCCCCACCCACCTCTGTACTGAGACATTGAGGAGGGAGGGAGGTGGGAGTGTAAAACTTTCTCTGCTGTGTGAAGGAGATAAGCAAATTGCTTGTCACTCACAGAGCAAGGGGAGGATCGACTGTGTATTTCCCTGTTAGTCGGACTTTCTCTTCCTGAAAAAAGATAAGCTCATTACTCACAGTTGGATTAACTCTTTGTGGCAAGACTGGGCACAGATGATATGACATGCTATACTCTACCAGGCAGAATTATTAATTACATTTTTTTTCCCGGGTTTACATCCACTTTAAGCAGTTTAATAGCAAGACAGAATAGACATAAAAGCTATTGGAAGTTTTACACTTAAAGAACATTTTAAAGCTAAATCCCTCAACTTCAGCCCAGGGGTATGGCTATGGGGCCATGGGGTAACAACCTGACACTATACTGCTCTAATCTGATAATATGCTGCCATAGTCTTACATTATGCAGCCCTACCCTGAAACAATGCTGCTCAAGCCTGCCACTATACTGCCAAAGCCTGCACTATACAAAACTAACCTGACAATATATTGCCCTAGCCTGACACTATACTGCCTAAATCTGACACAATATTGTTATAGCCTGACATTATACTGCCCTAGCCTTACACAATTTTTGACTGTGAAAACACCCAAAATGCCTACCCTGTATGCCCTGCTGAAAGTGCAAACAAGTATATATAATCCACCTGGATGTCCCATTATATCTGGTAATGGCTGCCTCACTGAGACAGCCAGTCAACTAATTGATGATTATCTTAGGCCCCACGGTGGAGCCTTAAGCTATTACATTCAGGACACGTCAGATTTACTGAGAGCCCTGGATGAAATGACAGTACCTGAGGGCAGGGCAGCCATCAGAAATTTTGGGGCACCTTACACAGCTTTAGACCTGGGCCCCCCCTTTTGACCACCGACATTCCCCAGGGCCCCCCACTGACCATCCCACCACATCCGCCCACTGGCCACTATACTAAATCTGCCCACTGGCCAGGGATGTACACATGTTGCAGCTGCAGTAGGAATTATACACCCTGTCACACTTACCAGGTGTAGCTTGCCAAGCATGACCCATTCAAGTGAATGGGGCTGCTCTGCAAACACCCTGCATCTGTGTGCAATGCATACTAGTGTGCTATCCAAGGGGTTAAAGCAGGTGGTGAAAAGGCAATAAAATGCCTCCTCACCCCCCGGCCTTAGCCCCTTGGTCACTGCACAAGGTTGCTATATTTTTTTTAAGTGAGACAGGGTGTACAATTCCTGTTGCAAAATGTGTAGTAGGGTGCAGTTGCAGGGTGGTAAAAAAACAGGGCTCGTCTATGGGGATTTTACCTCCCCCAAACTACCAATGTAAACAAGTTCTTACTGGCCTGAGCCCTCTATCATAGTTGCCTTTAAGGGGTTGTCATGGGAGAAGAACAGAGAGGGGCACTGTACAACAAGGGCAGAGAGGGATGCCAGGGACAGAGAGGGACACTGTGCAAACAGGGACAAAGAAGGACGCAGTGGGGGGATCAGAGAGGGATGCTGTGAGGGGCGGGGGTAGGACACAGGGGGACACTGTGGGGGTTACTAGGAGAGTATCATAGGGCCTCCTGTGGTCCTGTTGGGGCCCAAAACATCTGCGCTGGCTGCCACTCTACCCCCCCATCTTCCATGCCGGCGCTGGTGTTCCTAGACTCCAGTAAAAAACAACAGTGCACAGGCAACACAGCCTCACCGATGCTTGCAATAAGACTTTGTGCAGAACCATAGGTGCTGGAGGTCCCAAACGTGGACCAGTTGGGGTCCAGGGGGCCCTCTCCATGTGACCCATGTTTGGTATTTTTATCGGCTATGGTTCAGGAGGACGGTATCTTCCTCCCATACACTCCAATGCTGAGTCCAAAATTCAGCCAACAAATGCCGTTCAATGACCAGCCCATTTGGGGACCCAGTACAGCTGAACCATAGGTGCTAAATTTGGATCAGTTGTTGCCTAAGGGGCCCTCTATGTGTGACCCAAGTTTGGTATTTTTATCAGCTATGGTGCAGGAGAATGGTGTCCCCAAACCAGGTGCCCCCTCCCATAGACTCCAATGTTAAGTCTGATATTCACCCGACAATTGCCAGTCAATGACCGGTCACTTTGGGGCATGGTATGGCCGAACCATAGGTGCTGTAAATCACAAACTTGAAGCCTAAAGCCTTTGTTGTAAGGGCCTCTTGAGACATTGAGGCCCCTTACAACAGTACTGCCTGTACCCCCCTGATGGCGGCCCTGCCTGAGGGTGCTTGGTTGGTTGCAGTAGACCTGCAGGCCCTCTATAACTTGATCCCCCATGACTTGGGGGTTTGGGTTGTGGGGGGCTTCATCTCAGAACGAGGCACTAGAGTGGATCCGTATAACCAATTTATCTTATGATTGCTTTGTTTTGTTCTCACAAACAATATTTTCATGTTTGATGGCTCCCACTACCTACAGGTGCAGGGTGTTGCAATAGGGACTCGATGTGCCCCCTCATATGCAAACTTGTACCTGGGGGGTGAGAGCGCGAGATATTTTCTTTTGAGGGTCTGCAGGATACATTTGAGAAAGTATTGGTTTGGAGGAGATTCATAGACAATATTTTTATCGTCTGGACTGGCACCAAAGATGAAATTTTATCCTTTTTTGACACTCTAAAAATGAATCAGTATAAACTCAAGTTTACTATGAATTACAGTCAACAATCTACCTTTTTGGATGTTAATATAAATGTAAACACAGATGGAACTATTGGGTCCTCTTTATTTCGCAAACCCTCAGCAGGAAACACCATCCTGCATGCAACCAGTTCCCACCCCAAGCCACTAATTTCCAGTATACCGTATAGTCAGTACCTCAGACAAGAAGAAATTGCAGTCAGGATGCTCACTTTGAGAGAGAAGCAAGAGCTCTCCAATATTGGCTACTTAATAGGGGCTACAGTCATCCCTGCCTTAAGAACGCCTATCATCGTGCAAAGAAGCAGGAGAGAGACCAATTAATACATAAAAAAAATATGAATATGAGGACCACAAAGCTAGATTAATAAATAGGTATACAGGCCAACATCAAAAAGTGCGTCACATTATCCAGAAATACTGGCACCTATTATTGGCAGATGAAGTAGCATCCAAATACATAGCCCTTACCCGCAATTTATATACAGGAGATCTAGATTGCTAAAAGATCAATTAGTTCATAGTCACCTAGCAACAAAGGTGAAGGGCCCTTTTAAAAAAACAGGGACCGCTCCCTTTCAGCAATGTAATTTTTGCAGATTTGTTATAAATACTAGTGAAATAGTCTTGTCCAATGGGGAATGTTACAAACCTAATTTTCATGCCAACTGTCAATCATTGGGAGTTGTGTATTATATGGAATGTGACTGTAAAGCCTTTTACTTTGGCAAAACAAAGCTATCCTTCTTTCACAGAATAAGGGACCATGTGTCCCTGGTATCTAAAAAGAAATGTTAGAACAATAATGTGGTGGTGCACCATCTTGCTGGAAAAATATTATGGGTGTCAGGTCCGAGCATTCCTAGATGAACAGTTTCCTGGAAAGTGGATTGGTCGTCGTGGGCCAGTTGAATGGCCCCCAAGGTCTCCCGATCTGACCCCCTTAGACTTTTATCTTTGGGGTCATCTGAAGGCAATTGTCTATGCTGTGAAGATACGAGATGTGCAGCACCTGAAACTACGGATACTGGAAGCCTGTGCTAGCATTTCTCCTGTGGTGTTGCTATCAGTGTGTGAAAAGTGGGAGAAGAGGGTTGTATTGACAATCCAACACAATGGGCAGCACATTGAGCACATTTTATAAGTGGTCAGAAACGTGTAAATAACTCATGAAAGAATAAAGTTACATTAAAACCAAGCACACCATTGTTTTTCTTGTGTAATTCCCAATAAGTTTGATGTGTCACATGACCCTCTTCCTATTGAAAAAACAAAAGTTGGATTCAAAATGGCCGACTTCAAAATGGCCACCATGGACACCAGCCATCTTGAAAAGTTTCCCCCCTCCCATATACTAATGTGGCACAAACAGGAAGTTAATATCACCAACCATTCCCATTTTACTAAGGTGTATCCATATAAATGGCCAACCCTGTATAGGTTGATTAATTAGCTTAATTTTTAAGCGTTTGTATACATTGTTTCCTCGCTAGATACAATCCTTATGATGGAAAAGTCATGTCTTTTCTAGGCTAACAGTGGGTGCTTTGGGGTATCTCTAGTTTTTGGATCATCTGAGGGTCCTCTCCCCTCCACCTCAGGAGGAGATTGGCAAAGTCGTTTTGCTTATAAGTGATTGCAAGTACTCACCACAAAAATACAGGTGTATATATAGAGTTTCTAGCGCCATCCAGTGTTCAAACTATGAGTTTTTAAGTATCTAAGTTTTGGTTTTCTCTCCCCTGAACAAAAGACGGTGATATCTTCTCCTCTATGGTTTCACCATTCTCCTTATCCATTAACCTCCTGATATATTGGAGCCAAATTTGCTGTTTTCACACGTCATTTACTTTAAGGTAATTAATGATCAATATGGACAAAAAGTGGATTGGCAGTATATGGAAAATGTGATGTAAAACAAATGGCAATTATGTGCATGTGTGTATGTGTTTTTGTTATATTCTAAAATAGTTTTTTTGATTGTACTGTCATCTACATGCAGTTTACAAATCATTTAAGGTCTCCCAAAGAAGCCATAGCCTGGCGAAACATGTAGAGAAAAATGAAATCTACTGCATGGTTACTATACATGTTCACTTTTTCATTGATGATGAAATGATTTTAAATTTTTTGTTATAGGGAAAAAAACTTTTTTTTTTGTCTTTGCACCATCAAAATCCCACTGTCTCTATCTCTGCTCTATTAGCTTTAAACTAAGGGATGAGGTGCCAATATTTCTCAGACATTCTGCTAAAAAAATGATTTAAGTTATCACTAAACAAGGTAATACAGAGAAAGGGCAATATGACACAGTATAGCACCACCAAGTCACACCCACCTGTCCTCCAGAACTGAAGATATAAATGATAGCTCTCAAACTGAAAGATTTTCCCCAAGTGAGCAAAAGGAAGAGAAACAAACACATGGCTAACTCACTTATGGGCTCTCAGAGAGCAGAGTCAAAGTTTAACTTTCAGGAAATTAATCACTTCCCTACCGAGTCATAGTAAAATGACGTCGGCAGGGACTGTTCCTCGATCCAGGAGGACGTCATATGACGTCCTCCGCTTCTCGCCGCTACTGAGGGCCCCCAGGGGCCCGCAGAGCGGCGATCATGGATCGCTTGTCTGCCGGGGGGTTGTGTCCCCCCCAGATCGGGGTAAAGAGCCAATAAAATTGGCTCTTTACCCCGTCACCGGCTGTGTCCAATCACAGCCGGTCGCTAACGCTCCTCTCGTGCACGCCGCTTGTGGGCGCGCAGCGCGGCGATCGGAGCTGAGGCTTGCCCCTCGGACAAAGCCCAGCTCCGATCCGTGTAAAGAGCCAATAGATTTGGCTCTTTACCACGTGACCGGCTGTGTCAATCACAGCCGGTCATGTGATGTAAACAAACCGCGGTAACGAGCTGTTACCGCGGTTCTCCCTGTCACACACCGATCGTGTGTGACAGGGAGATTGCGGTAACAGCTGGTTACCGCCTACTGTGTACACCAAGCACACTGATCACCCCCCCAATAAAGAGGACCTGTCACCACCCCATCAAAGTACCTGTCACAGTCCATCAGAGTACCTGTCACCTGTCCATCAAAGTTCCCGAGTACATGTCACCTGTCCATCAAAGTACCCGAGTACCTGTCACCTGTCCATCAAAGTAAGTACCCGAGTACCTGTCACCTGCCCATCAAAGTACCCAAGTACCTGTCACCTGCCCATCAAAGTACCCGAGTACCTGTCAACTGCATGAGCCCATGAGACTACCTGTCCACTGTCCATGAGCCCATGAGACTACCTGTCCACTGTTCATGAGCCCATGAAACTACCCGTCCACTGTCCATGAGCCCATGAAACTACCTGTCCACTGTC
>BLSH010297057.1:412606-460936 GCA_018402905.1 Glandirana rugosa
AGGGGTAAGTGTGGACTCTGGAGCATTGTGATTACTCAGTGTACTGTGGCCCCTCCCTTTTACCGATTAACCCGGGTTAAACCTGTAAACAACACTGAAGAAATGACACTTTGCTACAATGTAAAGTAGTGAGTGTACAGATTGTAAAACAGTGTAAATTTGCTGTCCCCTCAAAATAATTCAACACACAGCCATTAATGTCTAAACTGCTGGCAACAAAAGTGAGTACACCCCTAAGTTAAAATGTCCAAATTGGGCCCAATTAGCCATTTTCCCTCCCCGGTGTCATGTGACTCATTAGTGTTACGAGGTCTCAGGTGTGAATGGGGAGAAGGTGTGTTAAATTTGGTGTTATCGCTCTCACTCTCTCATACTGGTCACTGGAAGTTCAACATGGCACCTCATGGCAAAGGACTCTCTGAGGATCTAAAAAAAAGAATTGTTGCTCTACATAAAGATGGCCTAGGCTATAAGAAGATTGGCAAGACCCTGAAACTGAGCTGCAGCATGGTGGCCAAGACCACACAGTGGTTTAACAGGACAAGTTACACTCAGAACAGGCCTCGCCATGGTCGACCAAAGAAGTGAACATGCTCAGGGTCATATCCAGAGGTTGTCTTTGGGAAATAGACGTATGAGTGCTGCCAGCATTGCTGCAGAGGTTGAGGGGGTGGGTGGTCAGCCTGTCAGTGCTCAGACCATACACCGCACACTGCATCAAATTGATCTGCATGACTGTCGTCCCAGAAGGGAGCCTCTTCTAAAGATGATGCACAAGAAAACCCGCAAACAGTTTGCTGAAGACAAGCAGACAAAAACATGGCTTACTGGAACCATGTCCTGTGGTCTGATGAGACCAAAATAAACTTATTTGGCTCAGATGGTGTCAAGCGTGTGTGGCGGTAACCAGGTGAGGAGTACAAAGACAAGTGTGTCTTGCCTACAGTCTAGCATGGTGATGGGAGTGTCATGGTCTGAGGCTGCATGAGTGCTGCCGGTACTGGGGAGCTACAGTTCATTAAGGGAACCATGGATGCCAACATGTACTGTGACATACTGAAGCAGAGCATGATCCCCTCCTTTTGGAAACAGGGCCGCAGGGCAGTATTCCAACATAATGACCCCAAACACACCTCTAAGACGACCACTGCCTTGCTAAAGAAGCTGAGGGTAAAGGTAAAGGACTGGCCAAGCATGTCTCCAGATCTAAACCCTACAGAGCATCCTCAAACGAAAGTTGGAGGAGCACAAGATCTCTAACATCCACCAGCTCCGTGTTGTTGTCATGGAGGAGTGGAAGAGGACTCCAGTGGCAACCTGTAAAGCTCTGGTGAACTCCATGCCCAAGCGGGTTAAGGCAGCGCTGGAAAATAATAGTGGCCACACAAAATATTGATACTTTGGGTCCAATTTGGACATTTTCACTTAGGGGTGTACTCACTTTTGTTGCCAGCAGTTTAGACATTAATGGCTGTGTTTTGAGTTATTTTGAGGGACAGAAAATGTACACTGTTATACAAGCTGTACACACACTTTACATTGTAGCAAAGTGCCATTAATTCAGTGTTGTCACATGAAAAGATATAATAAAATATTTTAAAAAATGTGAGGGGTGTACTCACTTTTGTAAAATACTGTAAGTGTGGCTTATATCTCAATTTTCTGTGAAAGAAACAGTGGTGCACAAATGTTTTTTTTTTCTTTTGGGGTGGCCCTAATGGAAAGCAAGACGTTTTATTTACTCATGCAATGTTATCACCAAAACTATTTTGACACAATAGGCCCAGGAAATATTTTTCTCTGACCAATACCACAAGATAATACAGTTAAATGGTGCTCTATTGCGCTTCAATTTCACAAATGTGGTTTTCTTTTCAATTTCCGCAAAAAAAGCTTTTCCTCTCTGCAGTTCAGAAAGTGGATGTCAATTAAAAGAAACATTGCAACTGGGCAAGGAACACTGTTGCCAAAAACAGTAATACATAATAAAAGCCTAATAATAGAGTATGATATGGTATAAAATCATTTTCCTTTCTTTCATTTTTTTTTTTCCTTTGTTAATTAAACTGCTAGTGGGGAAGTCTGCCCTGGCAGATAACACTGTGCAATGAAGCACAAGAAAACAAACCAGCAGATAGGGTAAGTTTGTCACAGCTAGCAATGCCAATTGACTGGCAATAGCAAATGCTGCTGTCCTTGGTTTTATGACAAAACAAGGATTAAAAAAGCAAGGTGGGTGTACTAGAATAAAAAAAATATGATGAGGAACAAGCAATGTCAGTAATGTTGTAAACTTTGGCCAGAGTAGCATACGTAGGCTAATTTAGAATGGAATGATGAGGATTCAGCAAACTGGAAGATTTTGTTACAAATGACAGGTAAATCTCTCACCAGTGATGTTAATGTTAGCTGAAAGCATGTGGATGGACAAGAAGGACAAGTGGTGCAAGCTTCTCCAGAGAAAAATGGTCTCTGCAGCTCCGAGGTCTGAATAGTTTGTGTGCAAGCAGAGAATGACACAATTTTTCTTCTGCAATGTATTTATAGATGGTGTCTATAACATAACATAACCCAATTTCCTAAAGTGTTACTAAACCCACATCATAAAAAAAACTATCAATAAACGCTGTATTATATACTGTTCATACTTACTCAGTCACTATGACTAGAAAAAGTAAACAAAGGCAGAGGGTCTGTAGGAGGGAGCGGTTGCTAACCCAGGCCAGAAGCAGGGATTGTAAAAAAAAAGTGATTCTTTGTTTAATAGTTTACTATTGTTGCCCATGTCTTCTATGTGTATCTATGTATATATTTAAAGATTGGTGACATATCTGTTCCCTTGTTATCTCACATGCCCTATACCAGATAGCTAAGTCTGTGATACGGTGCGTGTGTGTAGTGGTCAACTTGCTGTATGTTGGTAGGTGAATCTGTTTATTGCAATAGAGTTTATATGCAGCTTCTTTTATTCTACATAACCCAGTCCCTTTTGCTCAGGTATTTTATAGCTCAGGGCCGATCCTGGGCGGGTGCACGGTGTGGGGGGGGGGGCGCCGAACTGTGAGAGTTCTACCTTCTCGCGAGATTAGAAGAGCCCGCTCTGTCCAGTGAATGATACTCAGAGGAGGAGCGACGGTGATGCTACAAGCAGCACACAGGCTGAATCCGCTCCTCCTCTGAGTTTCATTCACTGGACAGAGCGGGCTCTTCTCATCTCACGGCCGCCGCCCTCCAGGTAGCTGCCCGGCCTTGCATCTGTCATAAAGACTCTTGTCTGTCCTCTCCCAGCATCCTGCCCTTCTCCTCCTATGTCTGCTCCCTCCTCCCTGCACTCTCCCGGCAGTACAGAAGTTAGGGGAGGGAAACAAAGCACAGTGTTCCTCCCTCCCCCTCTGTCCTGTTCTGCAAAGAATTATGGGAGATGTAGTCCAGGGGAGGGGCAAGATTGCCTTGAAAATTAATGGACAGAGTGTAATGGCCACAATGAGGAGGTAAGCTTCTTATCTAACATTTTTCACTCATGGGTACTCATTAGGTGGCACTAATAGACTGCACTAATGAGGTGGCACTGGTATGCACTGATGAGGTAGCACTGGTATGTACTGATATGTTGGCACTGATGAGGTGGCACTGGTAAGCACTGATGTGCTGGCACTGATGAGGTAGCACTGGTATGCACTGACGAGGTGGCACTGGTATGCGCTCATGTCTGCATTCTCTGACCATCTCCTGTATCATGTCTGCAGTCTCTGCCCATCTCCTGTATAATTTCTGCAGTCTCTGATCATCTGCTGTATCATGTCTGCAGTCTCTGCCCATCTCCTGTATCATGTCTGCAGTCCCTGACCATCACCTGTATCATGTCTGCAGTCTCTGTCCATCTCCTCTATCATTTCTGCAGTCTCTGTCCATCTCCTGTATCATTTCTACAGTCTCTGACCATCTACTGTATCATGTCTGCAGGCTACGCCCTTCTCCTGTATTATGTCTGCAGCCTCTGACCATCTCCTGCAGGCTCTAACCATCTCATGTACTGTGTCTGCAGTCTCTGACCATCTCCTGTATCATATTTGCAGTTTCTGACCATCTCCTGTATTATGTCTGCAGTCCCTGACCATTAGTTGTATCATTTCTGCAGTCTCTGACCATCTCCTGTATCATTTATGCAGTTTCTGACCATCTTCTGTATCATTTCTGCATTCTCTGACCATCTCTTGTACTATATCTGCAGTATGTCTGGGGGGCTCATTCGAAACAGACTCTCTAACAGAGGCCCTCTCTGTGTCCATTAGAGAGGCCCCGCTCCAGGTCCCATTAGAGCACTCTGCTTCTCTTCCTGTATTTTATTTATTGTTAAGAGTTAGAGAGGATATTGGGGTAACAAAGACTCCTTAAGGGAGCATCTCTGTGTTTAAGCCGCTGCCATAGAAATGTTTGCAAAGGGGGGAGTTAGTACGATTACTACGCCCATGTGGGGGCACCAGAAATATTTCTGCACCCAGGCATCTGTGGCCCTAGGATCGGCCCTGTTCTAGCTAGTTTTAGCACAGGTTCCAATAACTAGCAAAGGCTAGAGCCAGGTTAGGCATCCGCAGGCAGCTTAGGTAGTTTGAGGTCTAGATCTGAAGCTACTAGGGACTAAGGTGCAGAATAAATAGGCTGACTCTGAGTTCCAGTACCATACCACAGTTTCTGCTGGTGAGAAGCTGAGTCCCAGGCTGGTTGAACAATGGCTGGAGGTTTTCCCCATCATCATTGATCTAGTCCAGGGTTTCTCAACCAGGGTTCCTCCAGAGGTTGCTAGGGGTTCCTCGAGTAATGGTCAATTTCTACCTCTCAGATAAATCCCCAATGCGATCATTGATCTTTTTAGCAATTTGTAAGGGGGTAATTCTTTACAATGACCACAAGTGTAAGGAGCATTCTTCCCATTGACCATCGCACTAATGTATCATGAGTTGTAGATTTTTAATTTTAAGCAGGGGTTCCCCGAGACCTCAGAATTATTTCAAGGGTTCCCCAGTGTTGAAAAGGTTGAGAAAGGCTGATCTAGTCTTTAGGTCTCCAACACCAAGACAGAGGAAGTGGTATGATCATCTACATACATTGGATGTATGTACTATTATTAATCTTTTATTATATAAAGCTCATATTATTTCTATGCTGGTGTGCATCTATATCATTATGGTTAATTTTTATGCTGGCTGCAGTAGTTAATATGCTCCCACTTACTTTCATATCTAGATGAGCCCCCTCCTTTGCCAATGCATTATCCCCCAGTGATTTTGGTTCTCACACTCACAGTAGGACATGGTTAGATTTCACAGGTTTGTTTAAATGTGGAGCTAACAATTGTCTATGTTGTCCTCGAATAATTTAGAGTGACCATTTTGTTTCTACTGTGAATCGCAGGTCCCATAATCACTTCCTGCCCAGCCTATAGACAAATGACTGCCGGGCGGTGGTTCAGTTATCCTGACCGGATGTCATATGACGTCAGTCTGACCCACCACATTACCGATCTCGTTAAAGAACTTCCATCGGAAGCTCTTTACCACGTGATCAGCTGTGACCAATCATGGCTGGTCACAGTGTAAACAGGAAGAGCTGCATATCGGCTTTTCCTCTACTTGCGTCTGCAGACATGAGTAAAGGAGCGCCGATCGGTTGCTCTCCTGACAGGGGGGTCTGCACTGATTGTTTACCAGTGCAGCCCCCCTAGGATCGTCACCAGGACCACCAGGGAGCCCACCAGGACCGCCAGGGAATGCCCACCCAGGGACCACCAGGGAAGCCCACCCTGACCACCAGGGAGCCCAATCTAAACCACTAGGTAAAGGGCATAATGCCCAACATGGATGGCACTCGGTGCCCATCTTGGTTGTCACCCATGACCACCAGGAAATGCCTCCAAAAAAGTGCCATCTAACATTGCTGCCTATCAGTGCCCACCAGTGCCACCTATCAGTGCCCACCATTCCGTCTGGTGGACACGGACAGTTTCAAAAACCTGATGGCGGTGGCTGTCCCACAGTACATGGTACCCAGCCGCCACTGCTTTTCATGGCGAGCCATCCCTTCCCTGCACAAACAAGTCGGGGACAAGGTGAAGTGTGCACTGCGCAACACCATCAGTGGCAAGGTCCACATAACCACTGATACATGGACCAGTAAGCACGGGCAGGGGCGCTATATCTCGCTTACTGCACACTGGGCAAATGTAGTGGCGGGTGGGCCTGAGCCAGCTAGCTATTTGGCGAATGTCCTTCCACCACCGAGGATTGCAGGGCATTTCTCTTTGCCTCCTCCTCCTACTGCGCTTCCTCCTCCTCGACCACCCACTCATCCGCTCAGCGTAACACCTTCACCACCAACATCAGCACATCCAGGGGGAAACAACAGCAGGCTGTTTTAAAACTGATATGTTTGGGGGATAAACCCCACACTGCGCAGGAGCTGTGGACGGGCATTGAACAACAGACCAATGAGTGGTTGTTGCCACTGAGCCTCAAGCCCGGCCTGGTGGTGTGCGACAATGGCCGAAATCTGGTAGCGGCTCTGGGCAGAGCCCGTTTGACGCACATCCCTTGCCTGGCGCATGTGCTGAATTTGGTGGTACAGAATTTTCTAAAAAACTACCCGGATATGTCAGAGCTGCTGCATAAAGTGCAGGCCGTCTGTGCGCACTTTCGGCGTTCTCATCCTGCTGCTGCTCGCCTGTCTGCGCCGCAGCGGAACTTCAGCCTTCCCACTCACCGCCTCATATGCGACGTGCCCACAAGGTGGAACTCCACCTTGCACATGCTGGGGAGACTGTGCGAGCAGCAGCAGGCAATAGTGGAGTTTCAGCTGCAGCACGCACGGGTCAGTCGCTCTGCGGAACAGCAACACTTCACGACCAACGAGTGGGCCTCCATGCGAGACCTGTGTAGCGTATTGCAGTGTTTTGAGTACTCCAACAACATGGCCAGTGCCGATGACGCTGTTCTCAGCGTTACTATACCACTTCTATGTCTTCTTGAAAAAACACTTCGGGCCATGATGGAAGAGGATGTGGCACAGGAGAATGAGGAGGAGAAAGAGGGGTCATTTCCACGGTTATCAGGCCAGTCATTAGCAAGTGGCTCGGAGGGTGGGTTCCTGCACCAGCATAGGCCAGGTCCAAAATATTCAAGCCAGGGCACAGTTCTGGAGGACGAGGAGGACGAGGAAGATGAGGAGGAGGAGGAGGAGGAATTGCAGCAGGGTGGCACCCAACGCAGCTCCTGGGCATCACTGGAGCATGGCTGGGGGGATACAGAGGACACAGATGATATACCTCCCACAGAGGACAGCTTGTCTTTGCCTGTGGGCAGCCTGGCACACATGGCAGACTACATGCTGCAGTGCCTGCGCAACGACAGCCGAGTTGCCCACATTGTAACTTCCTCTGATTACTGGGTGGCCACCCTGCTGGATCCCCGTTACAAGGACAACGTGCCGTCCTTAATTCCCTCACTGGAGCGTGAGAGGAAGATGCGCGACTACAAGCGCACACTGGTAGAGGCGCTGCTGAGGGCATTCCCAAATGACACCGGGGGCTCAGCGGAAGCACAAGGGAAGGCAGAGGAGGAGGAAGAGGCCACCAACGCAGCTGTGCCACCGCCAGCACCTCAGAAGGCAGGGTTAGCATGGCTGAAATGTGGCAAAGCTTTGTCAGCAGCCCGCCACAACAAACAGCACAACCAGCCGATAGACAACGTCTTAGCAGGAGACAGTATTTCAGCAACATGGTGCAAGAGTATGTGTGCACACGCCTACACGTACTGACTGATGGGTCTGCCCCATTCAACTTCTGGGTCTCCAAATTGGCCACATGGCCTGAGCTTGCCCTTTATGCCTTGGAGGTGCTGGCCTGCCCTGCAGCCAGTGTATTGTCAGAACGTGTGTTTAGCATGGCAGTGGGCGTTATCACAGACAAGCGGAGCCGTTTGTCCACATCCAACGTGGACAAGCTAACCTTTATTAAAATGAATCAGGCATGGATCCCACAAGACTTGTCTGTACCTTGTGCAGAATAAACATTTAGACCGGACTCACACAGCCATTCACATACTTGTTTTTTTGAACAGGCCTCAATACAAAATTGATTTCAATGGGGTTCGGGGTCCGTGCGAACGTTCGGGTTCTGTCCGGACCCGAACCCGGACTTTGTCCCGAAGTTCGGCTGGACCAGCAGAACCCGAACTTCCAGAGGTTCGCTCAACTCTAGTGATGACGTAACGCATACGGGGGTTTGCAGGGACGAGCGTCACCCACCACTACCCATCGGTCCATTCGGATCGGTCCGGTCGGATCGTCCGCTTTGGATCGTTCGTTCTGGATATTATCTTGCCCGTTTTTACCAGTTACATGTGAGTGCAATGTTTACATTATTAAAGCTCTTTTAACATACAGAGAGCACTTAGATCATTCTTTTTATATATTTCCAGTGAGTTTGCTTGGGATTGAAACGCGACTGGAGCTCGGAAAGTAGCTGTGAAGCTGACCTGTCTGCTGCTGTGTCTGCTGCTGTGAGAGTCCTGACCTTTTCTTCCCCAGTTGTGAGGGAAACGAGCGCTATGACACAGGGGTCTAAGCTTAAGGTCAATAATCACACTAGCCATCTATGGAGGGGAGCATGTTGGTGTCTGCTTGAAATACTCTGAAATAGCTGCACATCAGGGATCTGTCCCATACTATCTCAGTCAGATTTATCATTATATGTGGACTTTTTATCTTCTTGAAAAGTTTTTATGTGCTGCACTGTTTTACTATTATTATTTACCTGGGAGTTGTTGTGATCTCTCTTAGTGTTCAGCTTAATATCTAATAGTTATTTGTTTGCACTGACTGCTCTCATATTCATTGACTACCTCATCAGTGCCCTTCAGTGTAGCCTCATCAATGCCCATCAGTGATGGAGAAAATGTACTTATTTACAAAGTTTTGTGACAGAAACAAAAACTTTTTTTTTTTATAAAATTTTCTGTCTTTATTTGTAGCGCAAAAAATAAAAACCCCAGAGGAGGGAAAAAATTTAAAAAAATTTTGTTTGGGTACAGCGTAGCATGACCGAGCAATTGTCATTCAAAATGCGACAGCGCTGAAAGCTGAAAATTGGTCTGGGCGGGAAGGGGGTTAAAGCGGAACTTCAGTCATTTTTTCATCTTTCCATCTATTAAATCCTCTGCCCTTGTTTTTTTCTGCCCCTAAATACCTTCTACAGCCCACTTCCTGTTTCTTGGCTGGAAAAATGCCTCAACGTATGACATCATGCACAGCTCTCTCACTCACGTGAGAGTTTGCCAGGAAGGAGGGGGTGAGTCATAGGAGGGCCAATCAGAGCTACAGGGCTGGAGGTGTGTCTCTGTGTGTCTGTTTAAATCCAGGAAGTGAACAGGCAGCAGCTTCAGCTGCCCACAGTTAAAATGATTGCAGTCAGACTCAGTGGAGGGAGATTTCTGCAGCATATTTAGCAAGTACAGAATCACAGCATATATAAAATAATATGCAAAGTGGTTAGAGGGAAGCTTTAGAATGGCAAAGATGTTTTTATCACAAATTATGTGAGCAGACTGCAGTTCCTCTTTAAGTGTCTGGTATTGAAGTGGTTAAGATAAAAATGATTGTAACATGTAACACCAAAAATATCATTTACTTGATCACTTGCAAGGTATGTGCAATACAATATGTTGGTTGCACTACCAGGAGACTTTGTGATCACTTAAATGATCATATTCATGAGAAACAACATGGGACCAATGTAGCAAGAAACTTTAATGAGGCACATGGGGGAGATACCTTTCTCTTGCAAGTACAAGGTATAGAAAAAGTTTACAGACCTTAGGAGAGGTGGTGATAATTTTAGAATACTTTGCAAGCGAGAGGTATTCTGGATATTTTCCTTACAGACAAGAATACCAGTAGGGTTGAATTTTAAATGGGATTTGACCCATTTGTATGACTAATCTAATGTTTTGCGTTAATTATCAATTGTGTGTTTACATTCATTGATTATGATGATTCAGCAAGCACATTGGAACAGGGTTGTCATACTCAGGATGCGCTCCTTCTTTTAATAGAAGGAAGTGCTGTATTTTTTAAAGTTTTTTTGTTTTTACATTTTTTTGTTTTGTTTTTTTTTCTTTTTCCCCAGTATTATGGTAATATGTATGAAATTAATTAATGTTTCATACTTTTCCTTCCTAATATACTATTTTATTTATATTTGGGGATCACATCAATATCAATTGCTGTGTGAGTTCTAGTAAGAACAGAGAACAAAAAGTATGAGTCTAATTACTGAAGTGACCACATCTGTTTTTCTGCTAATTTGTATCATGTGATCTTTTGTATATTAGTATGTTGGTAATTGTACTCTTTTGTGGTTTTGATGAAGCACACTAGCCGTGTGAAACGTGTCACATTTTTCTGCCTTTTTGCCATATGCCTATGTATTTGTTTTTATGATCTCCATAAATAAATTCATTGCATCGGATTGGGAGTGCAGCCGTTCCTTTTTCGTTTACTTTCACGTATGTTTCTGCAGCAGTGACAGGGCATACACCCCATCTGATCATTTGATTCAAGGTTTGCAGCCTGGTCGGATCACCTGGAGCAGCTATAGTTTGGTTATGTGAATAGTGTGGCGTGCATTTGTATTCAGCCCCCCTGAGCCAATACTTTGTAGAACCACCTTTTCCTGCATTACAGCTGCAAGTCTTTTTGGGTATGTCTCTACCAGCTTTGCATATATAGATACCATGAACAAGAACGAAGGCTGGAAAGCCACACACCAGATCCGATCTCCTTTTCTTTATTTAAGTGAAGGTACAAATACAGATGCAGCTCATGGACGAACTACAAGTGTCAGCTGACGCGTTTCACACCGTAAAACCGGTGCTTAATCATAGCCTGACTGCATACAACAAACATCACACATATATATACATACATGTAATTAATGAATCAATAATTAATTTTGAATAAAAAATAAATGTATTGATTCATTAATTATATGTATGTATATATATATGTGATGTTTGTTGTATGCAGTCAGGCTATCATTAAGCACCGGTTTTAAGGTGTGAAACGCATCAGCTGACACTGTATTTGCACCTTCGCTTAAATAAAGAAAAGGAGATCGGATCTGGTGTGCGGCTTTCCAGCCTTCATTCTTGTTCATGGTATCTTTGCACAGACAGCCAGCACCCTGACTGTTGGCACTCAGAGCTGATCCGTCTGGAGCTCATTATCCTTGAGCGGTGATTTCTTTGTTGTCTATTGGCTGGATGTGTTACCGTTTCACCTGCTCGGACGTTTTCTCTACTATGGACTTTAATTTGTGAGCATTCACGTTTAAGAGTGCCACACCGTTCTCCTTTGATGGCTGAAGGTGATGCAGCTCCCCCCAATACGGGGATGAACTTTAGTAGAACTTTAACAGCTTTGACGGACAATCTTTTAAGGTCTAACCAACAAACAGAGACCTGGTATTTCACATAATAGTGATGTTTCCATTAAGATCCTGGTCCGTCGGTTGGAAAATGCTATGGCCACGGAAATGAGGGCATACTGGGACATGAAGACCCTTTCGGAATACATTAGAATGGAACGTATACCCGGGGTCTTCGGATTAAGAAGTTCCCTACCTTTGAATTTGGTGATAAAAAGTTTAAAAAGCAATGGACGGACATTCTGTCTTCTTGTTTGCTTAAACTTATGCAAGTCATCATCAACTACAATAAGAAATTGTGGACTTACAAAAACAGCTGTTGCCTTTACAGTCACACAAAGACTTTATTGTCTTAGATTCCCGTCTAAGTAAGACATTGGATAAACTTGAAAAGGATGTAATCTCAGGGAAAAATGACAAGTTGGCTAGAGATCGTATGGATTATGAAAATGGGACGGTCTACATCAGGAAGAGAGTGGGCTTTAAGGGCCGCACTCGTAGACCATCGGGTAAAAAACGGGTCAGTTTTTCCAATTCGGAGTCCCATTCATTTAACACTACTTTGGCTGTGACAGCCTCGGACTCTTCCCCTGAATAGTCCCAGACAACCTGGGACTATTACTTCTACCACCTCCCAGGATTTAAACAAGGGCATGCAAGGCCCACGCAAGAAAAAGAAACCCCCCCCCCCCGAAAACCAGGAGAGGGGGAGCCAAACATAGACGGCGCGACTCACGATCGCTATCCCTTAAGGGATCGGATTCGGAAGTAACCTGGAATGTTCTTAATGTGTCAAGCAGATCTTTGGACACTTCGGAGTTGTCATTGTTGTCCAAAGGTTTAAATTTCTGTCCTGATCGACATTTTGAATTATTTGGGACAATTTTGGACTTTAATAGATTTGTACGTTCCCTTACTTTGAAAAAACATTATTTTCATGTTCCTGTATCCTCAGCAAATTCTAATAATGGTGTCTCTGGGTTCCCGACGGGTGAGTGTGAGTCTAGTTCTGCTCTTTCTAATTTGAGTTTCAGAGATCTTTGTGCTGAATGCGATCTTAATGACTTGGCCGCTGAGTCCGGTCCACCCCCCAAGGAGCTGTTGGGTAGACATTCGGGCATTCCCGTTCGGTTAAGGTCCGATTTCTATGCGGTTGGCTCCAGGGGGAAGGACATGGATTAACTTCCCCCCAGTTAGTTTGAAAACACGGGGACATGACCTCAAACTAACTGGGGGGAAGTTCAAAACTAATCTTAGAAAGTATTATTTTACTGAAAGGGTAGTTGATGATTGGAATAAACTACCAACAGAGGTTGTGAGACAGTCAACAGTAAATGGCTTCAAACATGCTTGGGATAAACATAAATCTATAGTCAGACAACAAGGTTAATGTAAAAAAAAAAGAAAAAAAAAATTCTAAATAAATAAATAAATAAAAAGGGGCAGACTCGATGGACTACTCAGTCTTTTTCTTCTGTCACTTTTCTATGTTTCTATGATTTGTTTCAGCGTCTGGTTGAGCGGGATTTGACTCGCCTTGCCCGCTGGTCCCACACCTGGCCCGAGCCGGCTAATCTGAATGCATTGGAGAGGGAGGCCTTAACAAGACTTAGTAATGATCGAGGTATTGTCATTAAAAATTCTGATAAGGGGGGATCGGTAGTTGTGATGGATGCAGAGACATATAAGAATGAGGCAATTAGACAGCTACATGATACCACCACTTACCTTAGGTTAAAAAAGGACCCCACCACTGGTTTCAAAAAAGAATTGTGCACAATGTTGGATAGAGTGGTGTCTACAGGTTTTTTTGGTAAAGAGGAAAGGGACCTATTGATCCCCGAGTCACAGATTATACCAGTCTTCCACCATTTACCCAAAGTCCACAAGGGGGTCAATGACCTTTGGGCATCACCCCTCCATTGCCTAACAGTGCTCATCATTGCTGCATATAAGTGCCTCATCATCAGTGCCACCTCATCAGTGCCACCTCATCAGTGCCAATCAGTACTGCCACATCAGTGCCCATCAGCGTAGCCTCATCAGTGCCCATCAGTGATGGAGAAAATTTACTTATTTACAAAGTTTTGTGACAGAAATAGAGAATTTTTTTTTTTGAAACTTTTCGGTTTTTTTGTTTATAGCGCAAAAAATAAAAACTGCAGGGGTGATCAAATACCACCAAAAAAAAGCTCTATTTGTGGGAACAAAATGATAAAAACTTTGTTTGGGTGCAGCGTCGCACGACTGCGCAATTCTCATTCAAAATGCAACAGCACTGAAAGCTGAAAATTTCAGCAAGAAAAACACAGCTCAGACAGCACAGCTGCTGGTAAATTCAAAAAAACTGTTAGACCTTGTCCAGGTGCTCTGACTCATGAGAGCCTTCCAACTCTCATATTCAGCAGTAACAGCAATCCAAAAGCGATTGAGTCAGCACTCCATAAATTCTTCCAATAACTTTATTGACTGTAGACCATACACATACTATGAAAAGCTGAAAATTGGTCTGGTAGGAAAGTGTTCTAAGTGCATGGTATTGAAGTGGCTAAGGGTTTAAGAGCATTTGATAGACTTTTTAAATCTATTAGTTATACCTCTTTATTGATTAATTGATTTATTGCTTAATCATTAGTTCATCCTGTCCAATTGTTTGTTGGGTCTTTATTGATTTATTGATTCATTAATTGCATGTATGTACATATATATATGTGATGTTTGTTTTATACAGTCAGGCTATGATTAAGCACCGGTTTTAAGGTGTGAAACGCGTCAACTGACACTTGTAGTTCATCCATGAGCTGCATCTGTCTGAATTTGTACCTTCACTTAAATAAAGAAAAGGAGATCGGATCTGGTGTGCGTCTTTCCAGCCTTCATTCTTGTTCATGGTATCTTAGCACAGACAGTCAGCACCTTGACTGTTGGCACTCACAGCTGATCCGTCTGGAGCTCATTATCCTTGAGCGGTGATTTCTTTGTTGTCTATTGGCTGGATTTACACATCTAGAGAGTGAAATTTTTGTCTGTTCTTCTTTGCAAAATAGCTCAAACTCTGTGAACAGCAATTTTCAAGTCTTCCCACTGATTCTCAATTGGATTTAGGTCTGGACTTTGACTGCGCCTTTCTAACACATGAATATGCTTTGATCTAAACCATTACATTGTAGCTCTGGCTGTATGTTTAGGGTCGTTGTCCTGCTGGAAGGTGAACCTCCACCCCAGTCTCATGTCTTTTGCAGATTCTAACAGGTTTTCTTCTAAGATTGCCCTGTATTTGTCTCCATCCATCATCCCATCAACTTTGACCAGCTTCTCTGTACCTGCTGAAGAAAAGCATCCCCACAACATGATGCTACCACCCCCAAGTTTCACGGTGAGGATGGTGTGTTCAGGGTGATGTGCAGTGTTAGTTTTTCGCCACACATAGCATTTTGCTTTTAGGCCAAAAATTTCAATTGTGGTCTCATCTGACCAGAAAGCCTTCTTCTACGTGTTTTCTGTATCCCCCACATGGCTTCTCACAAACTGAAAATGGGATTTCTTTTGGCTTTCTTTCAACAATGGCTTTCTTCTTGCCACTCTTGCATAAAGGCCGGATTTGTGGAGTGCATTACTAATAGTTGTCCTGTGGACAGATTCTACCACCTGAGCTGGGGATCTCTGCAGCTCCTCCAAAGTTACCATGGGCCTCTTGGCTGCGTCTCCAATTAATGCTCCCCTTGCCTGACATGTCAGTTTATGTGGACAGGTATGCCTTGGTAGGTTTGCAGTTGTGCCGTACTCTTTCCATTTTCGTTCAATGGATTGAACAGTGCTCCGTGGAATGTTCAAAGCTTGGGATTTTTTTATATCCTAACCCTGCTTTGAACTTCTCCACAACTTTATCCCTGTCCTGTCTGGTGCCTTCATAATGCTGTTTGTTCACTAAGGTTCTCTAAAAAACCTCTGAGAACTTCACAGAACAGCTGTAATTATACTGAGATTAAATTACATACAGGTGAACTCTATTTATGAATTAGGTGACTTCTGAAGGCAATTGGTTCCACTAGATTTTAGTTAGGGGTATCAGAGTAAAGGGGGCTGAATACAAATGCACGCCACACTTTTTCAGATTTTTATTTGTAAAAAATGTTGAAAGCCATTTATCACTTTCCTTCCTCTTCACAATTATGTACCACTTTGTGTTGGTCTATCACATAAAATCTCAAGAAAATAAATGTACGTTTTTGATTGTAACATGACAAACTGTGAAAAATTTCAAGGGGTATGAATATTTTTCAAGGCACTGTATAGTGAAATTATTTTTTTTTATAGAGCAGACTGATTTTTAAAACTGGGGAATGGATCCAATGAGCAATAACTAACCGGTGCACAAGAAATGTGCAAAAGAAGGAAAGAGACATAAGAGTAGAAAAGTGTCAGGCTGAATTTCCTCTCCAATCACATTAAAGATCTACTTAAATAGTTTTGGAACCAACATAGTATGACCTGGCTAGGTTTCTATTTCTTTTCATCATAAAGAGAACATGGAGTGTTGAAGAGTGGAAGAGTAGCTCAAAGTGAGCTGTAGTGTAGCGTATCCCCCATAGGAGCCGCTGGTGAATAGGGATCACCCACTCTGCACAGCTAGTCACACCAAACTTCCACAGGCACACTTGAGACAGGGAACAGCCCAGCAAATTTGTTTTTGTGTTTTATTTAGGGGTTAATAAACTTGGATGGGGATGGGATAATTATAGGATGCCCACTTGACTGGAACAAACTTTATTCAGGGACACTTCAACTATATACACAGTCCATATACACTACTTTCCTTTCTCCTGCACAATCTTGCTTGCAAATCCTGGTGTCACTGTAAGGAAAAGTTTGTAGCAATGGCCCTTTACAGGCAGGGACCGCAGGCCCTTATACTTGAGAAAGATGGGGTGACACCACTAGCAGCTTTACTGCATTTCCTCCCATGGTCATTGATCCCAGCACCACCTCTTCAGGCTCTGCCAGCCTGCCTAGCTGCAGTAGCCGCTTTCACTAGCCCTCCTGGCTACATCCCACAATCCTCCCAGACTGCACACTCATAAGTCCACCCAGCTGACTTCTCCCGGAGACCTCCTGGATGTGCTTGCTGGCTCCTGCTGTCTTCACTCTTGCTCCCATGCCTCTGAACAGTACTCCTCTGTGTGTTGTAAGAGGATCCCTCCAGCCCTCAAACCCCAGGCCTGAAGTCACCCCCCAATGGGGACACTCAAATCCCAGGCCTGAAGTCACCCCCCCCCCCCCCACAGGGGCACCAGCCTATGCATGCCTCCATCTGGGCTGGTGGGAAAAGGAGTCAGTATACTGCTCTGAGATGTACCTGAACCATGTGCTACTATGGCTAAGATACATCAATGATGTATTCCTGCTTTGGAAGGGAAGCCCCGAAACCCCGGAGAAGTTTATTGGGGAATTGAATCAAAACAACAGAAATATATGGCTAACCTTTTAACCATGATTTTCACCAAGTTCCCTTCCTCGACCTATACATTAGGATTGAAGATGGTAAATTGAGGACTAAAATATACAGAAAAGGAACTGCAGCCAATACCTTGCTTGAGGCGAATAGCTATCACCAGAAGTCACTCATCAAGGGAATCCCTACTGGACAATTCCTTTGAATACGTCAGAATTGTACCCTAGAGACGGATTACCAAAAGGAGGCAGCATAACTATACACCAGATTCAGAGAAAGGAACTACTCGCACAGAACGCTCAGGAAATCTGAGAAAAAGGCCTCTACCAGACCGAGATCAGACTTACTAAATGTCAAACAAACTGTGGATCGAGCCCATGGTAACCAATCAGAACCGGTGAGGATTAATTAAAATGGGAGGAGGTACACAATATCCTTAGCAAACATTGGCACTTGCTAACTCGCTCCCTACAATTGGAGGTGATTGTAGGTCCAAAACCGCACCTCATTGCCAAAAGAACCTAAATGACGGACTGGTAGATCGGAATTCATTAGAACCACACCAAGAAACTGGCTGACCGATCTTCCGACAATCAAGAGCATGTTCCCCTGTGGGAGATGTCATATCTGTAAGTTGATTGAAAGAACAGATACTTTCAATGATGCAGACAGACAAAAGACATGTAAAATCAAGAAGTTTATTAACTGCAATACTGAACAGGTCCTGTATATGCTGGAGTTCCCTTGCCACAAATATTACGTTAGCAAATGAAACGTCCTCTCAAAGTGTGTATCGGTGAGCACCTATCCAGCATTCATGAAAAAGACGATGAATCACCAATTGGTTTACACTTTGCTAAGTACCACAATGGACTTACCAAAGGCTTACACATTAAGGGCATCTTTGCACTTAAATTGTCTAGCAGAAGAGGAGACTTTAATACCATTCTCCTCCAGAGAGAAAAGGAGTGGATATATAGTTTGGGAACGATGGTTCCAAAAGGCCTAAATAACGAAATGAATCTCCAGGTGTGTCTACAGCCTTAAAGTAGACGACTGCCCAAACTATATCCTTCTTAATGTTTCTAGAGCCCTGCACAGATTGCTATGTGATCAACCAGGTGGTGGCTCTTGTAGCAATATTAATGTATGACCCCATGTCTGATATGTACTTGTCATTGCCTTTGTCATTCACTCTCCTTTTAAGCATTCAAATAAGTAATGCCTTATGTGTATTGAGGTAGATTTAATCTGCTATGTAAACATACTAAATGTCCACAAGATGACGGTAATTTACCCTATATAACTGCACACTGAATTAAGCACTTCAATTAAGTTTTTCCTCCCTCTGAGCACCTGGATGAAGCATGCCCCCCCCCCCCCCGGCTGATTTATTAAGCTGAATGCTTAAAAGGCTTTGAACAACGCGGGTGAGCTACTCTGAAGGTGTCTACACCACCTAGTGGATGAAATGCGTCAGTGCATCCACCCTGCACACAGGCCGGTTCACACCATGCCTTGATGTCTCCATGGCTTCTCAGTATCTCACACTACAAACCTGATTGCCTGACAGCACGGATGGGACTTGCCATGATGGTCTAATTCCCTTACCAGCACACACCCCCACCCCTGGATCCAGTGTCCCGCCAAGGCTCCTGTGTGGAACCACAACATCGGATCTGGATATCCCTATCACAGGCAGCCGCAGCTAAGTGCACCGAGGCTACCCTAAGTGTGACAGAGGCTACCACACTCCCGCAATTCCCCTGTCAGCTCACTCTGACAAGCTGGAGAGCTGGGAGTGAAGTGACAATTTCATTACTTCACCACCGTGTAACAAGATACTGTGGATTGCAGCCTTGAACCACCGGCCTTTTCACATTCATCACCCCCTTGATGCTGCTCTACCATCCAGAACTGTGATACTCACAGCTCAGTACATCCCCCGTTGGGATCCACATTCTTTAATTCAGTGTTTGTGTCCCCCCCCGGAAGGGACCGTGTTGGAAGTAGACTGAAATTTGCTATTGGGGCTTGTGCCCCCATCCTTCCCCTCACCCCTCCTTTGTATTCTGGGTACTTCCCAGTTGGAACTCTGATGCTGATAGTCCCAGTGTTTCACCCATCCTTAGCCAAGCGAGACATACAGTGCCACTATATATTTGATTTTACAGGTGCCACACATAAAATAACAGGCTGCTGGTGAGAGCAGATGTCCACATTAACAGAGTATGGCCTATAATAGGCTGACACAAGTGCTGTTTCCTGCATTTCCACCTAACCTTTCATTGTGGTGTATACCTGTTTACAAGTTATATGTCAAATATTTGTGTGAATGAACACGGGCTGTTTGTGCTTTTAAGCGACAACGTTGTCACTTTAATATTTTAACACTGTGTAGTCTGTCGTGCTTTTGCTATTTAACCTTTTTGTGAAAATGTATACCAGTAAAGCTTACTTCATATAGGTTGAGACTGCAGTTGATTTAACCCTTCCTCCCCTAGTGAACTCCTTTGGAGCCCTTCCCCAGCTTTTTTGTGCTTACTATTTGTGTTCAGGAGTTGAAGGCAATAGCATGACTGGATGCTTTTGGTGAGTCAGTCCCCTACATAACTCAGCTATACCTGGCTGTAGTAAATATTCAGGCCTACTGGTGCTTTTTTTACTGTTTTTCTGATATTGACCTCCTGGATGTGCTCGCTGGCTCCTGCTGTCCTCACTCTTGCTCCCATGCCTCTGGACAGGACTCCTCCGTGTGTTGTAAGAGGATCCCTCAAGCACTCGAACCCCAGGCCCAAAGTCACCCCCCCAGAATAGGGAATTACCCTCAAGGGTCACTGACAGCCTCTTCAGCACTCCATCTCCAGCTTCCACCCAAACTTACTGCCCCTGCTGCAATGACCCTGAGTATTTAAGACGTGCCATGTCCCTACCAGCCCATTTGCTGGGGATTGACTGGGGCCCTCCTCAATACTCCAGGCAGCTCCTCCCACTTCTCCAGAAGCTTCTCCAAAGTTCCAGCAAGTAGGGGGAGGTACTAGAGATGCTGCCTGGTGATTTTCCAAGCTTCCCTGAGTCACTCAGCCCTGACCCAGATTGAACCTAGCCTGGCCAAGCTAACAATTTACATACATTAACAAACCTATTTACACTATTCTAGCACTAGAGGGTGCTACATGGGTAAAAAGCAGTTTGAAGACTAAACCAGCAGACTCTGGTCATCTCTGGAATATGTGACTCTGCAGTAGGGCAATTAGCCTTCCACATTACACTGATATAGGGTGGTTTAGATGTCAATATTGCATAGTTTGCAACCAGTAACTTGAATATTGCTTGTACCACTTGGGAGATAAAACTATCATTTTTAAGGTCAAGATTAACTCAGTCAGAGTTATATGCCTTTTTTACTTTTCCTGAATGACATTGTAGTGCAGGAGATGTAAACGGATATTCAGGTTCAAATACATAAGAGATCCTTGCTTTTATATGAAGAATGTTGCATTGCAAATTCTAAACACTTTACCAAACTCCCAATAACAAATGGCTTTCAGGAAAAACATGCCTTCTAAGGAATCACATTCAACAGTGTAAATAAAATAAAACAATCTCTTTATTTTCATATAGCATTATTTTCATATAGTATTCATACCCCTTGAAATTTTCCACATTTTGTCATGTTACAACCAAAAACGTAAATGTATTTTATTGTGATTTTATGTGATAGACCAACACAAAGTGGCACATAATTGTGAAGTGGAAGGAAAATGATAAATGGTTTTCAACATTTTTTTTACAAATAAATATCTGAAAAGTGTGGCATGCATTTTTTATTTTGAGAAGAGTGGGGATAACGTTAAGGGTGGTGAAGTGGGTTTAAATTTCCTATGAGAATGAGTGTACCAATAATTATGTTAGACGCTGTAAATTGCCAAGGTTCTTTTCCCAGCAGATTTCCCCACATCCAGGCACACGTTCACAGTCACTCTTTACCTCAATAACCAGTCTTGGGGAGTTTTTTTTTTTGGAGTTTTTATTTGAGGAGTAACTGGGATAAGGTTGAGGTAATTGAGTGGGATGCTCCAAAAAAGAACTATATACAAGTTGAGGACAGTGAACTCCTTTCTGTAAAGCTGAAGCAGAAGTCCTTGCAATAGCAAACTGTGGACTTGGCTTTGTTATAGAAGCAGTTAAAGCACACAAGCTTTTTACTTTAGAGCAGCAAGAGCTAAGATTACATACAGTATGTGAGTAGGCAGAAAAATGATATTTTGTTTGCTGGTTTGTTAGAATACATTAAACAACAATTATGTATGACCTAATATAAATTTATCACCCTCTAAGAGTTAGTGCAAGTAAATTTGCTGACTCATGGTAAAATGAGTCTTTTGAATCTGGGACAGGGGTTGACTATAGTTCAGAGCTGGATGACTCATCCTGGCAGCTCTCTGGTGCCTCCCTCTGGTCTAGAATCTAGAGGCTACCCTAAGTGTGGCAGAGGGTGGAGGTTAGGAGGAGCTGCCTTGAATATGTATGGAGCCTTGGCCAATCCTTAGAGGTAGGCTGACAAGGGGATGAGACTACACCATAAATAGATATGGGCCATGCCAGCAGGGGCAAAGGGGGTGGGAGATTGCCACATGTAGCTAGTCTCCCTTGAAGACAGCGGTGTGCTTAAGTCTCCAGGCCTTTTCCTGAGAGATCTCCTGAGAGTCAGCCGGGTGGACTGGTGTAGAGACAGCCAGGAGGGCTGGTGAAAGGGGCAGCTGCCAGGGGATTGGCAGTGTCTGAAGAGGTGGTGCTGGGATCAGTGACCACAGAGGAAGAAGCTGTTTCACTACATCTGTGCTACCCAAAAAAGGGCTACGAGTTCCTGCCTGTAATGGCTAATGCTAATCTGACTGGGAGCCTGTCATATCCATCATAGTGATTCAGCTAGAGTAAGCAAGTGAATGTGCAGGAGGAAAGCAAAGGACACTGTATATAGCTGTATATAGGAAGATGTCCCTGAAGTTTTGCTAAAGTCAAGTGGGCATCCCATAACCTCCCATCCCTATCCAAGTTATTAACCCTCTAATAAATAACAAAAGCAAAGCCACGGACTATTCTCTGACTCTGGATGCTTGTGAAAATTTGCATCTGCAACTCGTACAGGGGTAGCGCTACATAAATATATCGATTAAAACCGATGTGTTATATTAAATTTTTATTGCTATGTGTGCCACTTAAAATAGCAACAACAATGACCAAATTTACTTATTGCAGGTATTTATATAGCACCGACAATTTATGCAGCACTTTACATATTGTACATTTACATCAGTCCCTGCTCAAGTAGCTTACAATCTAATGTCCCATTTTCAATTGGGAAAGGAGATAATTAACCTACCAGCATGTCTTTGAAGTGTGGGGGGGAAACCTATTCAAGCAAGAGCAAGTACATGTAAAATCCATGCCCATGATGTCCTCACATGTGAGCAGGGAACCCAGTACTGCAGGGCAGAATTGCTAACCACTAAGCCACTGTGCTGACCCAACTAGTGTACACAGCATGTCTTTTTTAGCAGGTTTTTTGGTCAGTTCTCCATAAAAGTCATATTACAGCAAATAGCCTGTGTTGACCCCTCACTCTGGAAGAACAAACAATGGGTTTTCCCTATAACTGTAAACATCTCTTCAGAATAGAACAATGCTCTATCTAACATTCAGCAACAGCTGAAACTTGAAAAGTCATGCATTACATAGAACAAAGTGTGCTGAAAAGTTAAACTGCTTGTACATACTGTGATATTAAACAGCTAGACCAATACTGCTAGAGTTTGACCCTAAAGCTGAATATTCAATAAAATCAAAGGAGCCAGGCAGAAAAGCATTTGGTTGAACAGCAACTGCATCCAGTCAGATGCAGACACTGTTTGTGTATTTTCACAGCCGGTAGTATTGGCTGTCAAAATACAATAACCTAGCAGGGGAATTTGTCCATCCACTCTGCAAAGAATGGATGGAGGAAACTGTACATTTTTTAAAAATAATTTAGCCTGACGGTAGATCTAAAAAAACTCTATTGGTGTATGGCCAGCTGAAAATCACAAAGGTGGTTATTACATATCCTAATGACTAATGTCAGCCCATATGGTACGTTTTTAGCTTATATAAATGAATCATGGGAAAAATTTGTGGCCAAGAACTTTTTAGGGTTAATCTAGGCCTACAGCCCACCCATGTCAGTTCTGGAGCAAAATTGTTCCACTGGTAAGTCAAACAGCTCAGGCCAGGCAGAATTGTAGCATACGAAAAACTATCACCATTAGGCCTGTGCAATTCGTTTAGTTCTGAAATTCATTTTTACCGAATTTTGCAAAATTCGTCAATTCGGACAAATTCCGAATTCCAAAATTCAAATTTCCGAAACTTCCCAAATTTTCGTTTTTCCGATTCAAAAATTCGGAAATTTGCGGTAATTCGGCAATTGCGGTAATTCGTAAATTCGGCAATTGGAACATCCAAAAATCCGAAATTCGGAAATAACATTTGAAATAATAACTTATTATTATTTCAAATGTTCTTTCTTATTTCGGAAAATTCGGAGATTGGGAAATAGGAAAGAACATTAGAAATAATAAATAACTATTAAATTATAGGTATTGGAATTTCCTTGAAAAATTGGCTGTTACTGAACTTAAATATGAAATGTAATACATGTAATATATCTACTTTTATTAACATGAAAATCCAGAAAAAGATTTGGACTCTCATTTTCCAAGTGAAACTTTCATGACTGGCAGAAATAACTCTAAGTTCTTCTTTTCTTTTAATAAAGAATCTGAAGAATTAAAATCAAAATGTACATCAGAGGGACATTAGCCAATACAGTTTCCTTGTGTTTAGTTTTTTTAGGTCACAAAGTATTAATTTACAATAGGTACAGCCTAGTGAACAAAATGTTTATATAAGTAACAGATACGATCTGATGTATGGGATATGCAGAAGTATTAAATCCCAAAGCTAAGCATTAGTGGCGTCAGGGAAATGTAGGGCAGTCTACATTTTCCAGTAATCTGCAGTCATATTTTGGTTGTGTGATATAACTTTATGCTGTCTGTAAAAATGTATGCTATCACCTGAATAGAGTAATGCCTAATTAATAAATTCATATTTTTTAATACAAAAGCATTGTTACAAACAACTTTAGTTTTCAGCAGTAAAACTTTAATGATCTTACCAAGATGCATTCTTTTGCACATGCCTTACACAATTATCTGTAAAGCCACTAGGTAATGCAAGGTGACAGTCTAAAGATATATTTGTTTTTGCATACAGCCTGCATTTACATCTATGATACTGCAATGCTTAGCTATTTCCGAAGCTCCTTAGGACTTTACCCATGAATGGAGTAATGAAAATCATTTTCAACCACAATTTCAGGAGTGTGGAAGAATTAGAATGACTCTCAAGCTTTTATTGCTGTTTGGGTCTCCACTAAAGACCTATCCCCTTACTCTGTCAACAGAAAAGGAAGTGCATGGAAATGTCTCCAACAAGGACACATGAAGCATTCAGTTTCCAAATAAGGGTATCACACTTTCACATGAAATCTGAAGTTAAAGCGGAGTTCCCCCCAGAATTTTTTTTTTATATCATTCAAGTCCTTTGCCCATATAGACTTACCTTTGAAGGAAAAATATTTTTTATACTCACCCTAAGTCGCTTGTTGTTTGGTGGTCTCTGTATTCTGCCCCTTTTAGGTCCTAGACTCTTCTCCTCACTTCCTGCTCCGTCTGGCTTCCTGGGAAATGTGACTCATTATTTCCCAGGAGTCAGTGGGCTTCCCTGTACTGCAAAATCATGTTATTTCCAGACAGGAAATTACGCGATTTAAGGCGGACCGAGGAGTGCATGGTGGTTACCCACCATGCACTTCTTTCAGGAAGAGATGCCAGGAGACTAGGGGTGGGCTTCAGATGCCCTCACCTAAAATGGAAAAGTCCAGCAGTGAGAGAAACGAAATTGTGAGTAAAAAATACATGTAATTACTAGGCGGTTTGAAAGTAAGGAAACAAAAGGTTACATCTATTTAGTATTAAAAGAGTGGATGCCAAAAAAAAAAAAATCTGGGTGGAACTCCGCTTTAAAAATAAAGCTTGTAATCTCTTTAGAACAAGATGCTTGCTTATATGTTGTATTTTGAACCTTA
Source organism: Glandirana rugosa (assembly GCA_018402905.1). Lineage (NCBI taxonomy): Eukaryota > Metazoa > Chordata > Amphibia > Anura > Ranidae > Glandirana > Glandirana rugosa. The sequence goes on from BLSH010297057.1 coordinate 437,726, forward strand.
AAGTTTATACCACTTACCCACCAAAGTCCTTTTTTACATTTGTTGGTTATACGTTAAAAACTGTTATTTTTACTAGAAAATTACTTAGAATCCCCAAACAGTATATATATTTTTTTTCAAACACCCTACAGAATAAAATGGCGATCGTTGCAATACTTTTTGTCACACGGTATTTGCGCAGACGTCTTTCAATCGCGATTTTTTTGGGGGGAAAATTTCACTCTTTTTAGTCAAGAAATAAGACAACAGTAAAGTTAGCCCAATGTTTTGTATATTGTGAAAGAGAATGTTTCGCCGAGTAAATAGATACCATGCATGTTACAGCTGAAAATTGCGCATACTTGCGGAATGGCGACAAACTCCGGTACTTAAAACTCTCCATAGGCGACGCTTTAAAATGTTTTAACAGTTACCAGGTTAGAGGTGCTCACACTCTGGCAATTGCGGGCGCGACTTACGTATGCGTTTTCTTTGCTGCACGAGTTTATTTTATTTTTTTACATTTATTTTATTTATTTATTTTTTTTAGCACTGTTCCTTTTTAAAAAAAAAAAATCTGATCAAATTTATTGCTATCACAAGGAATGTAAACATCCCTTGTGATAGTAATATATGGTGACAGGCACTATTTATGGAGGGACGGGGGGTCTAAAAGACCCACCATACTTCCTTTACACTTCACAGTATTCAGATCGCCAAAAATGGCGATTCTGAATACTGTCATTTTTTTTAAAACCAGCGCTGTTGGCCACCGTAAACCGGAGGGGACGTCGCGACATCGCTTCCAGAATTTGACGAAGGAGACCCGATCGGAGCCGATTCCGACTTCCTTCAGGTCTCCTTCTAGCCGTAGATCTAGATCGTAGCTCCGGTCTCCCGGTGGGGGTTGTCCCCTCCCGCCCCCGGGGATAACGGCCGAGCGGCTCCCAAGCCGGATCGGCTGTTATCGCCGGATTGCCGACCGCCCGCTCTAAAAAACAGTACCGGGATATAGCCTGCAGCTACCTCCACTCTAAAAATGACAGCCTACTTTTCTTTGCCCCTCACAATTAACATGTATGTAGCTTTTATTTAAATAAGAAGTAGAAGGCTAAATAAATAACTAGTGATTCTGCCAGTCCCCTTCAGAGATAAGACAACAAAAAACAAAAAAAAACAGCGTATATACCTTTATTGGCAATAGACAATAGGTAAACACACAAATAAATTAGGTATCACAATGAATAGACATATAATATAATATACTACCCCGCCAGGTGTTCTATGGGTGCCTGCAGACCCGCCATTATACTCAGATCATCACTCCTTCTTTACAATTCTCCCCCTGCCCCCCTTTGAGAGAACGATTTTGGAAGGCCCATCAGGGAAAGGCTTTATTTCAGATATCTACCAAAAATCGAACACCTATCCCATGCATGACTGAGGTAAACATTCTTACATGCTGCGATGAGAGAGGGTATTGGGTAAGGAGATTTTCTTTGGAAACATGGGGAGCTGCTCTGCATATAAAATACTTTACTTTTGGTACCTCACACCGGATGTGCTCCACGCTATTTACCCTGTTAGCTCTGATCACTACTGCCATTGCCAGCTGGATAGAGTCACCCTCTTTCATGTCTACTGGAGCTGTCCAGCAATCCCCCCTTTTTGGAAATCAGTACAAATCCTACTAGGCTGCCTTTTAGAGGTACTTATCCCATTTACTCCCACATTTTTTTCTGTTGGGCTTGTCTTCTCTAAATCTTCCTAAATCCTACAAAAAGTTGCCAGATGCCTTATAGCACTTAATTGGAAAAACCCACTCCCTCGCTGCTTTGTATGCTAGAATCAAAGATGTAGAATTAATGGAGAAACTGACAGCTAGAATTTATGATAAATTGGAGACCCATAATCTTATCTGGGAACTATGGCATCTTAAGGAAAATCCGCCTTGAATAGACCCCTGTTTTTACTCCCCTCTTGGTTGTTGGCTTACTACTGAGGAATTGGGACTTTGCAGTAGTCCTTTCTCTTTACTCCTTACCCATCCGTCTTCCTTATTTCCTAGTCTGCTCTGGCTTTCTCTATTTTATTTCTTGGGATATCTATGGGATACTTTGCACTAAAGTAATCAGGCTACAATGTTGACATAGCATTGAACCTTTCCTTGATATTTTAAATACTTGCACACTGCTCAGTATAAGTTAATACGTGTTTTATATTGCCCGTATTAATGGTCTTTGTTGAGGCACCTTTCTGTTGTTTGGGCCTTTTCTCTTGTCTTGTTTAAGCCCCCCAGATTTTTTTTTTTTTTTGTGCTATGATTGTAAATTGTTTAATTCAAGCACAGTGCATGTATCTTCTTACCATCATCCTTACCTATGCATCCTTGCCTTCTCCCTGGGGCATACAACATACTGTGGCTGTAGTCCGATAATCAGCCTGTGTTGCCACAGGCTAATACACCCCCATTCAACTCTGCCCTGCCTGAATTACAGCAGCTCCAGGCAGAAGTGCAGCTGCCCATTCAAGACAGCAGTCACCGCTCCCACAGCTTGGAGCTTAAGGGGAGAATAGTGGTCACCTTACTTTCACTAATAAAATCCTAAAAAAGTATTCGAAATAATACATTTTTGGTTTTAGTTGAATATTTTTTAAAGTTCTGCTGACAATTATTTTGCTTTTAAAATAAAAAAGGGTTTACATTCACGTTAACCCTTTCGTTGCTAGAGCTGTTGTTGCGTTTATGGCACACATGTTTAAAAAATGTAAATTATTATACAAAGCCCCTAAATATATATATATATATATATATATATATATATATATATATATATAAATGATATATTTTCTGAAAGCAGACACCCTAGAGAATAAAATAGTGGTAGTTCCAATTTTTTATGTTACATGATATTTCCGCAGAGGTCTAGGAAACGCAAAATTTCAGTAAAAACACACTATTGTGAATTGTAGGGCAAATAAATGCAATAAATTACCCACGTTTTTTGTAAAATATAAAAGACGAGGTTACGCCAAGTAAATAGATACCAAACATGCCAAACCTTAAATTTTTGTGCGCCCCGTGAAATGGCGTCAAACTTCAGTACTCTATATTTTCTATAGGTGATACTTCAGAAGCCCCCTATAGGTATCAGTTTAGTGGTACGGAGGAGGTCTTGTGTTAGAATTATTGCTCTCACTTGCAACGCCACCCAACCGCTCTCACCTGACAGGCATGAGTATGCCGTCAGTTACACACACAATCCTGGTGGCTGCAGCCCCCAGATTGTGTGTAATACCCCCCGCCATTGGGTCCGTTAGACATACGGACCTGGTGGCTAAGCGGTTAAGGCCGGGTCCACGCTGGTATGACATGACCGTTGTACGACTGTCATCCTACTTTGCCCTGCAACATCAGTCCTACATCGGCCCTACTTTGGTCCTACTTCCATCCGAATCGAATGAACAGGATATGATTTTGCTCTGACTTTGAGATAGTCCGAATTATCCTTTGACCAATCAAAACAATCCTAGTGTGACATAAATTCCTTTTCCTGCTGCTGTAATCACCATGTGGGATGTCACAAGTTGGATGGTTGGGACTTTGATCCCACTTTGATCCACCTTCAATGATATTGAATGGGCTGAAAATGGACCAAAGTCGGACCAAAGTAGTGCAGGAACCTTTTCTAAAATCGGACCGACTTGTGTCGGACCAGTTAAGATGGCTCTCATAGGGAACCATTGATTTGTACACGCCATGCGACATATCCTCCTAAAGTCAGAGCGTATGTCGCACCAGTGTGAACCAGGCCAAAATGAAAATTCCCTAATATAATATAATAATAATAATAATAATAATAATAATAATAATAATATAATATTTATAAATAAATCTATAATATTAGATAGATATCCTGTTTATTTATTCACTGTTCATCAGAAAACATCCTGCTTCTTACACAGGCCAATAGCTCTCAGGTGCCTGTCACTGAAAACAGCTTGTCTGTGTGTATTTGGGGGGTTTCAAAAAGATTTTCTCTTCAGAAAAAAAAATAGATGATGGAAAATTATTTTAACACCCTGTTCAAGTTCTGACGTGCTTTCTTCCCGTAGGTTTAAGAACTTGAAGACCAGAGAGCCCTAAACAAAATTAACTGTTATGTAAAATGTTTTAGACCTATTTATAATATTTGCTTAAAAAGAAAAAAAATCAGTTTCTGTTTATAGATTTACACATCCAAATGGTTTTGTTGGGTATATTTTGGATACGGCAGGTATTTATGAGTCTATTGATTGCCACATTATATACTGTACATACTGGTAATTTATGTCTTAACTGAAGTATAGTACTGGGAGTTTTAATGCTTGCGTGAAACTTAAGTTACATACACTTGTTAAAGTGGTTCTAAAGGCTGAAGGTTTTTACCTTTATGCATTCCATGTATGAAGGTAAAAAACCTTGTGTGCAGCTCCCCCCACAGCCCCCCTTATACTTACCTGAGCCCAATCCCGATCCAGTGATGTGTTACGAGAGGAGAAGCTCTCCTGGGTCTCTGCCTCCTCATTGTCTGAGACATAGCAGCAGGAGCCATTGGCTACCACTGCCACCAATCACAGCCAGTGAGGAGGCAGCGGGGGCGGGTCCAAGCCGCACTCTGTGTGGCTCATAGCCACACAGAGGCGGCTTGGCAGCGAGCACATATGATCCCCAAGAGCAAGCAGCTTACTATAGCGGCACTCAGCAGGGGGGAGAGGCTAGGAGCACCGGTGGAGACCCAAGAAGAGGAGGATCGGGGTTGCTCTGTGAAAAACCATTCCACAGACCAGGTAAGTATAACATGTTTTGTTATTTAACCACTTGACCACTGGGCACTTAAACCCCCTTAACAACCAGACCGATTTTCAGCTTTCAGTGCTCTCACATTTTGAATGACAATTACTCAGTCATGCAACACTGTACCCATATGACATTTTTGTCCTTTTTTTCACACAAATAGTGCTATGGTGCCAATCACTGAAAATGTATTGATCACACCTGATGTACTGATGGCCTATCTCATTTCTTGAGACCCTAACAAGCCAGGAAAGTACAAATACCCCCAAAATAACCCCTTTTTGAAAAGTAGACAGTCCAAGGTATTTAGGAAGAGGCATGGTGAATTTTTTTAAGTTGTAATTTTTTCCCACAATTCTTTGCAAAATGAAGATTTTTTTTTATAAAATTGTCATATATTAACAGGTTATTTCTCACACCCAGCATATGCATACCATAAATTACACCCCAAAACACATTCTACTCCTCCTCCTGTGTATGGTGATACCGCATGTGTGAGACTCTTACACAGCCTGGCCACATACAGAGGCCCAACATGCAGGGAGAACCATCATGCGTTCTAGGAGCATAAATTACACATATAATTTCCTGACTATCTCTTTTGAAGGTTCTGGAGCACCAGGACAATTGAAACGCTCAAAAAATGACCCCATTTTGGAAAGCAAACACCCTAATGTATATTCCAGGAGGCATAATGAGTCTTTTGAACATGTCATTTTTTTTTCACACGTTTCTGGGAAATGTGTAAAGAAAATGAAAAAGCATTTTTTTTTTACACAAAGTTGTCCACTTATACAATATTTCTAACACACAGCATGTACCTAGCAAAAATTACCCCCCAAAATATTACTTTTACACAGCTTGGCCGCATACAGAGGCCCAACATGCAGGGAGCACCGTCAGGTGTTCTAGGGGCATACATTTCAAATCTAATTTGACTATCTTTTACACTATTGTGAGGCACTGTGGTGGCATGGATAGGCACTATAGTGGCACGGATGGGCAGTGTAGTGGCATGGATGGGCACTGTAGTGGCATGGATGGGCAGTGTAGTGGCATGAATGGGCACTGTAGTGGCATGGATGGGCACTGTAGTGGCATGGACGGGCACTGTAGTGGCATGGGTGGCAGTGTAGTGGCATGAATGGGCACTGTAGTGGCATGGATGGGCACTGTAGTGGCATGGATGCGTCATGGATGAGAACTGATGTGCTATGGATGAGCATGAATGAGGCACAAATGAGCCATGGATGGGGATGGATGAGCCGTGGATGGGGATGGATGAGCACAGATGGGGATGACTGAGCATGGATGGGGATGACTGAGCACGAATGGGGATGGATGAGCATGGATGGGGATGACTGAGCACGGAAGAGGATGACTGAGCACGGATGGGGATGACTGAGCACGGATGGGGATGGATGAGCATGGATGGGGGTGGATGAGCAGCACTGTGGGCACTACACATCCTACCCACAGCGTTGCTGCATCTGCTCTCTCCCCCTCTCCTCACACACTGCACCGATCGGTGCGGAGAGGGGAGAGAAAGGACGGAACTTCCGCTGGCTTGTTTACATGTGATGGCTCCATCATTTGACGGAGTGATCACGTGGTAAAAGGCTGCTGCGAGCGGCCATTCACCACGATCCATGAAGGGTTCCCTGGACCCGGCGGTCACGGATGTTCCCGGGTGCGCGTCCCAGGGGGCGCGCGGGATGCGCGTTCATGGGAGGACCTCATTGTACGCCCTCCCGGGGTTAAGCACCCACCCTGTAGCTGTCATTTGACTATAGGGCAGTTGCTAACTGGTTAAAAAACAAAAAAAAGAACCTTCGCAAACATTTTAAGTGGCTGTGACGGTATGCGGGGCGAGGTGGTGGACGGACACTACCTGTTGCCTCATATGCTTTCATTTGGGCTGGATTAAACAGAGTCCGGTCCGGATTTTACCATCCCCCGTGTCAGGACTGGTTCCAGTCCGGAGTTTGTGGTCCACTGGAGTGGCTTAAATAGCCAGGAAGAGATCTCACTAGAGTTCTGACCTGGAACTCAGAGGGGATCTGAGGGAGCTCTGTGTCTGTTTGGAATTTAAAAAGACAAGGTTTGCATTTTGAACTATACTGGCTAGCTTAGCTCCGGATAGCAAGGACTTATTTTGTGTTTTGTTTGTTTTTATAAGCTGCAAACCTATTTTGTAAATTAACCTGGCAAGCCGCCAGATTTTAAACAAAGTTGCCTGCACGCTGACTATTTTCCTCAGAAAAGTTGATCCCCACGAGCTAATCTCCCACATGTGGTAGAGTTCAGTGGGCATCTTTCCAAGATGGAGGAAATACTGAAGGCCCTGCTGCAAGCCTATGCAGCTCAGCGGGAAACCAACCGTCAGGTCGCAGAGGCCACTACAGCACAACATGCGGCTCAACAGGCTGCTCTGCAGGAAATCACCTCCGGGTCGCACAGGAAGCTGCAGCTCAGTGGGAGGAAAGTCGCCAAGCTATGGCAGCACAACAGCAGATGAACAAAACAGTTTGCGGAGGCCCTGCTGGAATTAAAGAAGGGGCCCACACCTCCGGTGACAGTGGAACCAAAGTTGGTACGCGCCTCTTACCACATGCAGAAGATGACACCTGCGGATGACATGGAGGCATATCTCACGACTTTTGAAAGAGTCACTCTTTGTGAAGGATGGCCAAAAGAATAGTGAGCGGGACTGTTAGCACCATTCTTAACCGGTGAACCCTGGAAAGCATACTTTGATCCGGAACCAGATTAGGCCCAGGACTATGAGACTCTAAAGGCAGAGATGCTCGCACTCCTAGGGGTCACCATGGCAGTCCGGGCCCAACGGGCGCATCAGTCGACCTACCGCACCAAGAAGCCATCCCACTCACAGATGTTCAACCTGGTCCACATTACTAGGAAGTGGCTACAGCCAGAGACTTTGCCAGGTCCCCAGATTGTGGAGCGCGTGGTCATGGACTGATATCTACGTGTGCTCCCTGCTGCTTTTAGGAAATGGGTCAGCCATGGGGACCCCAAAAAAGCCAACCAACTCGTGGACCTCGTGGAGAGATACACTGCTGCTGAGGACTTGTTGCACCCATCTGCGCCCCACTCCAATGTATCTAGGGGTGAAAGATCACCCAGCGGACCCGGTAAGACTGTTCCAGGGTTCAAGGGTGTGGGGAAGGTTAATAAGACTGCTATGGCTAAAGAAACTGTGGGCTCTAGACCTGGAGACTGGCTAAAGAAGCCAGGAAGGTCTTGGGGACCATTGAGAGGACTGGGTATAGAGCACATACAGTGCTACCGATGCCATGCATTGGGCCATATTGCTGGCAATTGTCCACTGAATGATGAACCCATGCAATGCGGTTATACTTATGTGAATAGACACCTTTCTCTTTTTGCACAGGTAGCATATACAGCATCCTGTTCAAGTCGCATGGAGAAGCAAATTTGTGTGATTTTTGTTGATGGGAAACCAGTCACTGCATTGCTTGACTCTTGTAGTGTCGTAACTTTGGTAAAAAGCAATTGTGTAACTCCTGCAAGGTTACACCCTAGCACTGTCAGGGTCATTTGTATCCATGGGGACACTTGTGACAACCACGCAGCAGTGGTTGAGATTGACACCCCTTGGGGCAGTGTGACTCATTCAGTGGAGGTGGTACCTTCACTGCTTTATGACGTCTAGTGGGCAGGGATTTTCCCTATTGTTGGAGGTTATGGGAAGGCACAGGGAGTCTGGAGCATAGAGCTCCCGCTGCTGCAGAAGCACAGGAACTCTCAACAGACCCTTTTTGCCAAAAGGGAGGGGAGATTGGTGGCAGGACCGAAGAGGGAGAAGACCCTCTTCCTTTTCCTGTCCTGGCTGGGGAGCTGGAGGAGCTGGAAGATAGCTCCCAGCTAGGGCTAATGACCCAGAAAATGTCTCTGACCCTGACCGTGAGAGTGAACCGAATGTAGTACCTGACTTAGAGGTCCGGAGAGAGGACTTTTGTACACAGCAACTATGGGGTGTCACTCTTCTTAGAGCCAGAGAAAACGTGAAAGTGATGGACGGGGAACTTATGGACCCTAATTGGGGGCTGTGTTTTCTCTACGTGGCTCTTAAAAATAATTTGTTGTATCAGGTGGTGAAATGCGTGGAGGAGGAGGTGGAACAGTGGTTCCCAAACCCTTTTTCAGGATGGTGCTAGATCTAGCCCATGGACATGTAATGGGGGGACATCTGGGTATGGATAAGACTAGGGAGAGAATAACCCAGAGATTCTTCTGGCCCGGGTCCATGCAGATGTCAGAGTGTATTGTGAATCCTGCCCTGAGTGTCAACTCTCTGCGCCCTCATCCCATTTTCGTAGTCCACTTGTTCCACTGCCCATAATTGAAGTGCCTTTCGAAATAATTGGCATGGATCTCGTGGGACCCGTAGTAAAGTCTGCTCGGGGACACCAGCACATCCTGGTAATACTAGATTATGTGACCCGCTATCCGGAAGCCATACTTTGTGGAACACCTCCACTAAGACTATCGCCAGGGAGTTAGTCCAGGTGTTTAGTCAGGTGGGGATCCCTAAAGAGGTCTTAATGGATCAGGGCATCCCGTTTATGTCCCGTGTAACCAAGGAATTGTGCAGGTTGTATAAAATCTCCCATCTCCGTACCTTGGTCTACCACCCCCAAACGGATGGACTGGTGGAGAGGTTTAATAAAACGCTCAAAAGCATGTTGAAAAAGGTAGTGGAAAAAGATGGGAGAGATTGGGTTATGTTGCTGCCGTATCTCATGTTTGCCATATGAGAGGTTCCGCAGGCGTCTATGGGGTATTCCCCCTTTGAACTCTTGTATGGTAGACATCCCAGGGGTGTGCTAGATGTCACAAAAGAGACGTGGGAAGGAGAGGCCAGCCTATATAGGAGCATCATCAAGCATATTTCCTTGATGCAGGATCGAATCACAGCAGTCCTGTCCCTGGTGCGAGAGCATATGGAGCGAGCCCAGGAAGCCCAGAGAAGGGTTTATCAATGGGGGGCCAAAACCCGGACTTTCAACCCCAGAGACAGAGTGCTGGTGCTAGTCCCCACGGTTGAAAGTAAATTCCTAGCAAAGTGGCAGGGTCCCTTTTAGGATTAGGGAAAGAGTAGGGGAAGTGAACTACAAAGTTTACCAGCCAGGGAAAAGGAATCCCTAGCAAATTTACCATGTGAATCTCTTAAAACCATAGAAAGACATAGAGATTTTATTGGCAGTTCCCACTCCTCAAGAGGACAGGCTATCCATGACTCCGGACACCCCATAACTGAGTCCATGTCACTGATGCAACAAAATGACGTTAAGGAATTTATCAGTAAAAATAGAGACTCTTCCCTACCCGGACTGACCACCGTACTACAACATGACATAATTACGGAACCAGGGGTCCACGTAAATGTAAAACCATACCGAATACCTAAGGCTAGATAGGAAGCGGTGGTGAAGGAAATAAAAACCTTGTTGGAGTTAGATGTGATAGAGGAGTCCCACAACGCCTGGTTGAGCCCTATAGTGCTGGTCCCAAAGCCTAATGGCACTTAATAATGTGTCTTAGTTTGACGCATACCCGATGCCATGGGTTGACATAATTTGTGGACAGGTTGAGAGGTGCCCGGTACATAACAACCCTAGACCTAACAAGGGCTACTGGCAGATCCCCCTAATGGAGTCAGCAAAAGAAAAAACAGCCTTTTCTACCCCCGAGGGGTCCTTCCAGTACAAGCGAATGCCATTTGGTCTGCATGGGACCCCTGTATCCCTCCAGAGAATGATGGACAAAACCTTGAGGCCGCATCGCCTCTATGCAGTCGTCTATTTGGATGATGTGGTCATCCACATTCCAGATTGGGAATCGCATCTGCCCCGAGTACAAGCAGTCCTAGATTCTCTTAGGGTAGCAGGTATAACAGCCAACCCAAAAAAGTGTGCCATAGACCTGGAGGAGGCCAAATACCTTGGGTATGTTATTGGTCAGGGACTAATCAAGCCCCAAACCGATACGATCGACGCAATCCAAAAATAGCCCCAACCGGTGAATAAAAAAGCAGGTTCATGCCTTCATGGGGATTACAGGGTATTACAGGCAGTTCATACCCGACTTTGCCACCATTGCCGTCCCTCTGACCAATCTGACGAAGGGGAGAGGGTCAGACATGGTTAGGTGGAATCCTGACGCCAAGAAGGCATTCCAGAAGTTGAAGCAGGCCCTTTACGTATTACCGATGCTCGTGACCTTGGACTTCACAAAGGAGTTTGTTGTACAGACAGACGCCTCTGAGGTGGGACTAGGTGGTGTTCTGTCCCAGATCAGAGATGGTGAGGAGCCCCTGGTTGTATACTTAAGCAGAAAGCTTAAAAGGCACGAGAGGAACTATGCCATTGTGGAGAAGGAATGCCTGGCTATCAAGTGGGCCTTAGAGGTGCTGAAGTACTACCTTTTAGGAAGGTTGTTTAAGATAGTCACTGACCATGCCCCCCTGAAGTGGATGTGTGACAACAGGGAGAAAAATAGTCGGGTGACTAGGTGGTTCCTGGCCCTAGAGCAATTTAAGTTCACAGTGGAACACCGGGTCCACTGTATGGTTGGGACAGTATGTGTGACGGTATGCGAGGCGAAGTGGTGGACGGACGCTACCTGTTGCCTCGTATGCGTTCATTTGAGCTGGATTAAACAGAGGCTGGATTTTACCAGCCACTGTGGCAGGGCTTGTTCTGGTCCAGAGTTTGTGGTCCACTGGAGTCCACCAGCAGGTGGTTTAAATAGTCAGGAAGAGCTCTCACTAGAGCTCTGACCTGGTTTGCATTTGACTTATGTTTTGTGGGTGTCGGGGCTAGCCCCTCACCGTATAGTGAGTAAACTATACTGTTCTGTTTAGTGCCGGACGGCAGGGACTTATTTTCTGTTTTTTTTTGTTTTTATAACCTGCAAACCTATTTTGTAAATATATCTGGCAAGCCGCCAGATTTTAAAGAAAGCTGCCTGCACGCTGACTATTTTCCTCAGGAAATTTGATCTCCATGAGCTAATCTACCACATTACATACACCGATATATGATGGACAATGAATTCTAAGTATGGGAACTGATATTATGACAGACTGTGCATGCCTAGATTATAGTTTTGCTATTTAATTGTGAATGATTTGTTATGCACGGTTACTACGAATCTTCTTCTAAATTTTTTTTAAAGAATATGTTTTGTAGCCTTACTGTGCTGGTTGTAGAATCTGTATGTTGTTCAATTACTGTACTCCAACTTTCTTTTTAAAAATAGTGGGAAAAAATATTAATATTCACTTCCTAACATACACAAACATATGCCCCAACAAAGAATGTATTTTTTGGGCTCTTTGCACAGCAGTTGGCATCCATCTTTTTGCCCTAGTTCCTCCACCAAGCCGGATGTCATTCACAAAGGTTCTGAACTTTGTCCCTCGCTGGGATTGTCAACACCTCTATAGTTATTGTGCTCTATTGTTCCTCTTACTCAATGCATGTCAATCCAGTTGTTAGCTTTTTTTTAACAATATTTCAAAATTTGTTCTGCAAGAGTGTTAATGTTATGTCTAACATACAGATAACTACTAGGGGACAAGACTACAGATCTGTTTATGAAATGCAATCATTGAGCAGCAAGCAAGTATAATCTTAGGCATGTTAAAAATGAGATGATTACATTAGTAATTAGATGAGTAATTAGATGTTATCCATTTAAAAATCTCTGCAAGCAACATAGATTTTAAAGATCATAAAGAGATAACTCATATTATAATTGTGCCTATATGCCTGTAATATCTCTACAATGTTTTTTCTTCTCTTTTACCCAAGCTAATGCAGCGACCGTATTTCATTTATTGAGAATGTGTGTTAGAATAGAATATTTTTTTCTTTCTGTTTATTATAATACATTTGTTGAAAAGACATAACACTATAGCTAATTCACTCTTTTTTCATGAAATTTTAGAAAAAAAAAAAACAGACAAAAGCTGCAAGGTTATGAAGGATGAATCAGAAGGACAGCGCAGAACTACATCACGGAAGAACGTAAAAAAAAAAAAGCAGACTGGATCAGTTCTCGTCTAACATCCATATGCTCTACATCAAGGACATGGTGCAGGTGAAACATGAGAGGGAGAGTTAATGTAAATCATGAAAGAACTTCATAACTATGGGTATAATTTAAGGAGCTAACCAACAGGTTTGTGAAGATATAGGTATAAGGTGGAGGAAGAAGCCTGTCTACTCCTGCACAAATCTTATTTGCAGGTCCAGTGTACCTAGCAACTAATCCGCTCATGTGCAAGATCCAATATTTGTTATCGTATTTTGTGTAACCTTATGGACAGTGACTCATTATAGATTTGTTTAATCTGCATTTCTGTACATTGTAAATATAGTCACCATTTGTGTTTTTCAAGGTGCTACAAGAGTAAGTGGATACATAAATTATCTTGACAGTTTTCGCCATGAGGTTTTGATTTGTGTGTTTTAGAATAAATATACAAACAACATAAAATGTTATCTTAACTTGCCAATGTGTCAAAACATTACACTTTATAATGCTGTCTATAAACAAATATAACTAGTACAGCTACTACTCGAAGAGTAATCGTAACAGTTCCTATGAGATTTTCAAACAACCTTTGTGGCCTAGATACAAGTGAATTACATAGAATTTGCTTTAATGATTGTGACTCTTCTGTTTAGAAAAGAAACATAGAGGGCCCCCATTTACAGACCTTAGGTTTTGCCACAAATTGAAGTTATAATTCCATTAATTGTGTCATGTGTCACTGGGGTGTTCTGCCTCTGGTTATGGATTTAGCTGAATAGAACATGCTCTAGCAATCCCAGCAAACTTAATGCCTTTCCTCTATATCTTGCCCTCAGCACACACACCTCACTTCCCAATATCCATGCCAGCAATGAGATGGCACAGAATTGTGCAGAGGGTCCTCTGGAGAGTGATAGCAAAACTGAGAGGAAGCAATGAGTCCAAGAATCGCAAAGGACCCTCACTTTCTTCCTTTACATAAAAAGTGACATACAGTATATTTGCCAGTGGCGGCCCACCCATTAAGGGCGCTGCCACCCCATCCATGCATCCAGCCCCCTGATCTACATACAGGGCACTGGTCTGTGGATTCCAGTGGCGGAAGGTGTGGCACTAATAGGCTTCAAAAAAGGGTGAGCTTGGGGCGCAGAGCACACCGCTCCGATCCCACCCAGTTGTGTGACAATAGCGAATGAATATTTGATATTTCACACTAAATCTCCTCCCCGCCAATCAGGAAGTGGGTTATGAGACCCGTTTCCTGACTGGCCAAAATCAGGCTATTGGACATCTAGTGCCTAGGAGGAGGAGAGAGGAGACGCATGGTGGAAGCCGCCGTACCGGAGGAGAGAAAAAAACTAGAGCAGCTGCCCGCAGTCTGCGACCTAGATGGTGTCCGCCATGCTAGAGGAGAGGACACTGGAGCCGCCCACCAGCTAGATGGAGTAATTGCCAGTCTGACCAGCAGACAGTGAGTGAGCAGGGGGGTTGTGCCACTGTTGGCTGCCCTAGGGGGTTGTTTGCCACCCCCCCCAAAAAAAAAACACCAGCTGCCACTGATATCTGCCCTCCTCTTTTCTATAACCTATTTGAAACTAAAGTAAATACAGACTTTTATCTTTCTATTCAATCATACACAGCGTATGAAAGATGTATATTGCCATTGCCATAAATAAGCGCATGTTACATTCACCCCCCCAGACATACAAATGACTTCTCTGGGAGCCTAACATGCCACGCAGTGTAGAGTCACAAATGGGGGTCTTTTGCCAGGACATCATGACTAGACCAAAATGAAGAACATTTCTGCAAACCTCTTCTATTAATATTTTAAACTAGTGTTTATTAGACTATGGGGGGCTACAGAAATGTTTTTGATAGGTCACCACACAACTTTATAAACATAGCATAATATGTCTAAGTGCAAAATCAGTAGTAAACAATATAGTAGATTCTATTTATGTTTCAAATTGCACATTACAACACTCAGTAAGCATATAAACAATGCAATATATTAGAGAGTGTTTGTTACTATAGGATAGAAATGTAGTAAAATATCCAATACATGACACCACCCCCCCCCCCCTCTCAAAACCAGTGAAACAATTCAACTCATACAGACATGTATGGGAGAATAGAACATGTGCAAGGCAGGGATCTCCAGGAATTACACAGGATCGTGAGATGAAGAGAACCCAAAGATAGTTGAAAATATCAAAAAGAAAATATAAAGGATTTCTCTTGACTTTACTAAAGTTTACATAAATGGGGAAGGGAAGAGCATTGCTGTTTGTTTTTGTATGAAATATAGGTAAAAAAATATCTTCTTGGACACCAGTAGAGTAACAGTTTATAGATATATTTTGGTCCTGGGATTAAAAATCTTAAGAATCAGTTGCCCTGGTATGGTACCCAAAAGCAAACTGGCACTCTGTACTTTACTTGAAGAGATTGGTGTATTCCCTTGACCAAGGTATGCAATCATTCTGTTGTAAAGCTCAGAATGATGAGATGAGCTATTAAACTTAACTTCAAAAGAGATATAAGATAGTGTTTTTTTAAACTGCACTCCAGGCAAACAGCTAAAAACATAATTGCTGCCCATACAGAGTATATTACTTTTCTGCCCAGCTGACCCATATACATTGGTGGCTGTTTCCAAACTTACATAATGCTGCAGTGGCTACTGAAAAAGCTCTTATGCACTCCTGTAAAGCACAGATTAAGTTCCTATATAGGAGGGTGCCACTCATTTTCTATTTTGGAGCTGTCATTAAAATTTTTTTAACACGTGCTGGGATAGAATTACTGAGTCACAATTGGTCATGTCTCCAAATAATCCTTTATGGAACAATCCCTGTCTCCAGGAATCTTATACTCTTGCTGACGTGGGTCAATGTAAACCTTTTAAGGAACCGAAAATTGAATTTAATTCTTATTTCTTTGCTTACTTGCAACTTACTTAGACATGCCTCTGTTGCACATTTGAGGTTTGAAGTGGGGGGTGATCTTGCAAACCTCCCAAATGGCCCAAACTGATCATCACCATACTACTCCTTTCTTTTCTGCAAAGGCAAGGCAAATGGATATTCCTTCCATAGATGACAGGACTGGGATTCTTAGTATGCAATGAACCACTGGTATTTCATCCAAAGATAAGTTTATCCAACTAAGGTTTTTGCACAGGATCTACTACACCCCATACAGGTTACATAAAATGGGGGAGCTCCCACATTATTATGTACTAGGTATAATATGACCCGGGAGTGTCCACAAATTAGATCCTTTTGGTCTGAGGTCACTGAATTAATTTCTGAAAAACTATATTTAGCAAACATTTTTACCACCATGAGATTTTTATTGGGTTATTTCCCTGGGGAAGAGACAGGTGTAGGTCCAAAAAATCTTCTCTGCCTCTTTTTCTTTTTGCCGAAAATGCACTGGTATTACACTGGAAGAATCCAATAGCTCCAAAACTTGAGTTCTGGAATGAATTGATCAACTGATCTCTCCCTCTTTATAAGCTAACATATGCTGTATGGTCTGGGGTAGCCCAAACAATGTTGCCAGGTTATATGTGTGCTAGTTGACTGGGTACTGTTGGCCGATTTATGTTGGATATTACATATGTATACATACACACACACATACAGTACTGACATATTGAACAGACCAGAATTTGTCCAAGCCAACTATATTTTAACATAACAAAAGGAGCTGATGACTCTTTGCTATGTTAATCTTATGCAAGTCCACCTAGTTATGTGGGGAATAGCCTGTTAACCTAATTGTACATTTCAAAGGGTACATTGTTTACATACTTAAGTTGATTTCCATCACTAAAACATTTCACGGATATGATTTAGTGGTGTCCTATATTTGGGCCCAGTCCACGTGTTCTAGCATCATTCCAAGGTCCTCTTCTTATCTGTTCACATACGTGGGAGGCATAGGGGTGTATTTAGAAATCTTTATACTATATAGGAAGGAAATTATCCCTGGTGAATGTGGATCATATTTTCACCTGGATTTAAATGGGGTAAACGATAATATGTAACTGTGTAATTGGGCAGTGGATGTACAGTAACATAATGTTTGACCTGTAGATATCTAAATAATTCAGAGATGGGTAAGTGATAGTTTCAGTGAAGGTCATGGTAGGGTTCCACACCTCTAGAGGTAATCCAATGTCTAAATGCACTTGGCCAGTCATAGCCTGGAGTAAATAAAGGGTGGTGAGTGATCGATAGAAGAAGTAGATCATGTGGAGAGAGTAGACATCCCATTGGTTGAAACATGTGCTGACGTCATCGCGCCCACTGGATTAGCGGCTGTGGAGTATATGAATGTTATGCCTAGTACATGCGTTTTAATGTCAGAATCAAGAAAATCACAACAGCTACAGTTATCCACCAGTCCATCCAGATTGCTTAAGCTGCTTTTGCACATTGCACCAGTCATGTGACACCTGATGTCTCATTAAAGAGAACCTGTCACAATAAATATACTATCATATAGTGAGCTACTGGTCCCCTATGTAATACCAATAAAATTGTGTGAAAAATAAAAAAATAAAGATACACCCAAGCACTTAAACCTCCCCTCCAAACATTTTGAGCCCCTTTTGCCAAACATCAGGGAGGCTACAGATGTTATATATTGCCATGCACGCCAGAGTTAAAGCAAGAATTCTAGGGCCATTATTTACGGTTAAAGGAGAAGTATGGCCAAAGCTTTTTTGGGCATACTTCTATAGATCACAGAAGTGTAGTATGTTCTGCACACCTCTGATCCATTGTTAGCCGACAGAGGCTAAAGCTCGCTGTTAACTGACGTTACTCAGCCAGTCCAGCCTATGGAAAGATTCCGACTGTATAGTTAGGGTCTACCCAGATCCCTGGACCGGCAGCTGGCTTAGTCTCTCAGCTGTGCTATGCTCCCCCCCCCCCAGAACAGCAGTCCAGTGAGCGCTGGAGGAGCAGAGCAGAGAGCCGTACTCTGCTCTCTGCTAACAGCAGAGGGAAGAACTGAGCAATCAGTGGTGTTTGATTGCTCAGTTCTCACTGTAAAGCAGCGGGGGATAGATGCAGCATTGAAATGATGCTACATCCACCTAGGTGAGTATAAAGTTTGTTTTTTTTATAAACCCCATACTTCTCTTTTAACTCTAAACTGATGACCTGATAGAGTTCTTAAAGTGTCACCTATGGACAATTTTGGGTACTAAAAGTTTTGTCACTGTTTTACGAGCACACACAATTTTAAGGCTTGACATTTTGGGTACCTATTTAGTCAGCACAACCACGTCTGTTATACCTTGCCAAATAATTGTGTGATATTTGTGAGCACTAACATAAACTTTTTTTATTTTTTACTGAAAATTTGTGCTTGATAAACCATTGGTCTAATATTATGTGAAATAAAAAATAAATTGAACCACCAACAGAAAATATATACTGTTTGGGGATTTTAATTAAACTTTAGGCATAAAATCACTATTTAATATAATTTTAAAATATTTTTTGTGCCAAAAAAAGAAGCAAAACAGCTCTGGCAGCAGAAGGGTTTCACAAAATAAAATAAAAACAACCCTGTTGTGAGACATGTGCAAGAAGGTAGCTATCACTTTTATTTTTTACCTTCTTGTCTTCTGACAATCAGTTCTGCTCCACAAATATACCTTTTCTGGAACATGCACACTTTTTCTTGTGTGTTTACGGGTAACACCTTACAACAGTGTTTTGTTTTAAAATGCTAATTGCCTGACTGTTATACTGATTCTGCAGCTTTAGTGGTTAGCGAGTTGCTGACCCAGAATAAGCAAGCAGCCAGAGAACTCAAAAATACAGAAATACATACTTGTTCTGGAGATGTGACTCACTAAGAGCTAAACTGCGTGGGAAGTTTTAATCTCATCCACTGAGCAATTTAAAGCTGTAATCCAGGTAAACAGTTATATATCCAGTTGTAATATAGATATGTGAAGTGTTTTACATGCCAATAGATTTGAAATTCTGTTCATCCACTCTTCTGAGAAAAAGGCTGCTGCAAACTTTCAGTAATATGGGGAAGGGTCGAAACCTTTGTCAGGTTATTATTACTATGTTTCTTCCTGTCCCGGTGACAACCACTCCCTTCATTTCTTGTCCTGCTGTTAGAGGGACAGGTAGTGAGATAAAATTTCTATAACAGGGTAGCAGACAAAAATGAAACTTGACTGAAGTATTTACTCTTCCCATGTCTATCCTAAATTAAAATAAACCGATTGGGCTGGAGCTTGGCTTAAAGTGGTTATAGTTTCTTTCCATTTAGATCCCTGATGTCTACCCTGAAGCTAATGGAGCACATATTGTGGTCCATTTGCTTTTTCCCTAAACACACCGGCCTTAAAATGTGACAACTGAAACCAGAAATGATGCAATCCTTGTCATTTGCAAGTTCTAGCTACCCAAGGATGCTTGCCATGCCGGTCCTGGGCCTGCAGTTGTAACAGTGAAGCCCAAAAAACATGGGGCGGTCACAAAGGGGGGAAGGGGTCTGTTTGGGGGTCTATCTTCCATCTGAGAGCTGACAGTCAGCTTCTGATGTTTACATACATTCCTAGCTGCTGTAGCAGCTGGGAGTGTGTGTAAAATGCCTGCTGCTGCCAATGTAAGCCTTATAACAGTGGAAGCAAAGGGGTTAGTCCCAAAACTCTATATCATTTATAAATAAGTTAAACTGTAAAAGTCCCCACACTAAACCAAACAACAACCTCAGACGATTCAGAGCATTAATCTTTAAGCACTACTCTCTGAATACCTCTTCAACCATTTTTCTATCCATTTACAGGCTGGATTTTCTAAGCCTATAGACTTTAACATGCAGTAGTTATGCGTGGGGAAATGTGTCAAAAGCGTTTGCAAAGCCTATGTATACTATATCCACAGCTATTCTTTTGACTAGGCTTTCTCCCTTATAAGAAGAACGTAGATTTCTTTGACAACATTGGTGAAATAATTAATGAATTCATGATGGCTATGGCTTATAATATTGTTTTCTAGAAAAAAATCCATCTATGTGGTTCTTAAACAAGCTCTCAAGTATCTTCTCAACTATGGAATAAAGCTTACAGGTCTGTAACTACTTGGTAAAGACTTTGATCCCATTTGCGCCAATCCATTACTACCACGTTAGTCATTAAGGAGTCTCTAAAATTAAGAGCGATGGGTTCAAAATACCAGTGCTCAATTCTTTGAGGACACATGAGTGTAAGTCTTTATTTTGTCCAGCTGTTTCTAGACCATATTCATTTTGAGCCATTGTGGTTCATTTGAGGCTATGACACTACAATCTCATCATGGACATGAGCGCCACAATTTTTCTAGGTATACACAGAGCTGAAGAAGTTATTTAATAGATTTGGTCTCTTTGTCCCCAGTCAACAGCTCTAATCAAGTATTTTATAAGGACCACATGCTTACACCTGATCTTTTTACTATTTACATTGTATATAGTTAAATCATCTTTGGGGTTTGTCTTACTCTCTTTTATAACCTGTCTTTCATTTTGAAATGTTGTGATTTTTATTTCCTTTCTACATGTTTTGTTATGTTCTTGCCTGTTATATTTTTTAAATGCCCCTTTCTTATTTTTTTTTTTCATTCTTTATTTTCAACTTTTTTAGTCATACAGAAAATGTGATTAAGGCACACATAAGAGAATATGACAACATTTGAGTATAGTTTTAAATATTACTGTATAAATTATAAGTTCAAGATAACCTATCGGTCATTTAAAGCTATCCCTGTAAACTTAGCTGAGACCCCTTGAGGGTTTACTCAGATACTACAGTATATACTGTAGGACAGTGATGGCAAACCTTGGCACCCCAAATGTTTTGAAACTACATTTTCCATGATGCTCAACTACACTGCAGAGTGTATGAGCATTATGGGAAATGTAGTTCCAAAACATCTGGGGTGCCAAGGTTCACCATCACTGACTAGGATCTGTTGTGTATGTCTGTACCCCTTATGACAGGTGAAGGTCATTAGTGAAAATTATAGTATTCAGATGACTGTTCAAAATTATAGTAAAAAAATATGAAATAAAAAAATAAAAAAATAAAGGCAGGCAGATAATGGCTTCTCACAAAAAAGGGAGGGGGGAGAGATTAGAAAAAGGGGAAAAAAGGAGGGGGGGTAAATTATCTTTAGTTATCATTATTGCGCTGTTTAGGTATCATTCAAGGGAGCAATATTCTATCCAACTGTTGAATTTAGTCCAGAAGTATCATATTTTGCAGCATTGTTCTTCTTTGTGATTTGCTGCAATTGTCATTTCCTCCATTGTTTTGAGTTTGTTAATTTTAGAGAACCATTAGCTAGTTGGGGTGGTTTAGTTTATTTCCAATAGAATGATATGATTTAGCTGAATTTAATAGGTGAATTAGTAAGGGTTAATTGTAAATTAATGTTTTCAGTGACATTGGAGTCAAATGGAGGAAAATAACTGGGTAGTCTGGCATCTGCGCTTCTGCGAGTTCAAAAATCACTTGCTTCACCTGCTCCCATGAATTCTTTCATTTTTGAACAAAACCAGAAAATATGTAATATAGAGCCTTCCTCTCTTTGGTATCTCTAACACAACGGGGAGCATTGTTTTGAGGAATCTGTACCACACTGAAAGAATCTCATGTTCAGTTTCTTATATATTACATGAGATGGAAGCCTTATATTCTGAAATATCTTATCCATTTGTTGTTTTGCTGGTCTATTAATGTGGCACCAAAGTCTTTTTTCCACATTACTATATACAGTATAACTGGTTGTATGGTTCAAGAGGATAAGACAGAATGTGATAAGACTGAGATTGCAGTCCATCCCAGGGTATCCAAGTCATGATCTCCCCCCCACTAGACCACTGTTGGGCTATACAAATACGTCCCTTTCTAACCACTGTCCAATTGCACAGAGTGCCCCAGAGGCATCACTGCTTGAATACCTCACCACTACTCCACATGTTGTCAGTTTCCTATTCTCTGATAAATAATCCGCCTGAGGATTATGTTCCCCCTTTTTGCAGAAGTAGGTCCTGGATAGGACCCTGACTACTAAACAGAGAGACTGTGTCCTTTACTTTGCCCATTGATCCTCCGTCTCCAGCAGATACAAGGTGGGATACAAACTGTTGACAAGCTGGTATAGGACACCTGGTCACCTGGTCTCCTTCATAAGATTTATCCCTTAATCTCCCATTTGTGCTGGCGATACCAACAGGAAACATGTACACTGCTACCTATTTTATGGTCATGCCCCTTTTAATAAGATATCAAATGGCTGATCCATAAACTCACCAATATATCCCTAGAGGTACGCCCAGAGACATTCCTATTACACATCACTCCACTCTCGAGGTGCAGATACAAGAGATCACTTCTGATTCACTTACTCAATGCCGCCAAGGTCTGCATTTCCCAAAACTGTTGAAGCACAGACCCACTGACAAATGGTCAATGAATAGCAGTAGTAAACAAGATTAATGGCAGGGAACGCCTGACAGCGGCTATGAAATGTATAAATGAACAGTTCCATAAAACATAATATTACTGGCACAATTTTCAATACTTGTGGGACAACACCTCACATCTAACCCCCCAGATCAATCAAGCTCCACCTCTGTGGAGATCATACATTACACTTTTTTGGCCCACCACTGGACTCCAGTCTCTTAACCCTTCCACCCCCCCATATGTTTTTTTTTCTTTCTCTCTCTCTACCTTGTCCCCCCTTTATCTTTCTTATTTTACTATATTTTGGGACACTCTAGAATCCCTATACAATACTCTGGAAAATAAGCCCTTCTACACTGTGTGCAGAATTATTAGGCAAATGAGTATTTTGACCACAACATCCTCTTTATGCATGTTGTCTTACTCCAAGCTGTATAGGCTCAAAAGCCTACTACCAATTAAGCATATTAGGTGATGTGCATCTCAGTAATGAGAAGGGGTGTGATTTATAATACGTGTGGACTATATCCCACAACTACAGTAATTTAGTGTGGGGAAGAGTAATGACTCTACGTGTAGTGGATTATACGAATTAACCATCATCCGAAAACTCGGATATGTCGAACCTCATTCTGTTGTACGTATTTCTCCTACAACACCAGTTTTATGAGTAAACGGATTATTAAGACGTGTGTCACATCTTCCCGAATAAAAGGTCTCATAACATATCCCTAAGATCTCACAGGGTTTTATATCATTTTATTCTTTCTATTTCCCCCCTGTTCCATCTCTCTCTTTTTCTCTTTTTTTTGTA
>BLSH010297057.1:467558-505186 GCA_018402905.1 Glandirana rugosa
AGCCCTGGATGCTCTAAGGACTTCATCGCGGTCCCGGAAGTTCAGGAGGCGAAGGATAAATGTCCGAGGAGGGGACCCCGGGGGTCCAGGTTTAGGCGGAATCCTATGCGCCCGTTCCACCACAAAATGAGGAGATAGGCGTGCATCCGGCAGCAGCTCTTTCAGTAGGCCCTCCACAAAGCCAGTCGGATCCTTCCCCTCTGCCCCCTCCACCAGGCCAATAATACGGAGGTTGTTCCTCCTATTTCTATTTTCTGCGTCCTCGGCTCTGTATTCCAGTGCCTTCACCTTGGTCTGAAGGCTACGCAGGGAGACCGCATGCTCTGCAATGGTATCTTCAGCTGTCCCTATCCTCTGTTCCGTTTCCAGAACTCTGGAGCGCAACTTGTCTTGGTCCTGCCTGATCAGGCCAACCTCCATCTGAACAGCCTCCAGCTTAGACGTGAGGGCAGTTTGGCACGCGGCAATAGCCCCCATCACCTCCGCCAGCCAGGGCGGCCGCGACTCTTCCTCCGCCATGCTGCTTGTCTGAGAGGCCCTATGCGTACCACGCTGCTGTATCGCTTCGTTCGTGCCGCGAAACGAACGGGTCGCTACACGTGGTGCTGACGCCGGCACGGCCTCCTCCGGGATTACGGGAAATCGCAGCCTTTTTCCCCTACCTCTGCGCCCGCTGGCCGATCCGCGCCGCATCAGGCGTCAGTAGGCAGGGAAATCCGGGTTCAGGAGGCGCTGGATGCGGATAATATAAAATCACCCGGCGGAGCTCAGGGAAGAAGCGTCTGCTCACGGCGCCATCTTGGACACGCCCCAGGAGGGATTAGTTTAATCTATGAGATTTATGAGCCTATAAGAACTTCCTGAATTCTACCTTGACCTAAGTATGGAACATCTTTGAGATCCAGACTCGCAGACTCTGCAAGAGGTAAAGGAGTCGAGGAAATGCATTGATCAACATTTTAGCAAAGCCTCATCGAGTCTGGGTAAGGAATAGAGGGAAGTTGGCAGTGAAGGTACTCAATAGGGTGTGACAACAATACCCAAATACTTCAAATGCGTCTGGGCCTATTTAAAAGGGAAGTAGGTTTTGAGATCATTAAGGGTTGAACATTAATGTTCGGCGCTTCTGATTTTTGAAGAATTATTCTGAAGCTTGAGAGGGAACTGTAAGTTTGAAATTCTGTTAACAGGTTAGCGAGGGAGGAAAGTGGTTGGGTAATGAAGAACAGTAAATTGTCAACATATCCTGCTCATTTGTGCTCTCCGTGCTTCGTATCAATACCTCTTATATTAGGATTAGCCCTAATACAGCATAGTAATAACTCCAGTGTTTGTATAAAAAAGAGGGTTGACACTCGGCAGCCCTGTCTGATTCCATTATGGAGCTCAAAGGGCTCTGATAATGTATCAATGGTTTTGATTTTCACAATTGAATATCTATTGTATATAGAGTCTATCTGTTTGCAAAAAATATTCCCAAAATCTGTGTACTGCACAACTGCCTTCATGAAAAGCCAGTGATCACAGTTGAAGGCTTTTTCTGTGTCTATTGTTAAACAAAGTGTAGAGATCATAAGTTGTGCTCAGAGGATAATATTTAGCTCTCTTGTCATATTGTCATTTGCTTCTCTTTGTAGGACAAAACCAACCTGGTTGTGGTGGACTATTTTATGGATAAACGGGAGAAGTCTGGTAGCTAAAAATTTTGAAATGAGTTTAACATCTACATTTAGTAAAGATATGAGTCTGAAATTAGCACAATGTGTAGGGTCATTGTCTTAGTAATAGTGGCTCAGAGAGTATCCCCTGGGACTGATCCCCTTCAAGAACAGAATTAAAGCCATTTACAAATGGAGTAGCTAGAATGTGGCAAATGTTTTAGAGTAAGTGACAGTGAAGACGACCTGAGGTTTGGACTCCATCAGTGCACTCAGCCATTCATTCCTCTATTGAAATAGGTTCTCCTAATCTATCTTTCCATCTATTATGATTGGAAACAAAATGAATAATCACTTTGCAAGCAACTAAGTTTCCAGGCCTTAATGAATATATAAGTTATAAGCCTTTTCTGTGAACAGAATGGCTTTTTGGTTTACAGAATGTGGGAACAAAGACCTTATTCATTTCATCAATATTTGCTTGCTAATTGCATTGTCACTATCCTCATTCAATAACTTGTCTATATGTTTCCATTACCATGGAGCTATGCATTTATGCAATCCTTCTTTTCCCTTTTCTTTCTCCCCCCCCCCCTTTTTTCTTTTTTTTCCCCCTTTCCTTTCTTTCTTTTTTTTGGTACAACGTGGTACAACAGTAAGTAAGATCCAAATTCATCCAACGCAAAAGAGGCAGCGTCCAGGACCCAAAAGATGACTTTTGTGTTTGGAGGGCAAGCAATACGCATAAGCCAACTTTTGGGTCCCGTACAGCATCTCTTTGGATGACTTTGGGTCTTACTTACTGTTGTACCATGAGGCAGTGGCTTGACCTTCATTGGAGCTGCCTATGTGGGGAAATGGTGCTTAAAACAACACATTTAGAGGATATATTCCCCTAATGAAAAGCAACCTTTTAGGGGACCTCTCACTTCTTGATTTGTCAAAGTCTAAGGCAGCATTAACAAGCAGTGCAATCATTAAAGTACCAAATATTATTTCTAACACTGTTAACCATTTGAATACAAATTTCACAAATTAAAAACTTCAAACAGTGAAGACTCTCGTATCTGATCTCAACAAGTCTTGAATGGAAGGAAGAAAGAGGGAGGTTGCCAGGAGGGGGACAAAGGAGACAGTATGGCATCCAAGGCCAACAGCCTCTCTCTGCTTTCAATGGGACTGCCTCCCCAAGGTAGAGCATATCAATCTTCCCTGTATTGGCATTTGTATACACTCTCTTATATGTGGCCACTATTGGAGCTGTCTTTTCCCAGAAAGGGGATAGGTAGGAGAGTTCAAGTTGACCGAAAGCATTGTACTGTAGTAGCACTAAGTGGATAACATACAGTCAGGTCCATAAATATTGGGACATCGACACAATTCTAATGCTTTTGGCTCTATACACCACCACAATGGATTTGAAATGAAACAAATAAGATGTGCTTTAACTGCAGACTTTCAGCTTTAATTTGAGGGTATTTACATCCAAATCAGGTGAACAGTGTAGGAATTACAACAGTTTGTATATGTGCCTCCCTCTTTTTAAGGGACCAAAAGTATTGGGACAGATTAACAATCAAACTTTCACTTTTTAATACTTGGTTGCAAATCCTTTGCAGTCAATTACAGCCTGAAATCGTTTCATTTCAAATCCATTGTGGTGGTGTATAGAGCCAAAAAGATTAGAATTATGTTGATGTCCCAATATTTATGGACATGACTGTATTTTCTATAGCACATATCCAGTTAGCGTAGAACTAAAACTGAGCAAAGGGAAACATCCTGGCACAGTCACGGCAATGTAGTCTATCCCATATGTTATATGGAAGAGCAGATAGTTCCAGACTTATATAACTTGTATAACTTCCAGCCATTTAGGAGAAAGTTTACATACGATTCAGATATCAATATAAGTTAGGTATAAGGCAAATCTGAACTCAGTGACTATGCCATTGTCCTCTCTTGTTGACACTTATTTTCCCTGGACATTTCATAGGATAATGACATCAATACGCACACTCATAGTAGCAAATATATAGCCTGTCATCGTTTGACCCTACCTGGGTGTATGAGGGTCCATTAGACAGTACTCCATGGAAGCATTGACTTGAGAAGGCTTTGTAGTTGTTGCACTCATAGATACTTGGCATGTATAGATATGTATGTCAGATAAGTCTGGCAAGAATGAGATCTGTGCCTTATCAAATTCAACCTACTTCTTCCCCCATGATTTTTACATTATATCCACCTTAAGTACAAAAAAAATGGATATGTTATAGATCTCTCGGGTTGTTGTTGGAATCTGTCTCTACGTCACTAGAGGGGTCTCTGTCAAGTTCCATATTAAATACCCCTCCTTCTCTTGACCCCCTCCACTTCTTCTCCCACCCCCCATCTTTTTTTCCTCTTCTTCTTCTCCATGTCACAATCACATCTTATTGCTGTTTCTTTAAGTTTGTTTTAGGCTTAAATATTGGTAAATTTGATCCTTTAGTGCTATGTGTTCATGCAGGTCAAAAGGCGGAGTCTCGATAGAGTCATTTCACTATGTGAATCTTTTTATTTTAACGGGATTACTGTTGTCTCTATTGAACTTGTACCGCAAACATGGAAACCAGTTTCCCCTGGATCAGGGTCATGAGTTGCCATGGTGCAGGTGGAACAATGGCCAGTATTCTAACAAGCAGTGATGTGCTTGATGCATGGCGCATGTTGTCATTTGTGGCTATGTTTATATCAATGAATAGCTCAAATCCAGGGCAGGCGGTATGCAGGGCTTCCCCCAGTATTACAGACCTCCTCCACTTCCTGCCCTCTGCTGTGTTGCTGGAGTCAGAAAGAAGGGCTCTGTTGTGAAGAGGGGAATGTGTGAATGGGTGGTTCTGTGAAGGGGGACTGTGCGATTGGGTGGCTCTATGAAGTCGGGAGCTATGTGATGGGGAGAGTCTGATGTGATGTGAAGACACTGTACTGAGGGGGGGGGCTCTGTGGTGATAGGGAGCCTCTGATGTGAAGGGGGGCTCATGTATAAAGGGAGCTTTCATATATAGGGGGCCTTTCATTTATAGGGGCGAAGCTGATGTGAAGGGGTTCTCTAATATAAACAGGGACCTCTATCATAAAAGGGACCTCTAACATAAAGGAGGACTCTGAACATAAAGGGAGAACTCTGATGTAAAGGGAGGTACCTCTGATATGATGGGGGCTTCTGATATGACATTCATTTTAGCAAAGCAGTAGTGTACAATATCCCAGGTTTAGGTTCCCCATTGATAACTTTTGTTTTTTTTATATTGTAGGCTGGGGTGCCTGGAGATTTCTCATACTTTTAAAGGGTGCCACGACTGAAAAAAGATTGAAAACCCTAGACTAGTTCTTACTGCTTTACCACCACTACGCCTACTAGATGGGCTGCTTTTCCTGTTGTTAAGAGTAGCAGTGACATTTAGGACTGGCACCTCAGGGCCACCCGCACATCTTTACTTACAGTAACTTAGCAATTTTTGGGGGGTATTCAAACACAGGAGACCCCCCTTTTCTGTGAGCCCCTGCCAGTTGATGGCTCTGAAACTGGAAGTGCTCGGAAATATTACTCCATCTCTCCCCACTCACCATTCTGATGTCCCTTTTTTCTGCTCGGGGGGGGTGCCCGTAAGGGGGGCATAGAAAAAAGCAATGTAGATGTGTATAACTGTCAGATTGCTTCTCCAATATAGCCAGGTTGTGGGTGGGCTCTAGTAGTCCTGCATTGTACCTGATGACCTCATATTGCTGTGATGCTAAGGCAATGAAGGAAAGAGGCTTTAGGGGACCGATCGCATGAAGTAGAGAAAGCCTGTGGGAATGAGGAATAAGGTAAGTACTGTATATAACTATATTCACCTTTCCATAGGAAAAACAAGCAGGTAATCCTTACAGTTGGGATGGGGACTCACTGTGGGAGTACATTTTTTTTCTCTGGAGTACAGCTTTAAATAAAACCCTTTGAGTATAGTATATGGTGTGATAGCGACAACATTCTATGCATTTCCTTATATGAGCAAGTGGTACAGTTGATTGAGACATCAAAACAGGTTGGCTTTGAGCATAGCTGGGAACCTTCTGGATCTCACCCGGAGACTCTGGCAAATTAGTTTGCCTGCCGGGTCCCAAGGCTGCACCTCTATAAGCTGAAAAGGTTAGTCCCGTCAGCTAAGAGCAGAGTGTGGCACGTAATGCTGGGGAGAAGGAGAGATAGGGTAGGAGGTTCAGGCTATGCTCTCTCCACCCACAGATCCAGGATAAACGGTTAAATACCTATTTTGTTTTGTATTCATGCTAACTTCAGACTTCATTAACCACTTCAGCTCCAGACGGTTTTTCCCCCTTCCTGACCAGGCTATTTTTTTCGATACGGCACTGCGTTATTTTAACTGACAATTGCACTGTCATGCGACGCTGTACCCAAATAAAATTGATGTCCTTTTTTCACACAAATAGAGCTTTCTTTTGGCAGTTTTTATTTTTTGTGCTATAAACAAAAAAAGATTGACAATTTTGAAAAAAAAAACAATATTTTTTACTTTCTGCTATAAAACATATCCAATAAAAAAATGTAAAAAAAAAAAAACGAATTTCTTCATCAATTTATGCCAATATGTATTCTGCTGCATGTTTTTGGTAAAAAATCCCAATAAGAGTAGGTTGATTGGTTTGTGCAGAAGTTATAGCGTCTACAAACTATGGGATAGATTTAGGGACTTTTTATTTTTTTATATTTTTAACTAGTAATAGCGATTTTTTAGCGGGACTACGACATTGCGGTGGACAAATCTGACACGAAGTGACACTTTTTGGGGACCAGTGACATCAATACGGTGATCAATGCTAAATAAATGCACTGTCACTGTACTGATGGCACTGGCAGGGAACGGTTTAACATCAGGGTAATCAAAGGGTTAAATGTGTTCCCTATGAGTGCTTTCTAACTATGGAGGATGTGCTTTGACTTAAGGAAAATAGATATCTGTGTTTCTGCTTAGCAGAAACACAAGATCGCCATTTTCCCCTCTGGCAGAACAGCGGTCTGCCTTGTTTACATAGACTGACCGCCATTCTGCCTCTCTCCGAACGATCGCCGGGTACCGCGGACCCGCTGATTGGCTCCCGCTGTGTCCAATGACAGCGGGAGTGGGTCTCCGGCGGCGCACATGTGCGCCCTAGACCAGAAAGGACAAATCACGTACAGGGCTCTGGTGGTGGTTTGGAATTTGTCAATAATTATGCTTAGTTTGCATTCTCTATTCTTTGATGAGATAAATAAAACTTCTTGCATTTTTGCCAACCCATTAGGAGTACCTATGATTATATGATTTTGAGATATAAATGTTACTGACAGTTTATTGCTGTGCTATAGATCAGATTTAATGTACTGTATGTCTGATGTTGGAATATATCAATATTTTCTATACGCTTGTTTGTTAGGAAATCATCTTGGTTAAGATAAACATATGGTGTATGTTGTTTTTTTCTGAAACAAATGTAGACTTCAGCCATGTCAGCTTTGGGGTATGGTTAACCCACATTTTTTGTTTTTTTTGTACTTTTCTTTTTATTGTTTTCAACAGTGGGTACATACAAAAAGAAAACACATCAACAGCCTAACAACCAGGCATACAGAACAAACAAAACAACACAAGACAGCAGCACTAGGCCACCAGTATAACTCCATGGCTAATATAGAGCCCGTCTAAAATATTTATATATTTCAGTAAATGTCAAAAATTCATATCAGTATTGCAATTTGCCGGCTCCCATACCCCATGAATTACAAACATGAGACAAGGATATTCACACACCCCTTGAACAGTTTATAGATAGCCTCTATACAGAATATCTTAGTAGACAGTCCCAGATCGCTGGTCCAAAGCACTGTATGCTTGATATACTGCATACTTTAGGATAGGGTTGCCACCTCCTTCCTTTAAACCCGAACACACATGAATTACACAGGTTCTGAGGCTGATTTAATGCAGATAAGGGTGTAATTCATATGTGTTCGGGTTTAAAGGGATGAGACAGCAACCCTAATTTAGAAGCATGAAAACAGAGTCATACTCTGACACTGTAGACATATTGTTAACTCAACCACCCCATACCATATCAAACTTAGTAGACACTCCTCTTAGGCATATCCTCTAGTAGTATATGTTAATGAGCTCTTTCCAGGCTGGAACAGCAGGGGCTGTAGGTTTTTTCCATGAGATTATAATAAGAATTCTGGCATAGTACAGCAGTATTGTTAGCAGAGTATGGATCACTTTTTTGGGGGAGTCTACCAATCCTAAAAGACATATTTCAATACACGGCCCAACAAAAAGCGTTGTAACTTTTTGAATACACTGTGTAACTTCTGACCAAAAACTGTTGTATAGCTGTGCATTCCCAAAATATGGGAATAAAATCTGCCCTGGATGAAGTGCACCACCTGCAACTGGATGATTGAGTGAGAAAGATCCTAGCCAATCTGGCAAGATTTAGGTATATTCTATGAAAAAAGTTGTATTGTATGAGATGGTCTCTAGCCGACACCAATCTGGAAAGGTATACTCCCAGAGATCCCCATCCAGCTGAGGAAAGTTAGTCACCTAGGCATTTTTACAAGGTGAGGAGACCTTGCTGGTATCTATACACAATGGTTTATATATAGTAGACAAAGCTTTAGCTAAAGTATCATCACGGAGCAAGGCCTCCAAAACACCCATTCGAACATTGATTACAGTGGATAGGCATTCTAAGCATGGCGAAATTGCAAGTAACAAAACAAATGTGAGTTGATTGATTACATGACATCAAATTGAAGGAGTGCTCTATTACGCACTATATCACCAACCTTTTTAACACCGAACTTGGTCCGCATAATAGGATCCCGGCATTTATAAAAATTAGGTCATTGTGGGTTCCCCCTCAATGATGTGTAAAGGGAAATTTCATGACCCTCTCCCATCTCAGCCTTCCTAGCCACCCCCCACGCCTTGGCAGTACCATGCATGGATGCTGTGAGAAGGTATGGAACCCTGCCTCCCCGGAACAACAAATGTGTCAATGTCCCGTATGAGTTAACCCACAATTTAATGTTCATCATATGTTTATAACATAAATGTGTGATGTATTTATCACCATATAACCAGTGTTGCTGATAGACTGAGCTTGAGTTATTCTTATGCCTTGTTCACACATTTCAACTGTTGTACGACCACACGTTCAACTTTTTCCAAAATCGGCTGTTGGCGGTTGTGTCTAGCGTACTGACATGAACTAAGCAATCGTCCAACAAAGCCGAAAGTGACGTGCTATGAGCGTATAAAGAGGAAGTGTCCGTTGGGAACATTACCTTGTTGGGCCACAGTCTCCCACCGGTGGGGGATTTACCCATCTGTGTACCCCTTCTGCGGAGGAGGTGGTGGATCACTTGTGGCAATATTAACATACACCCCTGCCATCCCTGGACAGCTCCTCCTGGACTCTATTAAGGACCGTACGGATCCCACAGGTCCCCAACCGAGGGGACTTGGAGTCCGCTGTGGTTCCTCCTTTAAGGACACATGCCTCGGGCAACTGACAATTGCACGAGGCGTTTTGCTTGTGTTTGAGAGAGTTGGGGAGTTGACCTCTCCCCTTTGTTTCATTATTGTGTTCTGCAGTCTGCACATGTTCGTTCGCTGTTGCCCAGCTGCGGGTCACGGGGGCCCCTGGCAGCATCCGCAGTGGCGTCCCCCCCTTTTGGTGCCCTGTGGCGGTGCCGGGGGGTGGCGCGCGGGGCCGCCGTGGGCCGCTGCTGGGCGGCACCAACACAGTTATTGAGCTCCGCCTGGCTGCCGGGTTCGTCACACTTTCGGCGGTGGCCAGGTCTGGTCAGGCGGATATTGTTGACAGGCTGCATCACTGCAGGATGGTCTCGGGACGTTCTCCCCCCAGTGGACACGCCCGCGGGGGGGGGGGGGTGGCCCGGGGCATGGCGCTTGAGCGACAGTTATGTGTTTATTGCTCTTCATGCCCTGTTCTTAATTGTTTAATTTTTAGCAGCTGAATAAGTTTAACAGTATGTACATGCACAGGGGGTTCTCAGCCATGGGGTGCACTGGCACGGACTTCGGATGTATAGGGGGTTAGTGGTAGGGCCGGATCGTTTTGGGCCACCCCCCCTTTTTCTTTTTCCATCTGCCCAATATTTTTAACCAGTCGGCTACCTGGCTTGCGTTGTATCCAGCTCGTGTTGTGGCAACTCCGCCCCCGGGTCCGAGACCCCCTCATCTGGAACTTTAGGGGGTTTGATACCTTATATGAACATGCAGCCCGCTATACTGTACTAGTGGTTCATTTCCATCCCCGGGAAGCCTATGCCTCCGGGGACATACTGGTTGGCTCAATCTAATTTGCTATTGCCGGGGGAGCTTTCTCTGGGACACGGGAACACGCAGGGAAGGTCTCTGGTACGGAGCCAGATGATGGCTCACAGAACTGCCCGTACATCGAGGCCCTGACCTTGCTCACATCATGTCTAAGCCCACGCGTGTGCCCCCGCTTCCGACAAACCCCTGTTGCACTGTGTACGATTATCGCTTATCACATTGAAGCGCTGATACGCTTCCCTTTTAGGAGCTTAGCTGGCTGTAAAGCCACTGGGTGTATAATGTTCTGATAGCTGGGCTGGCTGGGACAGGCTTGGTGAGGCCAAGCGAAGCCTTTCCAGTCACTCCCTCATCTAGGCCAACGCACCTTCCGACCCTACCTGGGTGAAGGTGTGCAACTGCAAGCCTATAGCTTGCTCTCTTTAGAAGTTACTTTCTCTTCTTTTCTCCCTCTTTTTCTTATCCCCTTTCAAGCCCCCTCCCCCCCCTTTTTTTTTCTCCCTTTCCTCCCTCCTTTCCTTTCCCCTCCCCCAAACGGAGATGGATAGTCTACAATTATACTGATTAAACGCGAAAGGCCTCAACACGCCTGAAAAAAGACGTATGCTCATGAATGACCTAAAACAAGCACACGTGGACATAGCGTTTATCCAGGAAACCCACTTTAAAGATTCTAAACTACCTATCCTCAAAAACAAGCTCTTCCCCCTTTCGTATCACTCTACTAATAAAACCAAATCTAGAGGAGTATCCATTCTGATCTCCAGCAAGTTACCATGGTCCTGTTGCGATACTATGATCGATACAGAGGGACGTTATGTGTTCCTTACGGGCCTTCTGTGTGACGTACAGCTGACCTTAGCATCCATATACGCACCAAATGAACATCAGGACTCCTTTCTTCGGCAAACGATAGATAAGCTACTGACATTTCAAGTAGGACAGTTGATTATAGGCGGGGATTTTAACATCCCTTTGGCCCCCGCAGTGGACACATCTTCGGGATCTTCCTCTGTCCTGGTGAGCACTCGTAGGCGAATCACACAGGTTCTCCATAGAGCACAAATGATAGACATATGGAGATTACAACACCTAGGGGAACGGGATTACTCGTTCTACTCCCCTCCCCATAAGGTCTACTCTCGAATAGATTATTTCCTTATCCCCCACAATCAACTCCACGCAGTACGCAACTCCCACATAGGTACTAGGACATGGTCAGATCACGCCCCCATCTCTCTTACCTACGTACTTTCTGTGGTCCCTTCGCACAAGTCTCGCTTCTGGAGACTTAATGAAACACTTTTACAGCTACCAGAGGTAATAGAAGAGGTATCCAAAGAGTTAGCATGCAACTTACAAACCAACTCACCTACGGATTGTGACCCGGGCGTGATATGGGAGGCCCACAAAGCTGTGATTAGGGGAATACTTATTAAACACGGTGCCTGGATTAAGAGAGACAGGGAAAAGCAGCTAAATACGCTCCTTGATAAATTATGAATTGCAGAGGCTAGACATAAACATACACCGACGCCCGCACTGGACGCGGAGAGTAACACACTCTGTGCCCAAATTAATGGCCTTCTCCAATACAGAGCCAAAGCTGCGCTCCAGAAATGCCACCATGTTATCCACGAATCCGGTGATAAATGTGGAAGACTACTAGCTAGATCAATTAGGGAGCAAAAACAGCGAGCATATATCCCACAAATCACAACACCACACAACTCGAAGGCTGTATTGCCTCGAGACATCACCAAAGCCTTTCAGGACTTTTACGTGACTTTATACAACTTACCACCAACAACACGATCCCCCAATCAGATGGAAGACTATATTGCCTCCTCTCAAATGCCTACTGTACCGTCTGAGGTCAGAGCCGAGCTGGAGACCCCGATAAAGTTGGAGGAGTTGGAAGCGGCAATAGGCTCGACCAAACCAGGGAAGGCCCCGGGCCCGGACGGCTTCACTCTGCAGTATTATAAGTCCCTACTCCCTATTCTAGGCCCCCCGTATGACTGACCTCTTTAACAGGCTGCTTTCACCAGAGACACACTGAGCGCACATATATCCGTAATCCTGAAAGAAGGCAAAGACCCAAAACTATGCGGCAGCTATAGGCCCATTTCCCTTTTGAATACGGACCTTAAGATTTTTACAAAGATCCTGGCCACCCGCTTAGCCCAATATCTACCAACCCTAGCTCACTTAGATCAAGTAGGTTTTGTACCCTCTAAAGAAGCTAGGGAAAATACAACTAAGGTATTAAATCTAATCTATGCCGCCAAACAGACCCACACATCCAGTGTTTTCCTAAGTACAGATGCCGAAAAAGCATTTGTTAGGGTTGACTGGAATTTCATGACTGCAGTCCTTCGCCACATTGGATTGGGAGACAATATGCTTAAGTGGATAGCCCAAATTTACTCCAACCCTACAGCTCGGGTCAAGGCGAATGGACTTCTTTCAGAACCATTTTTCATAAAAAACGGGACCAGACAGGGATGCCCGTTATCTCCCCTTTTGTTCGCCCTGACCTTAGAGCCATTTCTATGCAGAGTCAGGCGGAATCCTGATATTCAAGGAGTGACCATTGGGAACATCCAACACAAAGTATCAGCATACGAGGATGACTTGCTTTTCTCTCTCTCTAACCCCACAATCTCACTCCCAAACTTGCTAAAGGAATTTAGTGCGTATGGCACCCTCTCTAATCTTAAGATCAACAATAGCAAGTCGGAAGCTATGGGGGTGGAATTACCGCCCACACTCCTAACGGCTCAAGAGACCAGTTTTAAATTAAGGTGGACACGTTCCGCTCTGAAATACCTAGGTACCCTGATACCCTCAGATCTCTACCGTATTTTTGCGCTCAACTTCACACCTCTTCTAACGAAGACACGGCTCCTTCTGGAGTCCTGGCATACGGGGCTCCATTCGTGATTTGGAAGATGTAACCTGATTAAAATGTGTATACTCCCCAAATTCTTATACATGCTTCAAGCACTCCCAATTAGGATCCCCCCACAGTATTTTAAAAAGGTACATGCCTTATTCATTAGGTTTATCTGGGCACATAAAAACCACACCTCTCCCGTTCGCTTATGTCTCTGCCAAAACAATGGGGGGGCTTAGCATTCCCTGAGGTAAGTAAATATTATCACGCAGTCCACCTCACCAGGGTTATCGATTGGTGCCGCCACCTAGATCTCAAACTTTGGGCCCAAATAGAGCAAGCACAAACTAATCTCCCTTGGGAGTTCTATATGGTGCTATGATCACCTCCCGCCATTGCTGAAGAACCACCCCACTATAGGCACAACCCTCAGACTTAGCTCCCAAACGTGCAATCGGCATTCCCTAACTACCCCAGACTCACCCTTATACCCAATCATAGGGAACCCACTCTTCCCTCCCGGATTAGAATCATATCTCAACAGAGGCCTACGCGAACGGGGACGGACTCGTGCCTCACAATTCACTTTGCCAGGAGGTTGGCCCACGATAGACGCTCTACAAAGTGTCTCAGGCCCCTTTAGGCTCCCGTTCTGGACGGCCCTCCAGTTGAGACACTTTCCAACTCACTACCTTACCCACAACGCTTTAACCGCCCTCTGACGACCTTAGAGACATACTGCTCAGATGAAGGTCCCCTTACCCAGGTTATCTCTAAAACCTATGCTCTCTTAATATCGCCAACCGAACAACCAACATTACCATTTATAAGTAAATGGGAAAGGGACCTTAACCACACATTCACCACGGATCAGACTCGCAAAATTCTCCTGTTTTCTTTGAAGTCCTCTATCTGCACAAAAATACAGAAAACGAGTTATAAAATACTCACCAGATGGTATCACACACCTCACATGCTGCAAAAATTTTTTCCAGGTACGTTAGCAACTTGCTGGCGGTGCCAGGGGGACAGAGGAACCTTACTACACGTCTTTTGGACGTGCCCGAGGCTCACCCATTTCTGGGACTCAGTGAGAGAAATAGTCCAGAAGTTTACTGAATACGACATTCCCAAAGACCCGTCCTTTTTTCTGTTGCACGCTTCCTCCATCCCAAACAAAATATACAAAAGGTCAGTTGTGCGACATTTACTGAACGCCGCAAAATCATGCATTCCACCACTCTGGAAAAGGCAGACCTCCCCAACAATTGCTGAATGGGTCAGAAGGGTGGAGGACATCAATAAGATGGAAGATCTGGTCCTCACTGCACGATCCCAAAGAGAAAAATACTCTAAAACGTGGGGGCTCTGGAACCAGTTTATCTTATCTACAGAGGGTACCACTCTTTTGAGATCATAGACATTGCCCTAAACAGTAGAACCCCTCAAGTGGCAGACGCCCGGGCGCTAGACAGCCTTACATACTCCGCACCGTCCTCTCCCCCTCCCCCCCCTTTTTTTTCTCTCCCCCCCTACCTTTCAGATCCCCCCCTTTTCCCGCTCTCCCTCCTCTTCTTTCCCTCTCCAATTTCTATACCCTTCCTGGGTCCATATAGTTTCTGTCCTTTCATATTTAGATTAATAGGATAAGGAAAATGGAAAATGGCAAGGAACATCCTACAGGATACACACACTTTATTCATGTATTCGGCATATTGGAAGTATGAATATTACATTTTCTGGTTGTTCCGTAAACTGTGTTTATATGCCTTTAATGTATAACATGTCCTTTAGGCTCCTTCATCTAATTTCATGTAAGTTGAAGTTTTGGTGAGCATTGATTCGCGATTTTCAGATCGTTACTGATTGGTTGTTCGTTAATTAGCCATGTTGAGAACTAGAGAGAGAAATCTTGCTGTGTTGGCCTAGGAGTCATGGCTTGGACCCGAATCCAAAGCAGGAAGACCAGAAAAGGAGTTGTTGGACCAAAAATTGGTTGCTTAATTGTGATCAATTTGGTCATATGTCTTTAGTCAGGGAGCTCCAGGAGAATAATCCTGATGATTTTAGGAATTATCTCCGGATGACGGATCCCTGCTTTAACCACCTCTTGGCATTGGTGTCCCCCTATATCCAGAAGCAGGACACATGCATACGCCTTGCCATCACTCCTGAGCAAAGGCTCCTTGCCACCTTGCACTACCTGGCGACAGGAAGAAGCCTCCAGGACCTGAAGTTCACTACTGGGATCTCCCCCCCAGGCTCTTGGAGTCATTATTCCTGAGACATGCTCAACCATAATTCAGGTGCGGCAGAAGAAATATATTAAGGTAGGTTTCATGTTAATACCACATTCTATGTGTTTCTGCTTGATAATGTTGTATTTTCCCTTTTTTGCAACACATAATTGGCAAGATTATAATATGTTGTGAATGTCCTCTTTGGCCTCATGCATGCTGTAAGCTTTTTCATCTCCTTTTTTCCTCTACGCTCCTATTTTGCTATACTATCATCAACAGCATGCTGTCCTGTGTCCATACACACTCAGCCTGGTAACTTTTCAATGATTTAGGTCAGCTACATTTTGGGCCTTAACCCCCCCAAAAAACACAAACTTTTCAAATGTTATTTGTGAGTTTCAAATCCTGCAGAGTGCCTGAGGCCTTATTATTATGTCAAAGATAATCCCCCCCAAATGTAAATTCATAATTTCAAAATACTGTATCTCCTGACATGTAATCTCCCGTACACAATCTCCATCCTGGTCACATTTCCTTAATAATTACCCAAACCATGTAATGCAAGAGCCTGCTTGATTACCTACTAATTTGACCTCCTATTATATTGTTTGGCTCATTATTAATTGAAAAATGTGATTCTGATAGTATAGTGTGTATGTAGCTTTGGATTATGACACCTCTTACCTGTCCACTAGGCTGATAAGAGGAGGGAGTGGCCAAACTAACAACCATTATTCCTGTAGCAAACTCTCATTGAACTGGAGAGGCTTACCTCTCCAAAACATTTACCTGTTACCTCCTCCCTCCTGAAAGTTGCCAAATGGCCCACCAGAGGGGAGTAAGAAAGTAGATAAGTTCACCTTACACTTTGCTGTTTCAATACTCTTTTAAGTCTATCCTTATTCTGCCCCAGCATTTTTGTGCTAAATGCGATTTCAATGTTATGTGCGCAAGTAGTAATTTTATATTTAGTTTCCTTCCAACCCACAGCAATGGCAGGAAGTTACTGTGCAGTTTTTGCCCCAATGGGATTTGCCCAACTGCGGCGGTGCGATTGATGGCAAACATGTCAGGATTGTCCCACCACCCAACTCTGGCTCATATTACTTCAATTACAAGGGGTTTTGCAGCATAGTGATTCTTGCCGTTGTGTCTGCAACTTACGAGTTTTTGTATTTGGATGTTGGGAGGAACGGCCGCAACTCTGACGTGATAATGCAGACAGAGTTTTACAGGCGGCTGCAGAATGGCACCCTCAACTTGCTGCCTGCAGACCAAAATGTAGAGGGACTCTTTGTGGCAAATGACAAGCACGAAAGTACACACCGCTCTGAGCTGCCCTATAGCCTGTTCAATCAAGGGAAATCCCAATCAGCATACCTGCAGCTGGTGCTCTGGCTCCAAACATCCCTCCTACGTCTTGGAAACAGTATTTGGGATAAAGGAAAGAGCCGGCACTACACATCTGCTATTACATTAAATTTATTGATAGAAGATCATGTACAAAAATGCAAAAACGTGTTTGTGGCAGATGAGGCCTTTGCTCTTGGAGAACATCTCATGAAGCTAGGTTCCGGGTATTTTTAACGCCCATAAACCTGGCATTATATAAAATAAATTATGTGGTGTTGTGCTGCTGCATCCTACATAATTTTCTGCGCAGGAATGCTAGCAGCTATATTACCTCTGTGCCAAGTGACATTGACCCAGCACTGCCAGGCCCTAGTACAGCGGCTGAAGGCCATCCGTCATTGTATGCGATGGCAGACATGCAGAGTGGCCGTGCTACCTTGGCCACCCAGAATGCACGGGATTTGTGCCAGAAATATATGAAATATTTTGTTGGGAGAGGGGCGGTGTCTTGGCAAGAATTGATTGCTGATTAAAGTTTTGTTGGCATTATAAATTAATCCTTCAGTTTAACTACTCTTGTCTGTCGTTTTTCTATGTATAAGATATGTTCTATATATATGTTTTTTTTGTCACTTGCTAAAAGAGGGAAATGTAATCTTCATTTCTACATGAGGTCACAATATCATCTTCAGCTAAGTATTGTGGTGTGCTGGGGGTCTTCTACACACACACACAATGTTTTTGTTCTTCATGCATGGAATACATGACGAGCAAAAACATGATGCATTCCCAACTGCTCCAAATGTTCCCTGCTCAAATTAGCATGAGTTGACAACATGTAAGAGCACATTCGCTAAGTAAATACATCAACTTAGTAAATTCCCAGGTATAGATCAAGTAAAGAAGAAGCCACACACTGTTTGAGTCAAAACTTTTTACTATAAGCACATTCAGAGGTGCTTTTTAAGGTGTAAAAGTCACATGGCTTCTCACACAGATTATGTCTTGGATGGATTTCCTAAAAGGGGTTTCGGGGGTGCGCCCCTTTATCAAAGCTACTTGAGTTTTGATAAAGAGGGAGCACCCCCGAAACGTGTCACCTCAGAACCCCTGATGGTATCAAATGGACACGTTTTGTTGCTGCACCACCCCTTTCTCCAAGAAACTCTAGTTTGGAGGAAGAGGGGTTGCACCTCAGAAACACGACACTTGATACCCCCTGATGGAATAGAGCACGTTTACACACTTTCTCATTAGGCCAGTGTTTAGCAACTCCATTTCTCCAGGTACAAACACAGAACTTGTTTTCCAGATTTAACACAGAAAATGTTAGCTATTTGAATGCCTTATGTTAAATCTGGAAAATGGGTCTGTTACTGCCCCTTGAGGAGTGAAGGTCCCAAACATTTCACATTTAAAAATTCTAAAAAAAAAAGTTGTCCAAAAAAACCTAACCCAAGTCCAAGAGAAAATTAAAACTTCCCAAGCATGCCCCCAATATCTGTGAGTCTTCTTTGTAACTGTGTAGCTGCCTTGTTTATGTCCTCCAGCTCTTTGCAGCACTGGATGATGTCTTGCCTTAATCTGCCCACAGTGCATTGGGGAATCTCATGACCTGGTAAGAAGAGGAAAATGTATTAGGGCAATGAAGATCAAGTGGCTGAGGGCCAACATAATGATTTGGGGTTGCACCCAACAATCCAGTGGATTGTTGGGTGCAACCTGCTTGCCCTTCAGACACTTACACTACTTTGAATGTAAATACTGAACCTATTCTGTAATTTTTGGCATTGTGTATGGATCTCCAAAACTAGGCTATCAAGCGACACAGACAGCTAATTACACCTCTTCTCTAGCCGTGAAAGCACTACCTACTGTACTAATGTGTGGACTAGATGTTTACTTAAGAGAATGTAATACTTGACATGTCAAAACATAAGAAGCAATATTAGAACAATACATGCAAGGACAAACCACAGGTTCACCAACTGATTCTGAAAAGGAAGAAGCTGTGTCATGTTGGGGGATCTGTTTACGTTCAATTTCCTCTAAAAAATGAAAATACAACATTCATTAAGCATCCCAAAGTCACATCTGGTTCAACACATACATTTTTCACCATTTTTGTAGTTGACCAACCTTTTACCATTTCTGGCTCACTGGTCGCCTGCACTTCAGTGGACTCTGGAGGATTTGCTTCCAAAAAAAAACATAAAAAAGGAAGATAATGCCATTTTCCAGGGGTCAAAGACTTGACAAGTGCCAACATTGGTAGGCTCCTACAGCTGCCCCCCCCGGCTCCTATGGGATGTGGGATGTCTGATGCCCATCACACGCATTTGTGAGACTACGAGCACTGGGGCTCCCCTCTTCCCATGTCTGCACTGGCAAGGCTGTATTAATGGGCACTGATGAAGCAGGCAGCAACCAGCAAGTGACAGTTATCCTTTAATTTAGGCCCTTTTGCCCACCTAGCAGCACCCTGTCTGTGGGTAAATTAGTATTTTTCGAATTTTGCACTTACGTTCTGGGCGGGAAGGTGGGCTGACGGGCTAGGGGTGAGAGACCCCCTTCGTTCCTTGCAGGGGTGGTCAGTTTTTTTTTCTGTTTCCTGTTGAAAGATAAAAAAGAATATAAGTGCAAAAGCTAAAGGAATGTCTAAAATCCCAAGGCATACAAAAAGTTTCAAACCTCAGCTATAATCCTCTGTTGCTTACATACAACTATTGCTTCCTTTTTTTAAGGACTCTATGGATCTTCGCAAGCTGATCTTGTTCACGGTGCTTAAGATCCAACCACTGTTTTCGAAGTTGGTCTTTGGAGCGAGCGCACCATGTTTTTTCAAGAGCACACTGATGACCCGTTCTAAAATATAATCTTTGTGGCTGTTGGACCTTTCATAACTCTCCTTCCTGCAGTCATAATCCTGCCCTTCCATAATGGCCACCATGTCCACCAACTCCGCCTTGGTCATGGGGGTGGCTTTGGCCTTCCTATGGTATCCAGCACCACGGGCCTGGCTGCTGTTTCCCAAATCCGCCATCTTTCCTACGATCGTTCCGCTGGAGGATAGAAGAGCTGTTCATGCCCCAGCGTCACAACGTACCTGAGAGCAGAGTTGCACGCATGCGCAGTGTATAAAGCACGATCACACATTCCATGGAACAGCCGTAGGTACGATCTGTGAGTGGAGTAGGATCGTTTGGAAACACCACAAATTGTTTCCATAACGAAGGTTCAGCTTGAACTTGGTGCATAGGAGGGTAGTGGCCTATACTGCTTGCATTGAGGGCTAGATGGGGGTTAATGGGCTATACTGGTTTGATTGAGGCCTAGATGGGGGTAATGGGCTATACTGGTTGGATTGAGGCCTAGATGGGGGGTAATGGGCTATACTGGTTGGATTGAGGCCTAGATGGAGGGTAATGGGCTATACTGGTTAGATTGAGGCCTAGATTGGGTCCAGCTTAGGGGTATGCCAGATGAAGTTGCATTTTGCTTTGTCTTGTGTCTTGCAGGCATAATGACTGGTAAATTTTCCTCTCACGAGTTCCTGCCCTAGTTCATTGACATGTACCATAAACTACCATGTCTCTGGAAGGCCAAGACCAAGGAGTTGACCAGTGAAATTAATTAATGCTCAAGCGCCTAACGCGCCTAGCGCTTAGGCACATTTACACGCATTTAGGAGCGTCACGCTTTTTTTCTGACAAAACTACTCCTGGACTTTGGCTGTAGGGTTTCTTTTTCTGCCTCTAAACTCCTCTAAATGCCTATGTGTGCATGGACACATAGGCTAACATGCAGGGACATTTAGAGGCAGGAAAAAAAAGTCAAACACCAAAATAGCAGCAGAAAAATTGTCCAGTGTGCATGAGGCCTTATTGTCACTACTGAAGTCTTATTTTTACTACTGTCACTGTTATTATCATTGCCAATTATTGTCACAATTGCCCATTTGTTGCTTACATATTCCTATAATTGCTTGCTTGTATTATATATTTTCAGTAGTTACTTTTGTTTCCTCTAAATATTTAAAGCGGAGTTCCACCCAAAAATGGAACTTCCGCTTTAAGCACTCCTCACCCCCTTACATGCCACATTTGGCATGTCATTTTTTGGGGGGGGGAGTGTGTCCCCAGGTTTCAGAGGGACTTCCTGTCCCTCTTCCACCTTCCGCCTCTGGGCCGCCTAGGCGACTCCTCCTCTCCTCCTAGGCGGCCCCTCCCTCCTGGCAATCTTCTGGGACACGTCACAGGTCCCAGAAGATTGCCTGGCCACTAAGAATGCGCAGCGCGACTCGCGCATGCGCAGTGGGTGCCCGGCCGTGAAGCCGGGCCGGGTGCCCACACTTGGAATGGCGCGGCCGTCGGGAGGAGGGGGGAGACGAGCGAGGCTTCGGGCGCAGCCATCGCTGGACCGGGAGACAGGTAAGTTACTGTTTATTAAAAGTCAGCAGCTACACTTTTCGTAGCTGCTGACTTTTAATAAACAAAAAAACGAGTGGAACTCCGCTTTAAGTCAATGCTGTCCTTAGAGGGCCATATTACTATGCAATGTAATCCCTTGAAGTCTTGTCACTAGCAAACCATAGAACAGAACCCCGCATTTGGCCACAGTGAACTAATGTGCACCACTGCTTCAATTTT
The DNA here is from genome assembly GCA_018402905.1 of Glandirana rugosa. Classification (NCBI taxonomy): domain Eukaryota; kingdom Metazoa; phylum Chordata; class Amphibia; order Anura; family Ranidae; genus Glandirana; species Glandirana rugosa. Next base: position 488,748 of record BLSH010297057.1, read on the forward strand.
GATCATGAATAATAGTCAGTGGTAAACAAGTATCCTTTTTTTGTGTTTGTGAAGCATTTCTGAAGAATTTAAAATCTGTGTTTGATATCTGAATTGGATCTTATCCAGCAGCATACCTATTTGAAATTAAACATACATGGTGGCAGTGATAACATCAAAACAATGCTTCCAGGTCCAGGGAGTGTACAGATTGTATACGATTGCTTTGTTATCTTAGAGGAAACTTTTACTGAGAAAAAACTGTGATCGCTGACCTTCTTCTTCGAAAAAAAAAAGTCTAGATTTCAAAGTTTATAATGAGATGTTGACACTAAACAGCTGACTCTACTGTGTTGGCGTATATGTGTAAACTGAATGAGATTGTATCCATTGAAACAATGAACCTTTGGGAAAACAATGAGCTTGAACGTTATCAATTAATGTGGTTCCAATGGGACTATTATAAGTCCTCTGCAGACTTTTTTTCATACCTGTAAGGCCTCATGCACACAGGACGTTTTTTGACTGTTTTTAGCAGCTGTTTTCAGCTGCAGATGTTTTTTTTCTACACTCAAAAAACCCTCCATCATGTTATCCTATGTGTTCATGCACACACAGGCTGTTATCAGCTGTTTTTACCAGTGACGTTTTTGAGCTGTAAAAAAACCCAAGAGCTGAGGGTTTATTTGGACTGTTTTCAGCCGTAAAAATGTTCAAATACTTAAAAACATCCAAAAACGCCCAAAAATGCCCAAAAGCGCTTAAGAACGTCAATCCCCAATGTTTTTGGATGGAACGTCAATCCCCAATGTTTTTGGATGTTTTAGACCAATTGGAAAAAAAAAACAAAAAAAAAAATGCTGGCCCTTTAAAAATGTGAAAAAACGGCGGTAATATAACGCTGGTAAAAGCTGAAAACATCCCTGATAAGCTACTGACATTTTTTGGCTGTTTTTTTTAAAGTCCTGTGTGCATGAAGCCTCATGCACACAGGACGTTTTTTGACTTTTTACAGCTGCTGTTTTCAGCTGCAGACATTTTTTTTTCTACAGTCATTAAACCCTCCATCATGTTATCCTATGTGTTCATGTACAAATAGGCTGACCTGTGGGTTCTGAGAGGCGTTTTTCAGCTGTAAAAACGCTCTAACGCCCAAAAACGCTCAATAACGCGTTAATGTGAGATGGGTAAGGAAAGAAGGATGTATATCAAAACATGAATATAATGTAATATAGCGACAGTAAAAATACACAAGTCACATTACTGTATACAAATTTGGAAAATCCTTGCATGAGCCAGATTTATCCATGCTAAAATTCATTGGCAAATATGAGGAATAGTGCTGAAATTCTCGATGCATTTTGTGAGATAGAAAAACTCCAGTCCTCAGGAGAAGCACTCAGACATATCTGGAGATAAAAAGACACATATGAGACAAAAAGGGGGGGGGGAAGAGAAGGGGAAGGGGAGAAAAAAAGAAAAGCTGACCAAAACATCCGATCTCACCATGCTGCTTTTCAAACAATAAAAAGTTGAAGAGTATTTCTACATAGGTGTGTGAAATGATATATACGTAGATAAAATCAAATAGATCCAGATGTGTGGAGCATAGGGCCTTGGATGGATCCCCTCACGGGTCCACAAACATCCCCCCCCCCCCCCCCGGGAGTTGAGGGAGGATAGAGGAAGGGGCCAGACACTAATTGGTCTATCCACCAAACAACCCTGCTGTGCCAGGTGGTAAAGGAGGTGGAATGCCTAAAAGAGAAGGAGGGGGGGGGGCTAATGAGTTCACATATTAAAAAAAAAGGAAAAAAGGATTGTGATTACTACTGATGAACAAGTCATACTGTGTAACATGACAATGCTAAACACTTAAAAAGTGAACTACCCAAATAATGTGATGAAAACCAAAACTCAAACATAAAAATGGCCCCAATAGATTGTGCATATAACGTATCATGAAAAATATGATAAATATATAAATCACCAATGAGAACAGGGAGAGACCACAGAGAACACTTACCCACTGAGATCTTGTAGCCCCAAATGGCAGCTGTTCACCACCGGTCTGCTCACAAAAAAATGCAGGGAGCAAAAGAGGACATGTCCCAGGCTATAAATAGTCTAGCATGATCCCGCCCCTATCCTCCCAGCATCACCATGGCACAGACTGCACCATTGGGCTCGGGTCAAAAGAGACCGCCACCCATGCAACCCAGCCAATGGTCTCTCCCATCACAGACCTGGGCAGGACGTGTCCCGGAAGGAATGATCCCACCAGGGAAACTCAGATCAATCACATATGCATGGACAGCGGTATCATCACGCACGTGCGAGCCCAAGAACACACAGAATGGCCCGGCACAGCCCGTTTTTTCTCCCCTTATCTTTCCCTCACCCCTTCCTCCCCCCTTTTTGTCTCATATGTGCCTTTTTAACTCCAGATATGTCTGAGTGCTTCTCCTGGGGAAGCAAGTTTTTCTATCTCGCGAAACATGACGAGAATTTCAGCGCTATTCCTCATATTTGCCAATTAATTTTAGCATGGACAAATCTGGCTCATGGAAGGTTTTCCAAGTTTGTATACAGTAATGTGACTTGTGTATTTTTACTGTCGCTATATTACATTATATATATTACATTATACTCATGTTTTGATATGTGCAAAATATTTCTGTAAACAATAAATATGTTTTTATGAAAATACATAAAATTTGTGAGTCACATTTTTGTGATGTGACTCACAAAGTCCCTTGGGCTATAGGTAGTTGTGGTGTATATATCTTTATTATTTACCTCCATTCTTTAAGGGCCGGTTCACACTGCTGCGATGCGGGAACCCTGAGAATCCACTGCTCCCGCATCGCATTTCTCCCGGCGGTAGTTCACACTGCCATATGCAAACTGCGGGGAGTGTCAATAGAAAGCTAATGACTCCCCCAAATCAGTCCACATATCGCACTGCGAACTGCAAACTCGCACAGGAATCAGATCGCATGGGTGTAAACACCCATGTGATCCGATTCTGATGCTGCGGAAAAAAAGGGTCCTGTGCGAGTTTGTTCTGAATGCGATGCAATTTCAGCCATACTATCTGTATGGCTGAGATTGCATCGTATAGTGATAGCATGTGATTCACACTGCAGTGTGGTGCAAATCACATCTGATCTGTCCACACGCAGCAGTGTGAACCGGCGCTAAGGGCTAAAATGATTGCTAACAATTCTCTGTCCCCGATCTCGTAATTGCATTCTGCAGGTGACAATTTCTTGGGAAAGAAGCCACAAGGATGCATAGCGCTCTCAGACATGATAAGATAGAACGCGTTCAAAGATGGGTAACAAAAATGGTGAAAGGTCTGGGGGATAAAACATATCAAGAGCGACTTCAGGAACTTAATATGTACAGTCTGTAGGAAAGAACGGAGAGGGGAGACATGATTGAAATCTTTAAATACATCAAGGGGGTGAATAAGGTTCAGGAGGGCATTCTTTTCAATATGAAACCAAAATCAAGAACATGGGGACATGACCTCAAACTAACTGGGGGGAAGTTCAAAACGAATCTTAGAAAGTATTATTTTACTGAAAGGGTGGTTGATGATTGGAATAAACTACCAACAGAGGTTGTGAGACAGTCAACAGTAAATGGCTTCAAACATGCTTGGGATAAACATAAATCTATAGTAAGACAACAAGGTTAATGTAAAAAAAAAAAAAAAAATTAAAAGTAAATAAATAAAAAGGGGCAGACTCGATGGACTACTCAGTCTTTTTCTGCCGTCAATTTTCTATGTTTCTACATAGGACGTTGAGACAGAAGGGCACCAACTCCAGTCTGAGATACATCAACCTCAAGGATGAAGGGTAACGTAGGATCAGGATGTACCAAAACAGGAGCAGAAACAAAGGCAGCATTGAGACTCTCAAAGGCATTGATGGAATCCGGAGACCAATTCTGTGGGTTACCGTCCTTTCTGGTCATGTCAGTCAAGGGTTTGACCAGAGATGAGAAGTTACGAATAAACTTACGATAATAATTGGCAAAGCCGAGAAAACGTTGCAGTGGACGAAAACCCATGGGTCGGCAGCACTGTAGAGCTGCCGAAAGTTTCTCTGGGTCCATCGAAAAAACCAGCAGTGGAAATTATGTAACCCAGGAATTTAACCTGTACATGATGAAACTCAAACTTCTCCAATTTACAATACAGGTTATTATCTCTCAGCCTTTGAAGCACACGGCAGACATCTGTGTGGTGGCTCTCTAGGGAATTTGAAAATATGAGGATATCGTCAAGATAAACCACCACACATAGCTTCAACATATCTCAGAGGACATCGCTGATAAATTCCTGGAAAACTGCCAGAGCGTTGCAAAGACCAAACAGCATTACAAGGTATTTGTAATGGCCTGTTCTGGTATTAAACACAGTTTTCCATTTGTCGCCCTCCTTGATCCTCACAAGTTTGTATGCCCCTCTCAAATCAAGCTTCCTTAAACCATTGCTCCCTTGAGGCGGTCAAATAACTCTGTAATCAATGGAATCGCATAAGCATTCTTAATCGTGAAGTGACCGAGACCCCTATAATCAACACAAGGTCTCAGTTCACCACTCTTCTATTTCACAAAGAAGAAACCAGCACCAGCAGGAGACAAGGATTTATGGATGAATCTTCAAGAAAGTGCTTTGGCAACATACTCCTGGCTTTGTCCTCCGAGACAGACAAACGGTAAACCTGGCCACGATGGGGGTATGACACCAGGTTGAAGGTCAATTGCGCAATCATACGACTGGTGTGGAGGCAAACTACCGGCTTGACTTTTGTCAAAGACATCCCTAAATTCGTGGTACTCCTCCCGGAAGGAGGGGATTGAATAGGTGCACAAGACCTTAGCCATTTTCTGAAAACATGTCTTACTGCATTGTGGCAACCAGGAAAGAACCTCAGCACAAAGCCAATCAAAAGAGAGGTTGTGCCTCTGTAACCAAGGATAACCAATAACCACCGGGAAGTAAGGTGAGGAAATGACTTGGAATTGGATTAAAACTGGGACTGTTATAACAAGTTAAGACTGTCTTTATATACTGATGCTAGGTAAATAGAGTTCAGTTCTGTTAATTACTGTTAGTTAGAATTAACCATATCTCTCAGAGCAACATTATTGTCTTATTGGTTGTTTGTAATAAGCCCTAACTAAGATAGCCCTAACCACAGTGTCCACCCATAGGAGGTGTTTTACTTGCTAGTCCTCTCTTCTTTTGGGCTATGCTTGGCCTAATAAATCCTTTGAAATACCTCAAGGTGTGTCAGTAATTGTTGGGTAATAAAAACGAATCCTGCTGCGCTCGGGTCTATTGGTCAAATAAGCGATGCAAAGGAAGTTGCGTGATAACTAATAGATGTGAGTAGATTTCCACACTTATGGGTCTTGCAGCACTCCTCAGGACCATGGGCATCCAAAGGCACTAAAGATTACAAAAACAAGAGAAGGGCGCACCGACCTAGTGCAGTACCGTTTAAAAAGTTTATTCAAGGATATTTGAATAAAAATATATACTCACAAACAGAGCAATTAAGAAGGCACAACAACGATAAAAAGGGGAACACAACACCTCCAGGACTATTTCAAAGCTCCACTTCAGCAGGGAGACCAGAAGGTGTCCATATGGCCAGGTTGATGCGTTTCCAGGGTGAACTCTCTCCCTCTTGGCTCTGAGGAAGAGGGTTCACCCTGGAAACGTGTCAGCCTGGCCATATGGACACTGTCTGGTCTCCCTGCTGAAGTGGAGCTTCGAAATAGTCCTAGAGGTGTTGTGCTCGCCTTTTATTGTTGTTGTGCCTTCTTAATTGCTCTGTTTGTGAGTATACATTTTTATTTGAATATCCTTGAATAAACATTTTAAACGGTACTGCATTAGGTCGGTGCGCCCTTCTCTTGTTTTTGTAATTTTTAGTAAGTGCTGGGTGTCATCTTCAGGTGTGCAGAGAATTCACAAAACAATTCAGTGGCCCCTCTAGGGGTAGTGCTACAAGAGCAACAATCTTGTCCTTCGTGATGGTGATATTGTCATCGTAGAGGATAGGAGTGGTGTAGATACAGACGAGCTCAGAGATAGAGGCCATAGCTGTGTGGGATGGGCGCTCATACAGTTAGGAATAGCAGAGAAGGGTGCTGGCTGCCCACCTGAGCATCACATAAGAACCAAGCACCTTAACGTGCTGCTGTGCCTCAGTGAAATATCTATCAGACCTCTACACTGCATACTATTACTGGGTTTTACTTTTTCATAACTACCTTGGAATTGTTTGTGAGGAACTGCAGAGGAAAAGCCAGGCCTGCGTGTAAGTAGGGACCCGATTCACCAACAGCAACAGTCATGCTGGCTGAGGGGCCCCTCCTCCTGTAATAGTAATGAAATAGTGTACCATGCACATGTGAAATGTAGAAACTCCTATATTGTCGTCACTCACATGCTCCTGGAAGGGCCGGTGCTACCACTAGGCAGACTAGGCAGCCACCTAGGGGCGCAGCCACAGCTCCTGGGTCCCCTCCAGAGGATCGGTTCCCCCCTGGCAGGTGGTGGCACGGCGCGTGTAGTGGGAGGAGCAGGAGGCGGCTCCATCTAGCTGGCTGCTGGTGCAGAGTTGCTGGCCGGGGAGAAGGAGCAGGTAGATCCCCCTCTCCCCTGGAGCGACACCAGGTGTCTGCTTAGTCCTCCGCTCCATTGGGTCGCAAAGGGGTCTGGCAGGAGCAGCCTTACTTTGTCTTCAGCTGCAGTACTCAGCGGCAGCCTGTAAGGACTCTCTGAAGCCTGTAGATTCTCCCAGGTTTAATGAGATGGTGGGCGGGGCGGGGGTGTGGCTGACTCCCACATACATTGGTGTCCTTTCTGGCTGAAAATGCACTGGACTGCACTGGGAGGAGGAGCCAAGATGGCAGCTCCAGGAATCTTCATCTGTAGCCATGAGGTGACTCACTTACTTTTTCCCCTGCAGGAGTTCCTTCTGTCTATAATGCTTCAGCTCCCTAACCTGCACACAAACAGCAGGGAACTGCTCCCAGGGGTGCAACTTCATAATGCCCCCACCACATACTGCCCCATCACATACTGTACTGTCCACACCACATACTGTACTGCCCCCGCCACATACTGCACTGCCCTCGCCACACACTGCACTGCCCTCACCACATACTGCCTCCAGCACATACTGCCCTCACTACATACTGCCCCCACTAACAGAGTTAATGTGGCAAAGAGGTGAGAAAGTATCTCTTTACAAACATGGGCAGGGCAAAGAGGGTGGAGTTGGGGGCAGAGCCAAGGGGGAAACAAAATGAAGTTTCACCTAGGGTGTCAAAATCCTTGCACCAGCACTGGCTCCTGGCCTGAGGCCCACCTCAAGAAGTTATGATTGTCCACACAATTAGCCATTTCAACATTCTCTGTCTACATCAAACACCTACAGGGGTCGCAATTGCAACCCGGTCCCATGCTGCAGGGGGCCCGTGTGCCCCCCCTGTATGCCTGGATAGGAGGAGTGGCGGGGACGGCTGCATATAAAAGAACCAATTTCTCCATTTTCCTCCTGTAGCTGCTGAGTACCTGTGATAGGGAGAGGAGGAGAAGCAGGCATTCAGTGGCTGCAGGAGAAAAATGGAGAGATTGGTTCCTCTATATGCAGCCCTCCCCGCTGCTACCCCTATCCAGCTTCTTTCTGTAGCCCCCCCCCCCCGTGCTCTTTCCCAGCCCCCCCCGTGCTCTTTCCCAGCCCCCCTCGTCCCACAGCTGTGCCGGGTTTCCTGCTCTTATGGGCTGCTGCAGGGTATCTGTCAGGATGGAGTCAGTGATCCGTACCGATCAATGACTGTTCATTCATAACTGAAACATAGTGTGTTTTCTATGATTCATAGTGTGTTTACTATGATTCAGTTTGTGAATGAACAGGAAGCTCTGTGCAGAGCTATTCAATTCATTCAGTGCAGCTGTGGCTACAGAGAAGGAGATTGAGGGCTCTGTCCTTAATCTCCTTTCTCTGTCTTAAAGGTGCAACCTCAGAGGCCTGTTTAGACCCCTGATAATCCATCAAAGCACACCAACTGGGCTCCTAAAAAAAAAGAACAATAAAAAATAATATTGTAAAAAATAAATAAATATGAAAAATTAATAAAAGAATTACTGACACCAGTGGCGAAACTATCAGGGTCACAAAGGTTGCACTTGTGACCGGGCCCTGGCTTTCTGTCACCGGGCTCAGGTGGAAGGAGCCTGGCTAGGGGTCCCTTCATGGTTTCTTGCACTGGGGCCCTGAAGGCTCTCCTATGAACTGCAGTGCTGGCATACGTGGATCTCCTATGAGCTGCAGTGCTGGCATACGTTAATCTCCTATGAGCTGCAGTGCTGGCATACGTGGATCTTCTATGAGCTGCAGTGCTGGCATTTGTGGATCTCCTTACTATGTAACTAGTCTTCAGAGGGCAGCCTCAGTGCTGGCATCTGTGGATCTCCTATGAGCTGTAGTGCTGGCATCCATGGATCTCCTAGCAGCTGCAGTGCTGGCATATGTGGATCTTCTATGGGCTACAGTGCTGGCGTTCGTGGATCTCCTATGAGCTGCAGTGCTGGCATATGTGGATCTCCTGTGAGCTGTAGTGCTGGCATACGTGGATCTTCTATGAGCTGCAGTGCTGGCGTACGTGGATCTCCTATGAGCTGCAGTGTTGGCATTCATGGATCTCCTATGAGCTGCAGTGCTGGCATTTGTGGATCTCCTATGAGCTGCAGTGCTGGCATATCTGGATCTTCTATGGGCTGCAGTGCTGGGATTTGTGGATCTCCTATGAGCTGCAGTGCTGGCATACGTGAATCTCCTATGAGCTGCAGTGCTGGCATACGTGGATCTCCTATGGGCTGCAGTGCTGGCATATGTGGATCTCCTATGAGCTGCAGTGCTGGTATACGTGGATCTTCTATGAGCTGCAGTGCTAGCATATGTGGATCTCCTGTGAGCTGCAGTGCTGGCATATGTGGATCTCCTGTGAGCTGTAGTGCTGGCATACGTGGATCTTCTATGAGCTGCAGTGCTGGCGTACGTGGATCTCCTATGAGCTGCAGTGTTGGCATTCATGGATCTCCTATGAGCTGCAGTGCTGGCATTTGTGGATCTCCTATGAGCTGCAGTGCTGGCATATCTGGATCTTCTATGGGCTGCAGTGCTGGGATTTGTGGATCTCCTATGAGCTGCAGTGCTGGCATACGTGAATCTCCTATGAGCTGCAGTGCTGGCATACGTGGATCTCCTATGGGCTGCAGTGCTGGCATATGTGGATCTCCTATGAGCTGCAGTGCTGGTATACGTGGATCTTCTATGAGCTGCAGTGCTAGCATATGTGGATCTCCTGTGAGCTGCAGTGCTGGCATATGTGGATCTCCTGTGAGCTGTAGTGCTGGCATACGTGGATCTTCTATGAGCTGCAGTGCTGGCGTACGTGGATCTCCTATGAGCTGCAGTGTTGGCATTCATGGATCTCCTATGAGCTGCAGTGCTGGCATTTGTGGATCTCCTATGAGCTGCAGTGCTGGTATATGTGGATCTTCTATGGGCTGCAGTGCTGGCATTTGTGGATCGCCTATGAGCTGCAGTGCTGGCATACGTGGATCTCCTATGAGCTGCAGTGCTGGTATACGTGGATCTCCTATGAGCTGCAGTGCTAGCATACGTGGATCTCCTATGAGCTGCAGTGCTGGTATACGTGGATCTCCTATGAACTGCAGTGCTAGCATACGTGGATCTCCTATGAGCTGCAGTGCTGGCATACGTGGATCTCCTATGAGCTGCAGTGCTGGCATACGTGGATCTTCTATGAGCTACAGTGCTGGCATGCATGAATCTCCTATGAGCTGCAGTGCTGGCGTTCGTGGATCTCCTATAAGCTACAGCTCAAAGGTGGTATTATGGACAGAATCAAATCCACTGTGAGTGCACAGGGTGGGCCCCCTCCTCCATGGGGCCCTGCTGCACTGCACACATTAGGGACATGCCAGCGGCCCACGCCTCCCCCTGTCAAGCCATTTCCTTATTCCATCCTTCACCATGCAAGTGTTTAAAACAAGTGGGCGCCTGCGTGGCCTGCCTGCATACAACAACTGTTGTGACACATTTCCCATAACAACACAACTGTCAGTGCCTTATCTCGCCTGCCCAGCGGTTTCACCAGTTAACCCCTTGCTTGCACCTCACCAGCTCTTGCATTTAGCTCAAAGTTCTCAGCTGCAATAGAATAAGAGGAAGTGAAGCTCCGAGCAGGGAGGAGGAGGGGGGGGGGGAGATTGTTCATATCTATACATGCTTGACAAAAAAAAAAAAAGATTTTCCACTGTAAAACTACCGGAGGCTAAAATGTTCAACATGCTAATTTGAAGTAAGCACGGGCCAATGGGGGAGAGGCGAGGGAAGGTTTGTGTGGGCGGGCACTATTTGGGTGCTGCAGCCAGCCAATGAGGATGCTGCAGGTAATGAAGACTAATAAAGAGACGTTTAGCGGAGGCTCTTGAAGTGAGAGAGCCGTGTGTGTGTGCGGAGGAGAAACTTGTGAGGGCTGACAGTCTCAGTCATGACTAGGAGAAGGAGGAGGGCACAGCTGGACTAGTCAGTGTAGACACAGAGAGAGAGAGAGAGAAAGAGGCGGCTCCCTCACTACAGCTCACCTTACACCAGAGGAGGCACACAAGGTGCAGCGGGACCATAGAGAAGCTCTCACCGTACACAGAGGGACCTCTCCGGTCATAGAGAAGTTCCCCCGTACATAGAGGGACCTCTCCGGTCATAGAGAAGCCCTCACCCTATATAGAAGGACCTCTTCGGTCATAGAGAAGTTCTCACCCTATATAGAGGGTCCTCTCCGTACACGGACACAGCAAGGTCCCACCATGGACAGCGCGCACGCCAAGCCCGTGTCTGAGGTGCTCCGACACTTCGAGGTGAATGAGAACTGCGGGCTGAGCAGCGAGCAGGTCCGGAGGAGCAGAGAAAAGTATGGAGCGAACGGTGAGTGAGTCCCCGTGCTGTCACCTCAGTGGCCGGGTGCAGCACTTCCCCCCTCCTCATAGTCCTAGACTGAGTATCATTAGGTGCAGGCTGTTGCTTGACTTGTGTCACTTCTTCTTCCATGCGATTATTAGGCCTGTCTGTGATGAGGAGAAGGATGTAAAAAGTACTGACAGAGGGTCCAGCAGAAGGTAGAAGAAGAATGGTTGTGTGCCATTAGATGAGTACACTGGAGGAGCCTTGCTGGACAGGAAGTCCTGAACAACAAGGGTTCTCCCCAACCTAGCAGGAGACTAGGAGCTGCCTTCTAATCATTGTCAGGACCTGACAGCTGCTCTTCCCACCTCCTAGTCCGCCACAACAAACCACATTACCTTTTAGACAGTGGTTCTCAACTCCTGTTCTCAGGACCCACCAACAGGTCAGATTTTAAGTATTACCTTGGGGAGATGCAGACTAGAATACTGCAATCACTGAGCAGCAAATGATATCACCTGTGATGTATTTCAGTTATCCTGCAGACCTGGCCTGTTAGTGGGTCCCCGAGGACCGGAGTTGAGAACCACTGCCTTTTAGGTCATCCACCTAACCATCTGATCCAACGACTGCTCACAGAATCAAATATGATCAGATCTTAAGCCCGGTACCCACAATGAGACTATTATCGTCCGTACTCTTTATTTATTTTTGTGCATGGTAGTCTCAGATCAAATCGGTAGCCTTTACTATAGTCACGAAAATTGTCGTATGACAGAATAAAAAATCGGAAGTGATGTGTTGTAGTGTATTCGTATTGTGTTTTCGAACATCAACTGTACCGGTTAACCACTTCAATTCCGAGCCTGTTTTTTGGGTTCAGTATTTACGAGTTAAACGTTTTTTTTGCTATAAAATTACTTAGAACCCCCAAACATTATATATTTTTTTTCTAACACCCTGGAGAATAAAATGGCGGTCATTGCAAAACTTTGTCACACCGTATTTGCACAGCGGTCTTCCAAGCGTGCTAACTTTTTTTTTTTTTTTAATAAATTCAGTTTTTTTTAGTTAAAAAAATAAGAAAACAGTAAAGTTAGGCCAATTTTTTTCCATATTGTGAAAGATAATGTTACGCCGAGTAAAATGATACCCAACATGTCATGCTTCAAAATTGCATCCGCTCACGGGATGGCGACAAACTTTGCAACTTAAAAATCTCCATTGGCGACGTTAAAAACATTCTACAGGTTAGCAGTTTTGAGTAAAGCCTCATACACACGGTTCGACGGTTGTATACAACAGGTCGTACATGTAATCGATCGTTTGTATGCGCAATTTGAACAGCCGAACATACGATGGTCATACAAGGGGAGTTGTATGAGCAGACTAGAAAACTTGGTCGTACCAACAAGCTCTCATACGACCGTTGTATAGTGTGTACAGAGCATTACAGAGGAGGTCTAGGGCTAGAATTATTGCTCTCGCTCTAACGATTGTGGTGATACCTCACATGTCGTTTGAACACCATTTTCATATGTGGGCAGGACTTGCGTATGTGTTCACTTCTGTGCGTGAGCTCGGCGGACAGAGCACTTTAAATTTTTCTTTTTTTTTTTTTTAAATTTATTTTGCCTTTACTTTTTATTTTTACACTGTTCTTTAAAAAAAAAAAAAATTGATCACTTTTATTCCTATTACAAGAAATGTAAACATTCCTTGTAATAGAAAAAAGCATGCCAGAACCTCGTAAATATGAGATCTGGGGTCAAAAAGACCTCAAGCCTCATATTTACACTAAAATGCAAAAAAAAATTATTTGAAAAAAATGGGCCCTTTTAGACCGTTGGGTGGAAGTGACTTCTGCCGTCATTTCCGCCCTGCCATATTATGGAGCTGAGTGAGCTCACGGACACTGGGGGGATAGGATCCAATCATCTCCGCCATTGCCGGGGGGGTCTGGTAAGCGGCGGAGATGACAGGAAAGTGATGGGAGGGGAGGCACCTCTCCACGCACTGATAAAAGTGATCTTGTGGCGAATCCGCCGCTGAGACCACTTTTATCCGACAGAATCGCCAGAAGAAAAAAATATCTGAATGGTGCTTGTAGCTGCAGGCACCATTCAGATATCACCATTAAAGGCAGGACGTCATATGATGTCCACCTAAAGAGAAGTGGTTAAACGAAAATCATACAATCGGGCATCGTACTAGAGAATTTTTCCTGCATGTCCGATCGTGTCCAGATGGAAAATATCGGCTGAATTGTTATGATCGTCTCTGTACCAACGATCCAATTATTGTCCGATTGCATCAAAAGCGGTATTTTCCGTACAATTTTCTGATTGTGTGTATGGGGCTTAAGAAATACAGAAAAGATGCATACGGTGTCATTGATTTGATATTTCAAGCAAAACTGATCAATCTAAGCCTAAATGATTGGCTTGGATGGAAACTCCAGTCATAGAAAAGTAGATCATTTTGTTACTGTAAAGCTAGATATATTCTAGGAGTGTTAGCCAATGATGTAACCTAAGGGCCGGTTCACACTGCAGCGGGGCGGAGCGGCGCGACTTCGCGCCCCGTTCACATCTAGGCGAATTGTCAGGCGACTTGAGTCGCCTGACAATTCGCCTCAATGCTGTGCAAATGGGACCGTTCTAATAGGAGCGAATCGCTTCGCTCCGCATTAGAAAAATGGTACCTGCACTATTTTTAGGGCGATCTCAGGCGGCTTGCATTGACTTCGATGATAGAAGTCTCCTAGCAAGCCGCTTTGAGATCGCCTGGAGCGCCGCATCGCGCCGCTCCGCCTCGCTACAATGTGAACCGGCCCTAAATGGAGAGCATTAATTACTCATATGACTGTTTCCTTCCTTTTCCTCTTTTGAGTTGAGTTCTTTCTATGTTTGCTTTGAAAACAACAATAAAAATTTCTCTTGAAAGTTAAAAAAAAAAAAAAAAATCATTCAATATAAGTATATGGAGCATCAAACTGTCTTTTCAATTATTTAATTGTATTGGACAGTAATGCCCGGTACACACAATGAGATTATCATACGAATGATCGTCCGCTTTTTTTTTTCTTATTATTTTGCATGCTATTCTCCTATGGAAAAAAGAAGCGTTTAATAAAGTTCAGAAAATTCTTGTACGACACTTCTAAATAGTATTTAGAAGGTTGTAGTGTATTTTCAAACGACAACTGTACTGATTAAACGAAAATTGTACGATCTGGTATACTACAATAAATATTTTCATGCTTGTCTCTTCGGACAATTTCACATGAATTCTCGTGATGAAAAGCTGTGTACTAACCATCAGATTATCGGACGATTGCTTTGTAAGCCGTATTTTTCATACCATTTTCTGATCATGTGTATAGCCCAGGTTCACACTTGTGCGAACACAGACATCGCATGTGATTTGCACCCACACTGCGGTGCCGATCGCATGCGATGTCTCTGCAATGCAAGTTTAGCCATACAGGAAAATAGTGCAGGGACTTTTTTTTTCCCCCCCGCACTGGAATCGGATCGCATGAGTGTTCACACCCATGCGATCTGATTCCTGTGCAAGATCAGTTCACAGTGCAATCTGTGAACCGATCTGGGGGTGCCATTGACATTGTATTAACACCCGCAGCTGTTTGCAGAAGGCAGAGGGAACTGCCTACTGGAGAGATGCGATGTGGGAACGGGCTCTGTAATCGCACTGGTTCCCGCATCGCATATGTGTGAACCTAGTGTGAATCTTTCAACAGTACAATTATATATAAAATTGTTCCCTGTATTGCCACCTTTGAGATGACCATACACTAAATAATCTGATTATACAATGCTCCTTTAGGGCTGGTTCACACTGCTGCGATGCGAGAACCGTGCCAATCCAGTACGGGTTCCCACATCGCTTGTCACCCACCGGCAGTTCACCCTGCCCTATGCGAACCGCTGGGATTGTCAATACAAAGTTAACGACACCCCCAGATCGGTTCACATAACCCAGTGCGAACTGTCAATTCGGACAGGAATCGGATCGCATGAGTGTGAACACCCATGCGATCTGATTCTGGTGCGGACAAAGGAAAGGGTCCTGTACGAGTTTGGTCCTGAATGCAATGCAAATTCAGCCATACAATATTTATGGCTAAATTTGCATCACAAATACCTCACATGAGATTTGCACAGCAAATCTCATGCCATGTCTGACCCGGCATTAGAGCAGTTCCTGTGCGATTCACGTGCAGTGCGTTTTTAGACCTCTTCATTTTGAATGGGCCGAAATTGCACCACACCAAAAGTAGCATGTGCTACTTTTGGAAACACACTTCAGCCGGATCCCATGGTATTTTTGTACCGTGTGGGCAAACGCACTGCATGTGCGACCTGCCTTTTTTTTTTTCTGTATGGAATACGTCTGGAATGCAACAAAACGCACTGGAATGCACCTTGTCCTGAGATTTTTCAAGTGTCTAAATTAAGAGGGGAAAAGGCACTAATGTAAAGGGTAAAGTCCTGGAAGTTGCACATCTCTGCAAAACCTCGAAAGATGTATGACACTCAGCCCGGGAGGCGTGGCCTAGTTGGATCCCTGGCTATGGTGGTCATATACTTTCTGGGTTTTGCAGAGATGTCCGTCTTCCAAGACTTTTTTCCCTTTTCCATTAGATGTCTAGAGCTTGGACAAGCTCTGTCCTTGTCTGCACCCCAAGTGGTTGCTACATAAGAGGACCCAGTGGAGCCTTAAATGGCACCTGTCAGTTTAGTTTGGGTCACAGGGAAAAAACACTGGAACACATCAAAAACACTTGTAAATGCATATGCAAAAATACATCCGGAACGCAGAAATTGTGGCGTGAACCAGCCCTCAGAGTAGTTTCACACTTGCGTGGGTCATGTGTGCACGTTTGCATGGGCACCGCAGGCCATTCATTTTAATAGGCTGCTGTACCTGTGAGAAACACTGGGGGGGGGGAGAGGGGAAAGTCTCTGACCCTTTTTTTAAAAATGCGGGCTCACATAACCATATGGCTCAGCAGCACCATGCAATTTTACACACTCAAAAACGCAACTCATTTTTCAATGTGTGAGGGTGCCCTTAAGAATGAATGGCTCTAAAAAGAAATTTGCAAAAAAAGAATGAATGGCATCTGCAGAAGTGCATTGTGTGTTGCCTTCGGGTCAGGAACGTATATTTATGCACGTATTCTGATCCACGCACACATGTGAACCTAGTGTCAGATGTACCATCAATTTTGTAGTACAAGGGCCTGGCTGATTTGATACAATTTGATTAGATACTTTTACTCTATATAAAAGGGGAACGCACTTGAAAGATCTCTCGTACACGTTGCAATAAGACTATACAATCAATTTTGTAGATTTATCAAAACTAGAAAATATGAGAACCCAGCTTAACTATACAATCAATTTG
>BLSH010297057.1:511876-522054 GCA_018402905.1 Glandirana rugosa
ATATAGCCAAAGTATTGGGATACCTGCCTTTAACTTGCACACGAACTTTAATGGCATCCCAGTCTTGGTCCGTAGGGTTCAATATTGAATTGGCCCACCCTTTGCAGCTAGAACAGCTTCAACTCTTCTGGGAAGGCTGTCCACAAAGTTTAGGAGTGTCTATGGGAATGTTTGACCATTCTTCCAGAAGTGCATTTCTGAGGTCGGGCACTGATGTGGACAAGAAGGCCTGGCTTGCAGTCTCCGCTCTAATTCATCCCAAAGCTCTTCTATTGAGTTAAGGTCAGGACTCTGTGCAGGCCAGTCAAGTTCCTCCACCCCAAACTTGCTCATCCATGTCTTTATGGACCTTGCTTTGTGCACTGGTCCAATTTTGGTGAAGGGGGGGGGGGGGGATTATGGTGTGGGGTTTTTTTTTCCCCAGAGTTTGGGCTTGTCCCCTTAGGTCCAGTGAAGGGAACTCTTAAGGCGTCAGCATACCAATGCATTTTGGACAATTTCATGCTCCCAACTTTGTGGGAACAGTCTGGGGATGGCCTCTTCCTTTTCCAACATGACTGGACCAGTGCACAAAGCTAGGTCCATAAAGACCTGGATGAGCGAGTTTAAGGTGAAGGAACTTTACTGGCCTGCACAGAGTCCTGACCTCAACGCAATAGAACACCTTTAGGATGAATTAGAGTGGAGACTGTGTGCCAGGCCTTCTCCTCCACATCAGTGCCTGACCTCACAAATGTGCTTCTGGAAGAGTGGTCAAACATTCCTATAGACACTCCTAAACATTGTGTCACAATATTTTTGGTATTGTATGTGAACCGGCTCCATAGGAAGCTGGTTTGGTTTACATGTCATGTGAATCAGATGCAGTTCAAAACGCATCCAATTTGCATATATGGAAACCAAGGCTAAAAATGGGTATTGCTAAATGTTCTCGGCAAGTACTTGAGAAAGTATGTATGTATGTATGTATGTATGTATGTATGTATGTATGTGTATAGTATTGAACACGTCACTATTTTTCTAGGTAAATATATTTCTAAAGGTGCTATTGACATTAAATTTTCACCACATGTTAGTAACAACCCATGCAATCCATACATCGGAAGAAACTAAATCAGAAAATTTAGAAGTTAAGAAATTAAATGTAATAAAATGGAATGACAAAAAGTATTGAACACGCTAACTGAATTCAATACTTCGCGCAAAATCCTTTGTTGGTAATGACCGCTTTAAGACGCCTCCTGTATGGAGAAACTAGTCACATGCATTGCTCAGCTGTGATTTTGGCCCATTCTTCCATACAATCGGTATTGTACAAGGTTCTGTGGGCCTCTTCTGTGAACTCTTATCTATTGGATTCAAGTCAGGTGATTGGCTGGGCCATTCTAGCAGCTTTATTTTCTTTCTTTTGAAACCTATTGAGCGTTTCCTTGGCTTTGTGTTTGGGATCATTGTCTTGCTGAAATGTCCATCCCCGTTTCATCTTCATCATCCCGGTAGATGGCAGCAGATTTTTATCAATAATGTATTTGGTACATTTTTACATTCATCCTTTTTTTTAATGACATAAAGTTTGCCAGTACCGTATGCTGAAAAACAGCCCACACCATGATGTTCCTACCTCCCAAACTTCACTGTTGGTATTGGGGTGATGTGTGGTGCCATTTGACCTCCAAACATTGTCTATTATGGCATCCAAAGAGTTAAATTTTGGTCTCATCTGACCAGACCATGTTCTCCCAGTATTTCACAGGCTTTTCTAAATGTTGTGCAGCAAACATTAGGCAAGCTTCAACATGCTTTTCTTGGAGCCTTGTGTGGTGATCGTGCATACAGGCCATGGCGGTTGAGTGCATTACTTGTTTTCTTTGAAACAATTGTACCAGCTAATTCCAGGTCTTTCTGAAGCACTCCACAAGTGGTCCTTGGCTCCTGGACAATTCGTCTGATAATTATTTTCACTCCTGTCAGAAATCTTGCTAGGAGCACCTGGTTGTGGCTGGGTTATGGTGAAATGATCTTTACGACTTCTGGATTATGGCCCCAACAGTGCTCACTGGAGCATTCAGAAGTTTAGAAATCCTTCTGTAACAATGGCATCAATATGTTTTGCAACAATAAGGTTGCGAGGGCACGCTTTTTGCTTTTACCCATCATGAGATGTTTATTGTATGATAGCTTGGTAATGAGACACCTTTTTTATAGGCCATTAGTTGAGACTGAACCAGCTCATATTAGCACTGACAAAGGGCAGGATTGCTTTCTAATTCCTGATGGATTTCAGCAGGTGTCTTGCCTTTCCATGCCCTTTTGCACCTCCCTTTCTTTGTGCGTTCAATACTACTTTTTTTTTTTTCCTGTGTCATTCCATTTTATTACACACTACTTAATTTCTGAACTTATTTGCTTTCTTTGTATGTATGGATTGTTACCTGCGTGTGGTAGTACCTTCTTCCCTATTTTTTTTTTTTTTTTATTTATTTTTTTTTTTTTTAGAAATTTGCCTAGAAAAATGGTGATATGTGCAATACTTAAATCCTATTATAGCATAGGCCATCTTTTTATATAGAGCAGCAATTCTTTTTTTCAGATCCTCAGAGTTCTTTGCCATGAGGTGCCATGTTGAACTTCCAGTGACCAGTATGAGAGAGAGAGAGTGATAACACCAAATTTAACACACCTGCTCCCCATTCACACCCGAGACCTTGTAACACTAATAAGTTACATGACAGAGGAGTGAAAATGGCTAATTGGGTCCAATTTGGACATTTTCACTTAGGGGTGTACTCACTTTTGTTGCCAGTGGTTTAGACATTAATGGCTGTGTGTTGAGTTATTTTGAAGGGACAGCAAATTTACACTGTTCTACAAGCTGAACACTCACTACTTTACATTGTAGCAAATTGTTATTTCTTCAGTGTTGTCACATGAAAAGATATCATTACAAAAAAATGTGAGTGGTGTACTCACTTTTGGGAGATACTGTATAATCTAGCACCTTCCTACTAACAGGTGCATAAATGCCTACAAGCAGCACTCCCTGTGTCTGTGGGTGGTATATATTTTTTTTTTTCCTGGAGGTATAATGTAGAGCAACTGACACTTAACATGTTCTAATGTGCAGTGTGTGAAATGGAAATGCTAGCCAGTTTTTAGCCCGGCAGAACTGTAATTAATAGAATATTTTACCTGAAGCATTGTGTTTTAAGCTTGTGAAATGGTTTATTGGGCAAATTGCCCCATTGTTTCTACAAATGTTATGACCTGTAAGTTCCTCATACTCATTAAATAATGTGAATAGTAAAATGTTTTACTTTACTTGGTGTCAAAACATTCTTTCGGTAAGCATTTACTTATTCTGTAAAATTTAGAGCATGACTAAACCCAATAACTTAAAATAGCATGTGTACTTTAACTAGTTAGTGTAAATTCACAAGTCCTTTAGACCCCTTTCACCTCAAGGCGTTTTTGCTCTAAAAGTAGCACATAAAAAGCGCACCAAACACGCTCCCCATGCATCTCAATGGATGCTTTCACACCGAGGCATTGCGCTTGCTAGGCATTGCTAAAAGTCCTGCAAGCAGCATCTTTTCAGCTTGTTTTGTGCTCTTCAAAAATGCCCATGTCCATTGGAAATAATGGTTAAGTGCTTGAAAAGCGCATGAAATGTGTACTGAGGCTGTGGAAAGGTCACATGATTGAAACACAAATGCTTGAAAAGCGCTTAAAAAAAGCCATTAGAGGGGCGCTATTTATAGCGCTAGCACTTCAAAAGCGCGGCAAAAACCCACACTAAAATCATGGCGTTTTACACGATTTTACAGGCTTTTTTCCAACGCCTTGGTCTAAAAGGAGCCTTACAGTATTTGATATCAGCCCCTTTTTATATTGAAATAGTACTTTTTTATGTTCGGGCTTTGAGGATTCATGTTCAGGTAAACGTTGCGTGGTAAGCAGGGGCTCTTGGCTTCCAATGGAGACGATAAGTGGCTGTGTCAACATATATTACACATGGTTTACTGTTGTCGCTATTACAAAAATTACCTTATCCAAATACCATGCTACCATTGCTGGAGCATATGCCCGAAGACAGGAATTGGCTGTATTTTCTTTCTTTTTGTTTAATTAAAGGAAATTGCAGCCAGTGAGCATAGAGCATGGAGAAGCTGGTGTGTGTGTGTGTGTGTGTGTGTGTGTGTGTCTGCGGAGACACAACACGGCTTAGGATCGAGACCACACGAGTGCCACCATAGCAAGCAGCTCACTATAGGGACACGACAGGGAGGAGGCAACAGCAGGCGGGGGATACTCTCCAAGACTCCATGCACTGCTGTCCCATTTTAAAAACTGTTTGGCTGTGCAGGACTCTGCCCACAGAGCTGAATAATTCATTCAGTGTGTTCTGTCTGTTTTTGAGGCAGACCACCCATTGTTCTCTGAGATGATGAATGTCAGCAGACAATCGGTTGGAAACTGACATGCAGACCGTTTCCATCCGACTGCTCTATAGAGAACAGCGGGCTGTGTCCATGTCCTCTCTGCATAGCGGAGCAGACACAGACCTGGACTCCTGGATTCCGCCCCGACTGATGGACCAGGCAGCCTAGCGGATCAGATTGGATGACCGTCAGATGGAAACTAACAGGCGATCCTTTTGACCTGTCATCCACCTGCCCAGTGGAGATCAAAGCACAAATTTCCTGCTGAGTAGGCAGATCTGCTTGACTGAGTGTGCTCCCTCTTATAGGGGCTTATGTGAAAATGGATCTCTGCAAAGTGCTTTCAATTAATTCTAATGAAACCCAATGTTTTTAAAAAAAATTGTAAACCATTTTCCAGAGATCTCTTTTCCCTTTCACACCGGTGTGCTTTTGCCACACTTTTCCAGGGCAATAACCGCATATGAAAACTATTTCATATGAAATCCTATGTAACTGTTCACATTGCGGGTGCACTGCGCTTTTGAAAAATCCTGCATTCTGTTTCTTGGGTGTAGTTTTCAAAAGTGCACCAAAAAGCTGCATTTCATTTTGTAAGTCAATGGGAACGCATCAAAAAGGGCATCAATGTGAAAGGGCCCCCTAACCTGCACAAAGCATATTGAAAGTGCATCAGTGAGAAAGGGCTCTTACATTAAATGGTCTGTTTCTGTTGATTACTGTTGGTGCAAAAAAAAAAAAAATGCTGTTAATTCACTGAAAACAAAATTCTAACTGATAAGAGGCATGGAGGAGCTCAGCTATGGGGAAAGATGAGAGGAACTGAATTTATTCTTTCTTGAGAAGAGGAGATTAAGGAGGGATATGATTAACATGTACAAATACAGAAGTGGTCCATATAGTGAACTTGGTTTTACAGAGGACAAGGGGGTGCTCATTACATCTGGAGAAAGCGATTTAAATGCTAAGTTCACCTTTCATGAACTAATAAAAAGAAACGCACAGAGTTTTGTAGGTTTAAAAAAAAAAAAAAAAAAAAAGTGCACTCCTCCAATTTATTTTTTTTTTTCCACTGGCACCTGCAAAGTATTGCACCTGTGATCGGTAAATCGTGAGTGCAGCGTCGGGCTCCTGCACACACTGCTTACAGCTCCGTTGAAGGACTTGTAGTGTTTACATTCACTGATTCATGTGACTAAATGCTGTGGCTGTGTGGGCCGAGCCCTGTGCACCCATACGGTTGTCCAAATCTGACAGTGTGTGCGGAGAGAGAAACCCCCACCTGCTGTCACACTGATGGGGAAATACTAAATAATGTTGTAAAAGGTCAACTTAGCCTTTAACCTTCACATATGGAAAGGCTTATTCACAGTAAGGGCACTTTCACACTGCAGGCTTAGCTGCGGCAAAAACCCTGCTAGTTTTACCAGCGATATGGCTCCGCTATGCAGGCGGGAACACGTTGCTTTTAGCCCCCCACAAGGGGTTAAAACGGGGTTAAAAGTGCCGGCGCTCAGCGCAGCCGCTTCGGAAGCGCTTGCCATTCATTTCAATGGCAGGGGCAGTAGAGGAGCGGTATATACACCGCTCCCCCTCACCACCCCAAAGATGCTGCTTGCAGGACTTTTTGTAATGTCCTGCAAGCACACCGCTCCAGTGTGAAAGCACTCAGGGCTTTCACATTGGGGTGGATTGGGGGGATTTTTGAGGCGCTTTACAGACACTATTTATTTTTAGCTAAATAGCGTCTGTAAAGCGCCTCAGTGTGAAAGGAGTCTAAGAGCTGTAAAAATGTGGAATAGACCTCAACAACTGGTTCTGGTCAGCTCAGTATGTTAGTTTAAAAAAAGAGCTGGATGCATTCCTAAATGCACAATAAAAATACAACTGGATACTAATATTCAGAGGTAATAATGCCAGGGGTAGTTGATCCAGGGAATATCTTTTTAGAGTGGCCTTTTATTGTGATCAGCCTAAGGCACACCTGTGCAATAATCACGCTGTCTAATCAGCATCTTGATGTACCACACCTGTGAGGCAAAGAAGTGCTCACTAATACAGATTAAGCCTAGGTTCACGGGTGTCTAGGGGACAGAATAATACCCACAAATGTCTTTCTATAGATAACTGCTTCCTAAATTTAAACCTGGTTTCTAAATTAAACCTTTATTAAGAGGCATATAGGGGCTGCCATTGCTGACCTGAAAATACTAGTTGCCTAGCTGTTATGTGCAACTACTGAATTTAGTACTTTTATCAAAGCCAGTTAGTACACTTTAGAGCCAGCACCTTGCTCTGAGTTAGTGAATCTAGATATTGAAGCATGAATATTAACATGACCGCAGGCAGTTTAGGACTTGTTCATATGCATGGTCAGGGGGCAGTAAAACTAGCTGGTTAAGCTGCTATGTTACGGCCCACCTCAGCACAGACAGAAGTCACATGTCTGTACACATGCTGTGCTTTGCGGTTGTGGGAAAAATGAAACGCTTTGTTTTCGGCAGCCGCTGCCAAACTCAACCTATGCAAGTCTGTGAACCTGCTCACCACCTGTCAAATGCCTCTGAAAAGTGATCCACGGCAGATTGCTTTGTCAGAGGGGCAGCAAGGGCTGTCACACATATGGACAGGCCCTTAGTTACCATAACTGGAGCCCCGCAGGGAACGGTTCT
Source organism: Glandirana rugosa (assembly GCA_018402905.1). Taxonomy (NCBI): domain Eukaryota; kingdom Metazoa; phylum Chordata; class Amphibia; order Anura; family Ranidae; genus Glandirana; species Glandirana rugosa. The sequence goes on from BLSH010297057.1 coordinate 518,988, forward strand.
TGCCCCGTTTCTCTTCACCATCTACACTGCAGACTTCATGTTTAGCTCAGCAACCTGTCACCTACAGAAGTTCTCTGATGACTCTGCCATTGTCGGTCTGATCACGAATGATGACAGAGAGTACAGAGGAGTTATACAGAACTTTCTGGACTGGTGCCAATGGAGCTGCCTCCAGATAAACGCGGGGAAAACCAAAGAACTGGTGGTGGATTTCCGTAGGCACAAAGACACTTCATCATTTCCATTGGTAAATATTCAGGGAAAGGACATTGTGAGAGTGGACTCTTACAAATACCTGGGTGTTCACCTAAACAACAAACTGGACTGGACAGAAAACACTGAGGCAATATATAAGAAAGGGCAGAGCAGACTCTTTCTGCTGAGGAGACTAAGGTCTTTTGGGGTACAGGGAGAGCTACTGAAGACCTTTTTTGACTCTGTAGTGGCCTCAGCCATATTCTATGGTGTGGTCTGCTGGGGCAGCAGCAACTCTACTGCAGACAGGAAAAGACTGGACAAGCTGATCAAGAAGGCCAGCTCAGTCCTGGGGATTCCCCTGGACACTGTACAGGAGGTGGGAGAAAGTTTTGCTACCATCCTATCATCATTGCTGCAGAACGCCTCTCACCCCCTGTATGAAACTGTTACCTCATTGAGCAGCTCCTTCAGTGACAGATTGTTACATCCTAAGTGTCTGATGGAGCGTTATAGAAGGTCTTTTCTCCCTGCTGCTATTAGACTTTACAATCAAGCTGCTCCCAGTGAACCATTAACCATAATACACTGTTATTGCTGTTTAAACTGTGTAATAGTTACTGTTATTACTGGTTTACTGTTTAAAAACTACCTGTGTGCAATACTACCTGCAATATGTACTTTTTCCTCATTTGTAGTTATACATTGTGTTGTGTATATACTTGTATACTATAGTATGTCTATTGTCTATTCTTTTATATATTTGCATTTATTTTTTATTTTTCATGCTGCTGTAACAAAGAAATTTCCCCATTGTGGGACGAATAAAGGTTTATCTTATCTTATAACAGATTGGTGTAGCTCCAAGGCTGCAGTATTGGTCTCCTGACTTTACATCTGTGTTCAGGTGCTGGCAGGGATAGAGCACATCTCACTCCAAGATGGCGTGCACTTACTGCTATACAACTTCAGTGTTAAGTAAATGAAAGACAGGCTTCAGCTCAAATGCCCGTCCATCAGTCATGCCCCTCTGACATGTTTCACCCACATTGGGCTTAATCATAAACCTGCATTTAAGCCCAGTGTGGGTGAAACGTGTCAGAGGTATGACTGACGGGCAGGGATTTGAGCTGAAGCCTGTCTTTCCTTTCCTTCACACTGAAGTTGAATAAAGTGTATAGCGATACATGTATGTAATGTTAAGCCCCTCCCGAAGTGCATGCGTGATTACGTCTGCAGCAAAGCTATGCCGTTTATGCTTTTTGTTCATGTAAATGTCAGGGGAGTGGGAGGGTTACTGGTGTGGTGTTACATTCGTTTGTGCATACATTTGATTTTAATATAGTGGCTCAGATTTAATGGTAATGCTTTTATAGCACTCTTCACCTCTGTGGTAACATGGGGCTTGGCATGATGGTATGTATGGGCTGGTGATCATCCATATAAACCATCAAATATTGAAGTGAAGTTACCATGACTGGATGACTACGGTGGCTATATTTTCACACATTTGTGACCTCTGTGATTGGGGGGTCTATAATTTTGGCAAGAAGATAGTGTTTACATTGGTGGCGGAGTACAAGCATGTTTTGAAAGATCATAGGCACTGGTGATTTCACACACTATAGAAACTCTTTAACCTTTATTGATATAATGGATTTTTGCACGTGCCAGTTAGGCACAGTCACATTCATTTGTTACACAGTTTGTGGCATTGTATAATTTTTTAAGACCGGGACAGCACACTCCTTTTTTTTATATTCACGTGCCTTAGGTTGGCTGTCCCTGCTATAAAATACTATACAATTGTAAATTGTGGCTCTATATATCTTGCATTGTCCTCTCAAAACTGGAGTGAGGCGCTCCTTGTATGTTTTAAAATATTTGGGAGTAATCCTGTCTGGTCCCAGGTTTTTGACTGAAGGAGTGGAGGCCATAGTAGTCAGAAGTCCTTCATGGTGAAAGGACCACAGAGATTCACTAGTGGTAGTATCCAGTAAAAAGTGCAGTATCTGCTACATATTCCTGAAGATTTCTGGTATAGATGCCATGAGCCTGGGGGTATGTTACAGGGAAGAGAAGATAAAAATTTAAAGTTTCAAAGAAGTAAGGGAAACTCCTGTAGGAGCACTGGTGCTAGGGATGTATGTTTGCAAAGTATGAGGATGGAGGGAGCCTTCTAAAGGCCTACCACTTGTTGCCATAATAATATTTGCATAAGGAGAGTCAATCTCCATAGTTATGTGTAATCTCAGAGTTGTAAGAGAAGATCTGGTTGCAGAGATCACTTAACAGCTTGGGACAAGGGGCTGACTTCTGTTGGCTTTCCTGACCAGTGAAATTTTGTGGAGGATATCCATCCAGTATAGACTGAACTCAAAAATGTGGAAGATTGTCCACCCACATTTGCCCATATAGTTTCCTGTCAATAAAAAATGATGATAATGAAACAATGTAGATTTAGTCCTTATATATATATATATATATATATATATATATATATATATATATATATATATATATATGGCATATATATATATATGGCATATATATATATATATGGCATATATATATATATATATATGGAATATATATATATATATATATATATATATATATATATATATATATATATATATATATGGCATATATATATATATGGCATATATATATATATATGGCATATATATATATATATATATGGAATATATATATATATATATATATATATATATATATATATATATATATATAAGGTATATATATATATATATATACGGTATATATATATATATACGGTATATATATATATACGGTATATATATATATATACGGTATATATATATATATATATATATATATATATATATAT
>BLSH010297057.1:530852-543036 GCA_018402905.1 Glandirana rugosa
ATTTTTTTAATAACAACCCCCCCCCCCCCCCCGATGCAATGCCTAGAGTACATTGTGTGTAGAATGCTTTTCTTCCAGCAGTATTTTTGGGTAGTCACATGATAAACCTTGGTCCTTTTTTTTCTCTATTTCCTATAGTAACTAGCCAGTACTGAATGCTGCACAGGACATTGCTAGTGACATTAAAACTGCTCAAAATGGGATGGTGATGAAGGGCAGAAGTGGGCATAGAGGACAGTGCTAAAATGCAGAAACGCAAGCTGTACACATGTGTGGCAGTAAAGCCCATATCTGTGCTTCCACATACAGGCATAAAGCGGAAATAAACCCACCATTTTCACTGTTTTACCAAAACAGCTATTTTAAAGGCATCCAGTGATTTGACGTTTCTAGCATTCTTATGTCAGCTCTCAACTGAACTTTCAAGCCCTCACATGGCTGGTGTCCTAGCCGATCACATGTGCAGCATTATGGCAACTGCTGACCTAAATAGAGGCTAAGATGGCACTGTCCTCGGATATAGGATAGGAGGGTTTAGTTTTGCCTTAATATAGATTTAACTCACAGTTCAGGCTTATAAAAATGAGTGCCTTTTGCTTACCTCTAAGCCACCAGTTAGCTTTGCTATGTTGTCAAATTTGCCATTGCAATCGACAGAATCTAGTTGGCTGTTCTAGGAGACCAATCTTGTACAAATACACATATATTTTTTTTCTGCTATTGATTGCATGTGAAACTCCACTCAAAATACTTGGTAAGCTCTTGCTGTGTTAGAGCCAGTTCACACAAGTCGCCTGACAAGTCGCGCTCCATGCATTGCAATGGAACCATTCTAATAGGAGTGATTCAAGTTGCTTTGACTAGAAAAAGGTTCCTGTACTACTTTGGGGGCGACTTCAGGTGACTTGCATTGACTTCTGTTACAGAAATCGTTTGCAAGTCGCGCTGAGTTGCCCCGCACGTCTTATCGCCCCTGTGTGAACTGGCTCTTAGTCTTGCAATGAGCAGTTTTGATACATTTGTACTAAAAAACATCTGCCTTTTTTTTTTTTTTTTTTTTTATAATCACAAACATATATTATACTTGCCTGCTCTGTGCAGTTTAATTTGCACAGAGCAGCCCGGATCCTCCTCTTCTCGGGTCCCTCTTCTGCTCACCTGGCCCCTCCTCCCATCGAGTGTCCCCTCAGCCAGCAGCTTGCTACAGGGGGCACCTGAGCCGAGTCAGAGTTCCGTGTATCCATTCAGACACGGAGCCCCGACCCGGCCCCACCCCCTCTCTCCCCTGATTGACTGACTGATTTTGATTGACAGCCTCGGGAGCCAATGGCACCGCTGCTGTGTGTCAGCCAATCAGGAGGAGTGTCTGGGACAGCTAAGACACTCGTGAAAATCGCTGCAGAGAGAAGGGGTTCAGGTACGTGATTAGGGTGTGCTGGGGAGGCTTCTACACACAGGTTTTTTAATCTGAATGTATAGAATGCATTACGATAAAAAAACCTTCTGCCTTTACAAGGCCTTTAAAAAAAAATAAAAATAATAAATAAATATATATATCTCTATCTCTCTTCATGAAAAATGCACAATATCAGAACATAATATAGCTTAAGTGACCAGAGTATGCATGCACCAAAATAAAGTGGGCTTCAGCTGTGCTTGAGCCTGGGTCCTTAACCACTTCAATACAGGGAACTTTCGCCTCTTTAACGCTGTCACATTTTGAATGACAATTGCGCGGTCATGCAACACTATACCTAAACAAAATTTTTATTTATTTTTTTTCTTCCCCACAAATGGAGCTTTCTTTTGCTGTTATTGCAGCATGCAGCATCAAAGACCAGGTTGTGTGGCATCCCCTTTGCAGGGGATTCATTGTTTGGTGCCGAATTGGACTCCATTCTTGAACGCACAGCTGATAAAAAAGCTTTTCCGGTCAAGAAAAAGAAGTTGCAGAGGCATTTTTTTTTTTGGCCTCAAAAAGGACAGCAGGAAAATAAGGCACAGGAGAAAAGGAAGCCATGGTCTTCCCAGAAGCCAAAGAGTAGGAGTGGAGTGCTCTTCCGTTGTCCTACGGCCCCCGGAAAGAAGAAGACTTCAAGAGTTTCTAACACGCTGGAGAGCCATAACCACAAACCAGTTTATTCTGAATTTGCTCTCCCAAGGTTACGCAATTAAGTTCACGGAAGAACCTCCAAAAAGATTTCTGGTGACAAACACCCCAAGGGTCCAGCCAGGGCTCTCGGAGTCATCATTCCGGTCCCCACAGGGGAGTTCTGCCAGGGTTTCTACTCTCACGTATTCCTTGTCCAAAAACCCTCAGGAAAGTTGCATCTTATACTGAATCTAAAAGGGCTAAATCGATCAGTAGAGTACAGACGTTTTCGGATGGATTCCATCTTCTCAGTCAACCTGCTGCATCAAGGGTGCTATATGGCATCAATCGACCTACAGGACGCGTACCTTCACATGCCTATAGCTGCCAGGTCCCAAAAATCTACAGTTCAGAGCACTCCCGTTTTGGCCCATCATCGGCCCCAAGGATCTTTATTAAAGTAATGGTGGAGGCTTTAGCACCTTTTGCGTCTAGAGGGAATCTCATTCCCTATCTGGACGACTTTTTTTTTTTTTTTTTTTTTTTTTGCTCAATCTAAGGAGGTGCTATTCCAGAACTTGGCCAGGGCTCAGTGTCATCTGGAGTCCATAGGATGGGTCTTAAACCTCCCAAAAATCAAACCTCATTCCCTCACAGGAGGTGATAATTTTAGGGTACACTATCAACTCGGTGTAGCAAAAGATCTTTCTCTCAAAGAAAAGAGGAAACTGATGAAAGTGGTGTCACTATTACAATCAAGCCAGCTCTTTTCCATCAGGATTATGGCAGCCTTGGGGACTCTGACCTCGTCCATACCTGCGATTACAGTGGGAAAGACTTTACTTCAGACCACTTCAAAAATTTCTTGCTGAAAAGTCTGGGATCACCAACAGCAATAGTTGGATTTGCTGGTGAAGGTTCCCACCCCCAGTAAAAAGGAGTCTTTGGTGGAAGGACCAAGCAAGGTTCTCAGCAGGTCTATTGTGGTCCTTCCCGGTCCAGGTAAGGCTGACGACAGACGCCAGTTCCCAGGGGTGGGGAGCTCACATGAGCGACAGATGGACCCAGGGGTCATGGTCCACAAGAGGCTGCAAGATCTTCGAATTGGAGGGAACTAAAGGCAATCGAGTTGACCTTTGCCGAAGAAGTCCAGGGGTTCCATGTACAGGTCCTATCCAACAATGCCACCGCAGTGGCCTATATAAACAGGCAAGGAGGCATCAGGAGCAGAATACTGCAGGGCCTAGCAGGAAATATACTGGGATGGACAGAGCACCGTACTCTATCCTTGTATCCTTGTCGGCAGCCTATCTAAAAGTGTCCATAAACGGGATGGTAGATTTTCTCAGCAGGAATCAGGTGTATGAGGCGGAGTGGCGTTTTAAAACCAGAAATATTCCAGATAATCCTCAGGAAGTGGGGTCAGCCAGAGTTAGACCTCTTTGCCACTCAGGAAAATACTCAGGTGCCTCTTTTCTATTCCTTGAACAGAACCGAGGCATCCCTAGGGTTAGCCGCTTCGGTACACAGTTGGGAGTTTCACCTGTTATGCCTTCCTTCCTTTTCAACGGATAACTCGTAAGGAAGATCCAAAGGAGGACGACTGTAATCCTCATCACTCCTTTTTGGCCCAAGAGCTTGGTTTTAAGCCCTTCTCCAGATGCAACTCGAGACATTTTTGCACCTTCCACTGCGACAAAATCTGTTGAAGCAGGGTCCTCTATTCCACCAGGAGATAGCGAAACTAAAGCCCCGTACACACGGGACGACGATCACACGTACGATCATGTCAAATTGTATGTTGGCTGTTGTATGTTGCATACTGACTGCACTACACGATCGTACGACTGCAGAAGAACGTTCAGGGGCATGTAATTAGCATCCAGCCATTCCTGACTTCTGAGCATGCGTGTTTTGCACAATACAACTTTGTTGTACCAACTGCTCTGTACACACGATACAACGGTCGTATGAGCGCTTGTTGGTACGACCAAGTTTTCTAGTCTGCTCATACAACTCCCTTGTACGACCGTCATATGTTCGACTGTTCAAATCGCGCATACAAACGATCAATTTCGCATACAACGGTCGTTAGTACGACCTGTTGTATGCGATCGTCCCGTGTGTACGGGGCTTAAGACTCACAGCTTGGCTTCTGAGGAGCAGCTATTGAAGCAGAAGGGATTTTCAGACAGGTTGGTGGCTACCCTCCTGTCTAGCACAAAGATGGTTACCAGAGTAATTTTATTCAAAAATCTCAAAGTCCTGGTGCACTAAAATTGGCAGGCCTGTAAGAAAAGAAATGTTACATCTGTTCTGGAATTCTTGCAAGAGGGAGCGGATAAGGGCCTAGCTGTCAGTACCCTCAAAGTCCAGGTTGCCGCATTAGGAGTATTCTTGGAGAAAACTATCTCAACAGAACCATTAGTTAGGTTCTTCAAGGCCCTTACCTGGTCCAACCGGCAGTGATCAAAATCTGTCCAAAGTGGAACTTATCGCTTGCTCTGCATGCCCTGACTGGGAATCCTTTTTGAACCCATGGATTCAGCTTCTCTGAAGCAAATTACCTTAAAGACCTGTCTTTTTAGTTGCTATAACCACAGCTCAAAGAATTAGTGAGCTTCAGGCCCTGTCAACCAGGGAACCCTTTTTTTTTTTTTTTTTTTTTTTTTTCTATTTTTTCAGACAGATTATACTTCCTACTTTTTTTTTTCTAATCTGTTGGGGTGGGGGGAAGAGGAATTCCATACCCTGGATGTTAAAAGAGCAGTCTTATGTTATCTAGAAACCACAAAAGACTTTAAGCGTTCAGCCTCATTATTTGCTACATATGCTGGTACCAGGAATGGAAGGCAAGCTACCAAGGGAACCATTTCCAGATGGCTATCATGGAAGCCTATTCCTTTTCAGGCCAGGAGAGCCCAGTGGGGATTTGGGCTCACTCTACAAGAGCTTTAGCGGTGAGTTGGGCCGAGAGAGTTGGTGCTACTCCCGAGCAGACTTGTCCATGTGGCTGCTTTGCAAGTCTGACGACCTTTGCCCGTCACTATAGGTTAGACCTCTTGACGACTCATGACCAGGCTTCCGGTAGGAAAGTCTTGCAGGTTGTTGTCCCACCCAAATGGGGGTAAGTCTCGATTATCTTGGGTGCTGTCCTGAAAGAGGTTTTGGGAAAATTCAAGTTAGACTTATCGGTAAGTTTTTTGGATTGTGAGGTGTTTCCTGTTGGGGAGGAGCCATGATCTCTCTGGTGCTGACCTGAAAGACTATTGGAAAACAAGTTACCGGTAAGTCTAATTTTGAATTTTCTTTGTTACAAATCTTTGTAAATAAGTAAGTTTTTTTGTCCTTCACTGATAAGGCTGCACTGATGAGGCAGTACTGATTGGCACTGATCAGAAGGCACTAGCAGGCATCAGAGTGCCGTCCCTAATGGGCACTGATTGGCTTCCCTGGTGGTCTCCAGTGGGCATTCTCAATGGGTCTACACTGATGACTAATGCACTGGTTATTGCCGCAGATCCCCCCCCCCCCCGTCAGAAGAGCTGCCGATTGGCTCCCCTCTACTCATGCCTGTCAGCGCGAATGGAGGAAAAAGCAGATGAATGGCACTTCTTGGTTACCATGTGATAAGTTGTGATTGGACACAGGTGATCACATGGTAAAGAGCCTAGGTCAGAGGCTCTTTACCAGGATCGGCGATATGGTGTGTCAGACTGACACACCACACCACCGTTCACTGTGCTGCACGCCCTCGCAGGCACGTGCTAGCGGCTTATCCTGCTGGACGTCTCATGATGTCAGGATAACGCAACCCCTTTCCGGCTGTCATTCTGATATATGGTGGGCGGGCATTGGTTAAAGTAGAATTTTAGTCAGAAATGGGTATAGCTGGTTTGTAAAATTGTGAAAAGCGCATACATTGTTTGTTTAAAATCCACTAATGCCCTTGTACCTGCTCTGGACATATTTGGTTGTTCTCTATTCTCAGCATTGTGCCTAAAATCAGAGCGACTAGAAGCCGTTCAGCTGACCGCTTTAGGATTTACTGTGGCTGAAGGGGGAAGAAAGCAACCGGAATGACACTGTGCAGACTGAATACCAGGGTGGATAAAAATCAATGATTTTTAAAAAAAAAAAAAAATAACGATTTTTTTTTTTTTTAAATTTAAATCGTGTTATTATTATTCTTTTTTTTTTTTTTAAATAAAATGCTTTTGGAGTAAAAATCTATCTAAAGATGGTTTTCTATATGGGATACATTTAATAATTTAGTTTATTCAACATGAAATGGAGCTTAGTTATGTAGCATGAGTTTGTATATTCTGCATTGTTTACATTTTTGCATTCACACAATGTCACAGTAACCATGGGATAAAACAAAGGTCAGGAATATTCTTTTATCCTCTTTTGCAAATCTATGTATACTACAAACTGCATTATTGAATCAGTTCTGATATCGCTATTTTACTAACCTGACCGAGTATTATTCTAAATAGGAAGCCTTCATTTTGTTTGCAAATATTAAAGATTCTAACTTCCAGCAAGAATAAGTTCTTGCATTTAACCACTTCAGATCCGCGCTATAGCCAAAGTACGGCTTCAGCGCGGATCTGAAATGCCCGGAGGACGTCCATGGACGTCCTCCACTGCGCATGCTCCCGCGCGCCCCCTGGCGGCAGCGGCGGCGCGCGCACGTGCGCGCCGCACGCTGCGCGAGCGTGCCCGCGGGTCGGGCGGACTCGATGTCCGCCCGGACCCGCCGATCACCTTCAGGAGCCTCAGAACGGGGAACCGCCGTTGTAAACACGGCGGTTCCCCGTTCTGTGACAGGGGACAGGACAGATCTACTGATCCCTGTCACTGGGATCAGTGAGATCTGTCATGTCCCGGCCAGCCCCACCCCCACAGTTAGAACACACCCAGGGAACATTTATTAACCCCTTCACTGCCCCCTGCTGGTTAACCCCTTCACTGCCAATGACATTTATACAGTAATCAGTGGACATTTAAATTTCTGATCGCTGTATAAATGTCATTGGTCCCAAAAATGTGTAAAAAATGTCCGACATTTCCGCCCCGATATCGCAGTCCCAATAAAAATCGCAGATCGCCGCCATTACTAGTAAAAAAAAAAAAAAATAATAAAAACGCCATAAATCAATTCCCAGTTTGTAGACGCGATAACTTTTGCGCAAACCAATCAATATACGCCGATTGCGATTTTTTTTTTTACCAAAAATATGTAGAAGAATATATATCGGCCAAAACTGATGAATAATTTTTTTAATGGATTTGTACTTTAGCAAAAAGTAAAAAATATTGTTCTTTTTTGCAAAATTGTCGCTCATTTTTTGTTTATAGCGGCGATCAGAAATGGCGCAGAGGGGATCAAATACCACCAAAAGAAAGCTCTATTTGTGGGAAAAAAAGGACGCAAATTTTATTTGGGTACAACGTCGCACGACCGCGCAATTGTCATTCAAAATGCGACAGCACTGAAAGCCAAAAATTGGTCTGGGCAGGAGGGGGGTTTAAGTGCCGGGTAAGGAAGTGGTTAAAGAGCACCTGTCATTTCAGATCCATCATGGCAGCGCCTGTTAGCAGGCTTCCGCCACCTCCCTCACCTTGTGTCACTGCCGCATCAACCGCTGTCCCATTAAAGGGAATGGGACTGTCAGTGAGTCAACAGCGGGTCAGAGGAGGAGCCGCTGAGGGACAGAGATGACAGTTGCTCTTTAAAAATTATGATTTCAATCGAGTTGATTTAAATCAAATCCACCCTGCCATCACTGCTTATGCACTAGATGCACAGAGGTTTGAGGTGAAGGACATGACGGGATATAGCGACTGGTTAATAAAATGTGCGTTTTAGATGCACTTTATATCTGCATTGTCTGGTCCCAACAAGCCAAAAATGTTAGTGCCCATGAGTCATCCTTTTTAAAGTGTCATCCTGATGGTGTTACAAGGGGAGGCCAATGGAACTGTTTTGCTTCAAGGCTCTCTGCATGTAGTGTATGTAAGAGATAAAGATGCATTACTCAGAGTATATTTTTACTAATTGTGAATTAAAATAATTGTCATGAACATATAGTTTCTGGAAAAAAAAAATCAATGAATATAGTCACAGATGGAAGTGATAATTCAGTATTTGTTGCTAGGCAACTATATTCATAGTCAGGATTTCTGCTGCTTACAAAATATTCATACCATCGTGAACATTATGGTGATAATTGCTTTATCGTGTACTATTTAGGCCTCATGCACCTTGGGTGTTTAGCATTCATCCCTGTGCGCATAATACTTTTTAGCATTAGTGCCACTTGGTGCATCATCCAGCTGCAGAAACTTTCAGCCTCTTATAGAATTGTACAGGCTGTCAGAAATGAAGCTGTAATCTCATGCACAGGTGCAGACACACGTATGTGCCAACTAAAGAGTACCTTTTTTATGTTTTTATGAACCAAGGAGAAATTCTTGAAAATTCAAAAAAGAAATTTCCTGACTCATATTTCTATGTTGCCCACATCATCCACCCCCAGAACCCCACACTAGATAAATTATCTGATTCGTATAGCTATGAGTGCCAGCCTCTGATACAGGTTCCTGCAGGGAATTTGTTCATAATTGAAGGGTATTATAAGCTTACAATGGCATCTTATAGCTAAAACTTTTATGAAACGGCAACAGTTTTTTTTTTTTTTTTTCTGTCTTTCATTAGCTTATGTAATAATCACTGTTCTAAATGAGCAACAGAACTGAAATAAAATGTAATTGCTGACAGCAATTTGTGTCTTAAGTGTTTTTTTTTTTTTTTTTTTTTTTCTATTTAATTTTTCTTTCTCAATAGTTCATTGAGGTACGCAGCCTCTATTCTTGACATGCGGGGTTTATGCACCTTTCACTAGGAATGGACTAGGCAGAACGTAGTTCAGCTAAAAGCAGACACAGCCCCTCCCAGGGGGCAGTCCTCACCTGGCATAACCCCTCCTGCCCTGCTCAGCAACTCATTTTTTTTCTGCCTAATGTAAGTAGTAGGACCTGCTGGGATCTTCGGTTCCCCATTTTTTTTTTTTCTTTTTTTCCAAGACTTCTGATGAAGAATGCAATCAAGTAGCCGGCTGGGTGACAGGCTGGATATCCTAGATCCAGAGAGTCTCCCCAGCGCGGCCGACAGACGCGAGGCGACCCTTAGCTGTATACGGGGTCGGCCGCGCCGAGCCTCGTTTCGTGCGGGGGGCGGCCAGCGGGTTAAACGTCCCTCCAGCACACCTAGGACTGGGCCCCGGGGTCTGCGTCACGGGTGCTGCGTGGCCAGCAGCTCCCCCCCCCCGAACCGGCGGGATGGCAGGTCTGCCTTGGGTGGCTCCCCGCTGCGTCCGTCCAGAGTGGTGAGTATGCTGCTTCTCCCCCCCCCCCACCTCTCCTCGTGCGGGGGGGAGGGGGGCGGCGGGTAGTGCCCCCCTTCTGTGGTTATAGGTGGCTAATCCTTCCTACCCTCTAGTTGAGGACTCGGAGCCTGAGTGGGGCTCTGGTGACGGGCCCCCTGGAGCTGTCGGAAGGTGAGCTCGGGGACCCCTCTGATGAAGAGGATGAGCCCTCGGGGGCCACCGCGGCCTGTGAATGGGCTCATTGGTCTCAGCGGTCCATGAGACGCTGAAGCTGGGCCTGGCTGTGACACAGGGGGCGCCGTACGCTTTTGGGTCACATAGGTCGTCCCGGACACCTAAGGTATTTCCTTATTTGTCGTACTTTGATCAGTTTGTTTACAAGGAGTGGCAACGACCTCAGTGTTAATTCGCCATGCCTAAACGTTTTTCTGTGCGTTATCCCTTTGAGGATACCCTGTTGCAGAAGTGGAAGTCTCCGACGGTGGACCCGCCTGAACAAGACGACCACTATTCCGATGGAGGGCCCTCCATCCTTTAAGGACCCGGCCGATCGGAGGACTGAGGCGGTGTCCAAGGCAATGTTCCTGGTCGCGGGGTCGGCCATGCGGCCGGCGCTGACTTCGGCACTGGTGGCACAGGCACTTACGGAATGGGTGGCCATTGTGCACTAGGCTTTGGTGACTCTCCAGGCCCCTCTGGAGCCTGTGCAGATGGTGGACCAGCTGATTCAGGGTCTTAAGTACCTCTGTGATGCGGCCCTCGACATGGCTCCCATGCTGTCAAAACTGTCCATGTTCGCAGTCGTCATTAGACGTCTGCTGTGGCTTAGATGTTGGTCAGGGGACCAGGCGTCGAAGGGCCTGAAGGATCTGCGGTTTTGAGGGTGGTCATCTCTTTGGGGCCTCCCTGGATGAGATCATCAAGGATCACACTGGGGGGGAAGAGTACGTTCCTCCCGGAGCCTAAACGGGGCAAAGAGCCCCGGTGCAGGGCGGGCCCTTCCTTCCCTACTCAAGAGGCCTTTTCGTGCGCCACGTGCCTCAAACAAGGTCTCTCAGCCCGCTAAGGCCACTGCGGGGGGCAAGAAGCGTCCCTGGCAGCGTAAGGCCAAGAAGGCGGAGGAGAAGTCCCCCCCCCCCCCCTCCGCATGATGGGCCAACCCCGCTCGTGATTCGGGTGGGGGGCGGCTCTTGCGGTTCGCGGACCGGTGGACCTCTCGGATCTCTGGGTGCTTGAGGTGATTTCGTCCGGGTACAAGATGGTTCCGTACCCAGCCCCGGACAGGTTCTTCGCCTCCAATCTGAGGCTTCCTCCGGGACAAAGGTAGGCCCTGTTTGGGGCCGTGCAAGTCCTGCTCCATCAGGAGGTGATTGTTCCAGTCCCCTCTGCGGAACGTTTCCGCGTTTTTTATTCAAATCTTTTTGTGGTTCCGAAAAAAGATGGTGTCAGGCCTGTCTTGGAGCTGAAGGCTCTCAACCTCTTTGTGAGGGTGCGGAAATTCAGAATGGAATCTGTCCGCTCTGTGGTGGCGGCGCTTCGTCAGGGAGACTTCTTGGCCTCCTTGGACATCAAGGACGCGTATCTTCACGTGCCCATATGTGCGCGCCACCAGCGCTTTCTGTGCTTTGCAGTAGGGGATCTCCACTACCAGTTTGTGGCCCTTCCGTTCGGTCTGGCCTCAGCCCCAAGGGTCTTCACCAAGCTCTTAGCCCCAGTGCTGGCTCTGCTGTGGCAGAGGGGCATAGCAGTGGTGGCATTTCTCGATGACCTCCTCCTGCGTGCAGAGTCGGCCTCAGTCTTGAAGGACAGTGTGGACATCACTCTCGGCTTCCTGTGGGACTTCGGCTGGGTGATCAATCTTCCGAAGTCTGTACTGACTCCGGCGCGCCGGTTGGAGTATCTGGGCTTGGTCCTGGACACGGAGCGGGCGAAGGTGTTTCTCCCTGCCGTCAAGGTCTTGACACTCCAAGTTGCAGTGCAGGCCCTGCTGTCCCAGCGGTGGTCCTCTCTCAGATTTTGCATTAGGGTGTTGGAGCTGATGGTCTCCGCCTTTGAGGCGGCGCCCTATGCCCAGAGCCACACCCGGTCCCTGCAGTGAGCAATTCTGCTGCGGTGGGACAAGTCTCTGCTATCCTTGGATCGTGTGATCAGGTTGGATCACCGGACCCGGGTTTCCCTTGCCTGGTGGCTGTGGGCCCCGGCCTTGGGGCTGGGGAAGTCCTTTCTACCCATGGACTGGACGGTGGTCACGATGGATATACGGCTGGGGGGGGGGGGGGTTCCTGGGGCGGTTTTCGACCACGTAAGGCCTGGCAGGTCAGGTACCCATCTTTCCTGAAGGGGTCGGGGTTCCGGCCCCGGGTGTCGGTGGTCCGTTCCCTTTGGGCCCAGGCCACTAGGTTGGACTAGTGTGCTAGGTTCCTATCGTCTCTGAACAGGGTGGCGTCGTCTTAACGAGTGACGTCCCTGGCCCACACCGAGACCCGTATCCCGCGGCGGAGTTTCCGCCTCTGGTAGTCGAGGTTGTGGGATTACGTTTTAGACTCTCTCCTGGTGGCGACCCTGTCGTCCCGGACGTGACGTTGAACCTCACAGTTCTGGAACTGCCGTCCCTCTTTGTGGAAGCGGGCGAGGCACAGGTCCTGGTTCGGGTCTATGAGGTTGGCCGCGCGGCCTCAGTCATGTCTGAAGCCTTCTA
>BLSH010297057.1:575529-589755 GCA_018402905.1 Glandirana rugosa
TTTTTTTTTTTTTTTTTTTTTTTTTTCCTTCATGTAAATAAAACCAGCAGCTGGATCATGTAATGGCCTAGTATTTATATAAAATTACTTTGTACATTTGCAAGCATAAAATGCAGATATTCATGCGTAAATATGGTACTTGAGTTACCTGGCAACACAATGGCTCAGGTTATTCTTGTTCTATATTAAAAAGGTAAAAGTTCAACAAGCAAGATTTTTATTAAATTGTTTGCTTACAGGTTGTCTTTCCATGTTCATATACAGGAAATCAGTCAAGAAAAAAAAAAAAAAAAAAAAAAAGCAATTATGTTTTACAAGGCAACACAATGTTCAATGCTCTTCCTGTTTAAGTAACAACTTGCTCTTCTCACAGTTTGTGTACTGTTTAGGGTGATTTTTCTCATGGCTTGTTTTTTTAACATTTGAACACTTGCACATAGTATGTTCTGAAAAATAAAAGTATGGGTATTGTTTTACTTGTCAAGGTTAAGTAGAAAATGTTTTTAAAATGTTCTCCTAATATATTACAAAGTTTGTCACTAAATGGAATCGTATATCTGAGTAAGCCAGGGTCCTCTTATAAAAAATGTTTAACACTTAACCAGACTCTGACCTGGTTCCCGCGTCATTGGATTTGATTGACAGCAACAGGAGCCAATGGCTGCACTGCTATCAATCTATCCAATCAGGACCCGAGACTCCGGCTGGAGCGGGTGTGTTCGTCCCTGGCGCTGGAAAGACAGGGTTCAGGTAAGTAACACAGGGGCTCTGGGGGGCTGCTACACTAAAGAAGGTTTTTCACCTTCATGCATAGAATGCATTAAGATAAAAAACCAAGGGGGGTTTACAACTATGGATGCACCGAAATTTTGGCTGCCGGAAATTATTGGCCGAAAACTTTTTTTTTTTTTTTTTTTTTGGCTGAAAGACAAAAACGTCTGATACCGAAATGGGGCGTGGTCAGCCCTGGTTGCCGCCCATTGCGGGGCGTCCATGTGTTATGCACGAGATGGAGTTTTACATTGCTCAGATTGAGCGGCTTGTAAGGGCCACTGTGTGTGTGTGTGTGTGTGTGTGTGTGTGTGTGTGTGTTTGTGTGTTTGTGTGTGTGACTCATGTAAAGTAACTAATTGCAGAGACCTGTCACAACTCTGCGGTGATGTTGGGGGGTGGGACCAAACCGCTATCAAACACCAGCCAATGGGATAAGGGCTGGGCGGGTGTTTGATAGCTGTTTGGTCCCGCCCACCCCGACATCACCGTGGAGTTGTGACAGGTCTCTGCAATTAGTTACTTTACATGAGTTTCACACACAGTGGCACTTACAAGCCGCGCTATCTGAGCAATGTGAAACTCCTCATCACCTCTGTCAGTGCCATGTATCAATGCCACCTCATCTCAATCAGTGCCACCTCTCAGTGCCAACTAATGCCACCTATCAGTGCTGCCTATTAGTGCCCAGGCACGGGTAGAATTCATATAACCATTGTATATAAAAATATACTTTTTAAAAACTGCCATTTTCGGTTTTCAGCTTTCGGCTAAGTGCATTTTGGTTTTGATACCAAAATTTACATCCGGTGCACCACTATTTACAACCCCTTTTTAAGGCCCAATTGTTTATCCAAAAAAAGTATGCAAATTGCAATGGGGACTTACAATTGTGATCATTTTACGGATTTGTAAAGTGCCCCCAGCACCAGCCAAACTCCTATGCTTGGCGGTATGCTGTATAGAGGCTGTAGAGCTTTGTGTGAGAGCAGCTGTCACATCCCTGCACTACAGATCTGCAATCCTAAAAGCTACTTGCACTCCCTGGTGATTGCAGAGCTGTAGGCCCTAAATCATCAGAGTGAGGTTCAGACCACTTCATACCCCAAGCACAGTGGTCTTTCACTATAGTAATGCTCCTTAAACTATATGGGTCATGGACTTATTTAGGGTCACCAATGGACTTTTTATCCATTTGTGAAATCAGCAGATAAGTAGTGGGTGATAAAACTGGGACTATGAATGTAAAAAGGAAAAGGGGCTAGATTGCGTGCAAGGTGGGGGGCAGAGGCAACTACCCAGAAAAGATTGTGTGGTGAAGTCCTAGAACCCCAGCACTAGTCCTACTCTGAGTACCCCCCCCCAGGGAAATTCCCTGAGACAGACATCGGGTGAAAGGGAACTATGGCAAAACAGCAGGAGAATATGCACTTTGCCAAAGGCCCACACAACAGTCAACCTCAGTGACGATGCGCTCCTTGCATCGGAGCAGGAACTGATTCTAACATCGGTCTCTGCATCCAATTCTGGCTCTATTTCAAGCAAGCAAAAAGCAACCTAGTTGACAAAAGCAGAATTCTCTGGATCTGTGTCACAATACCTTGGGCAAAAAAAACAGCACTTTAATTCAGCCATCTGCCCAGGGCTCAAAAATGCCAGGCCTCTCCTTCTATGTCTTTACTTAAGTCAGATCCTGATATGCCTGCCCTAGATGAGACGGACACAAAAGGGAATGAAGAGGGCAGAGGCAGTACTGGAGGAAGCTGCATAGTTTTCTTAACCAGGCTACCATATAATTGAAGGAATATTGCAAAACATTTTTGCTAATGTGGAAAAGCTCTACTGCTGCTGTCTGCAAATGCCCTGGCATCGTTCAAATTGATTCTGTATACCCAAAGGGGCATGGTAAGAGAGGAGAGACTTGCAATATTTTTTAGGCACTCTTAGTTCATAAACATAGAATGTGTAATCTGAGATGATTAGATCACTCTATAAAGGCATTTTCTTTCCCAAAAATCTTCACAGAACCCTATTCAGTTGAAAAAGCTTTCACTAAAGTGGTCTATTCCTGTAGTTCATCCTGCCATTTTATCCTTCAACAATTGACTGTACCTAATAAGGATGTTCCTTCTTTCAAAGATTCTTCAGATGGAAAATTTTGAGATGCCCTTTTAAAGGCTTGCTTTACTCTTGCAGACCCAGCCCTGTAACCAGCTCTCACTGCAATTTCAGTATGTCAAACTGCTGCAAACTGGGTCAGGACAATAAATATATATGTATTCCAGGACTCTAAACAGAGCATTTATAGTCTTCTGCTCTGCTGTTTGTGTGCATATCCTGAGACATCATGGCACAAATTTCCAGAATGGCTTTAATCTCCATTCACATGCGCAGAATACCGTGGCTAAAAACCTAGACAACTGAAGCCACCTTTTTAAAAATGCCTCACACAAAAGCCTTTTCAAGGAAACCATCTTTGTGGAGGCACTTGACTAATAACTAAAAAAAAGTTACAGGAGGGAGAGAGACCCCCCCCCCCTCCACAACTGATGGTTCCAAAAATCAATTCTTTGGGGAATTCTGTCTTATAAAAAGGGTGCCCCATCGCTCTCCTTCAGCTTCATCTTGTAGGCCAAAATTCAGTCCTTCCTTGCGGCACAAAACTTGGAAAACACAACTTGCCAAGTCAACCGCAAAATACCCTCTTCACGATGGAATGGTGCCCTCACTCATACAGTTTGCCTTTCTCTTGGTCACAGGTGTCCCACACAGTTTCAAAAGAGGTATAAAATAGAGCTCAAAATTCTACTCCCCCCATTGTTTGTTTCTTCTTTCATATCAACCAAAATATTTTCAAGGACAAGAAGATTTGCAGACTGCCCTAGATCATCTCTCGTCCCAAGGAGTGGCTGTTCTGCTCCCTATAGAGGAGAGGTTCAAAGGATTCTATTCAAACCTGTTCGTGGTACCGAGATTTGTCCTATCCTGGACCCAAAATACATAAATCAGTGCCTTCACTTTATTAGGTTTCACATGTAATCAAAAAGGTTGGTTATATCACAATCCCTAAGCATTGTAAAGTCTGGCAGCCTTGGGTAGACTATTTCTTGCCATCTGATTTTGACCCCTCCCTTCTAGAGCCTTTGCTGTGTTGGTGCTGGTTTTGCTTGCAGTTCACCTTTCTTCTTACTCTTTATTTTCTCGCCTTCCTCCTTCCCTGCTACCTCTATTTTATTCCTCTTTAACTACAATTTTTTTCAGGTATGTTGTTGGGGGATCCCCCTATGTCTATTATATATACCATATATTAATGGCTAACTATTGGTCGCTATAGTTCTAATTATACGATTGTATGTATGCAAAATAGTAGTGGTAGGTTCAGACCCCCATCTTCCCATTGTTCTAATTTAACTAATATTAAAGACTGTATTGTTCCTGTTAGCTGTGTTTTCAGTCTGTTTCGTTATATATGGTCTTTGTATGTTCTCTTGACCGTAAGGGCTTTCAGCGCTTTTGTTACTGTGTACGTATTGTAATATTTTAAATAAAAAATATTAACAAAGAAAATGGTCATTGCCTCCTCTAGACAAGGAAAATGCTTTGCGTCAGACATTAGAGCAGGGGTGTCAAACTCCATTTCATTGCGGGCCACATGAGAATTGTGGTTGCCCTCAAAGGGCCGGTTGTACCTGTAAGACTCCTGTCCAAAGTGCCCCCCCCCCCACATCAGATGTCAAGAAGCCACCCACCATCAGAAGTCAAGAGTCCCCCACCTTCCTTTACATCACAGTACACCCCCTTACCTCATGCTTTTGCCAGGAAGAAGCTAGGGTCAGAGCTGGGAAGCAGAAAGTGCAGGGTCTGGAGGAGGACCAGAGGAGCTGAATGCTGAGATAAGGGAAGGCAGAGATGAGGGGGTGCTGCAATTGTACAAAGTGGCGCAGAATCTGTAGGAGGAGTGCTGTCCTTCTCTGCTGCTGACTGCTGAGACGGGGGGGGGGGCAAAAATGAGGGGGTTGCTGTGACAAGACCCTCTGAACCTGCATGGAGGAGTGCAAGATCTATAGGAGGAGTTCTGAACTCCTCTCTGCTGCCAACTGCTGAGACAAGGTGGGGGCAGAAATGAGGGCCACATGAAATGGCCTGGAGGGCCAGATTCGGCCCTGGGGCCTTGTGTTTGACACATGTGCATTAGAGGAAGTAAACCCTGATGGTAAAGGTCTCATTTCACACCAGCAGCTTCAATGCATCGGCTGGTGCGCGGCATCGTCCGGTCAGAGCAGCAGTGTTGATATGCTGATACTAGTGCATTGCACTGTTCACTTAGTTTTTTTTTATTTTTTATAAAACAATGTCATACAGTGGCATTTCATAGAGTTCTGTCGGCAGGCACCTGCGCTGGAAAAAACAGATGAGGCATTTTGTCTCGTCGTGTGGTGGGATTGCACTGGAATAGCTGTCCAACACAGTCCCACCGCAGTCGCTGTAAATGACCCCAAGGAAAACCTCTTTTTGTACATTATTTCTGTTTAATAAAAAAAAAACTAGTACTCTGTTGAAAATATACATACATTTACAGGCTCAAATAATAACCCTGAAATGTGTGTTAAATGAGCTTTAAACTGACACTAATCCCACTGTTATTAATATCACAACCTCATCCGGTACAGGAAAAAGTTTCATAAATAGATCTGTGTACATGCTCTGGAAGTGGGAGTAGTAAAATAGGAAAAGCAGAGCATATCATCCGAAACTGCAAATTTTAGCCTGAAGTAATAAAGTAGGTCCAATGGACTAAATCTTTGAATAGCACTAGGATGCATGTTCCTAGTCCATTTTTTCTTAAAGGGGCATAACAAAATTGGTAATTGTTAGCCAAATCTAATAGTTCAGTATTTTTATTTTATTTTTTTTTTTGATATATTGACAATCTTGCTCCTTTATTCTTACACATGGTTAATAAACGTGAAAAACATTATCTGTTGTGGGACTGGTTCTTGGGGACAGCTGACTAGTGAACAGCCCAGAATATTGATCCTCAATTTGATCAGTGAATCTGCCAGTCCATGACCAGCCACCAAAAGAACAAACAAAAACAACAGTTTTTCGTTCTTCTTGAGATAAAGGTTTTAAATACATGAATTAAAGTTGATCATTGTAAGCACCCCTGTCAATGGTATATGGTTTGTCTCAACCCTCTAACTGCCACTTTTGCTGTGCAGCTTGGTCTTTTCAAGTATAACTAGAAATAGGCAAAACTTTATTTTTTTAGATAACTTGGAGAGAGATTTGAACACCATCAGGGTTTTATTGCCTTTTGTTCCCCCATTAGAGAGATTCATCCTCTCTGTGGTCATTTTTACCATTATCAAAAATGAAAGCAAAAATCCCAAATTTTGAGTTGTCCCCAGAGCAGGAATGAAGGGGAAATTTTCCAATGGAGGCGCTAGTTCTTGTAACCCTGGCAACTTCCATGGATTCTCTTTGTTTGAAAGGATTTCCTCTCACTTCCTGTTTTGGGTATGGGGCAGGAAGCCAAGGGAAATATCCCTCACTCTATCCAAAATGAAAAAAAATGCCTTTAGTTCTACTTTTAAAGGAAGTTAAATAAGTTCTTACCAAATCAGCAATTAGAAAAGGAAAGGAAAAACCTTTAAAAAGAAAATGAGTGTAGTCACCACATCTAAGCCTGCTTTCACAGCTGAGCAGTGCATATTCCTAGTGATTTTGAAGCACATTTTTGGACATTTTACAGGTGTTTACCAGCTTTGTGCAAGTGTATTTTGCATGTGTATCAAGCTTCAGGTGTTTGTTTCCTGGGCTGGGCAAGGGAGGAGAGCAGCTCCTGTAGTTTTTCAGGTGCAAAAATACATACATTGCTTCTTTCGAGTGTTTACAGATATACACACAATAACACAGTGCTTTTGAATTTTAAAGTTTGAGGAACTGTGTAATGTCCTAGGACTAGAATGTTGGAACACTAAAACATAATGATGTATTTAATTGTATGTTTTTCTACTTTATAAGCTTTGCATAATCACAAATCACTAAACGTTCCTAGTATGCAAAAACAGATTGGATAGAAAAGAATAAAAATAAAAAATGTGTTTTCTGTAACAGATTCATCTATTTAAAACGATACTAAAGGCTGTGTTTTTTTTTTTTTTTTTTTTTTTTTCTTAATGTCATGCCGCCTCTGTGCAGCAGTTTTGCAGAGAGTGGTCTCTAACCCTGTCTTCTGGGGTCCTCCAGCGGTGCTCCAAGCTCCTCCTTCTCCAGTGACCACCACAGGGAAACGCTTCCATGGGGTCCCCTGTGCGGGCGCGCTCCCGAGTCCTGTTGCGTGTATTCACACAAGTAGCGGGACTCGTCCCCGGCTCTCGGGTCACTGGACTTGATTGACAGCTGCGGGAGCCAATGGCTCCCCTACTATCAATCCAGCCAATGGACCAGAGGGGGAGCTGCGATGCTCGTCCCTGGCGTGGGATCGGTTTGGGCTCAGGTAAGTAAAGGGAGGGGTCAGCTACAGGTGAAAAGGTTTTTCACCTTTAATGCATAGAATGGTGAAAAACCTTGAGGGTTTACAATCCCTTTAAGCATTGGTTCAGTCCTGTGCATTAAACAGTGGCATACCTCTTGTATCTAAAACTCAGAGTGGATTAAAGCGGCGGTATCATCATTCCTCTAACTTTTTAGCATTACAAACCTATCAGTAAGCGGATCCCTCCTACCGATAAATGTATTTCCACATTCTATTTCAGTTATTTTTAGCCTGTTCCTAATCTGATCAATTTTAAAGTCTCCAAACTTGCTTTGTGAAGATCTCCACACATTTACTTTGTGGAATTCTGTGACACGTATTCACTATGCCCTGTGGATAGGCACGGCTGTGTATTTGCATTTTTACAGAACCTTCTGAGCTACTGATGTGCTAAATGTATGGCGGCCACCTTGTAGCTGCACGGCCATTTTACTTTTCCCTTAAAGGGGTTGTAAAGGCAGAAGGTTTTTATCTTAATGCACTATATGCATTAAGAAAAAAAAAAAACCTGTGTAGCAGCCTCCCCAGCACCCCCCTAATGTACTTACCTGAGCCCCTTCTCTCTCGAGCAATGTCCACGAGTGTCTTAGCCGTCGCAGACACTCCTGATTGGCTGAGACACAGCAGCGGCGCCATTAGCTCCTGCGGCTGTTAATCAAAGTCAATCAGTCAGCTAATCAGGGGAAAGAGGGGGCAGGGCCAGGTCGGGGCTCTGTGTATGAATGGATACACGGAGCTCTGACTCGGCTTGGGTGCCCCCATAGGAAACTGTTGGCTGAGGGGGCACTCAATAGGAAGGGGGGGCCAGGAGCTGCAAAGAGGGACCCGAGAAGAGGATCCAGGCTGCTCTGTGCAAAACCAACGCACAGAGGAGGTAAGTATAACTTGTTTTTGTTATTTAGGGAAAAAAAAAAGACTTTACAATCCCTTTTTAGAGGTAGACCGATCTATTAGCTGGCCCGTATATCGGGCCGATTGTTGGCATTTTTTAATGGGCATCGGCCAATTGTGCTGCAAATTAAGCTGATTAATTTATGCACTAAAGGCCGGTTCACACAGGGGCGATCCGACTTTCTGGGCGACTCAGTGCGACCCAGCACAGCGCGACCTGCAAACGACTTCTATAATAGAAGTCAATGCAAGTCGCCCCAAAGTAGTACAGGAACCTATTTCTAATATTATATAATTTGAGATGCACAATTAATCATATTACAATTGTGATCTCGATCCACCCCCCCCCCCCCTGCGACTTGCGGGGTGACTCAGCGCGACTTGACTGTAATAAAAGTCAATGCAAGTCGCCTGAAGTCTTTGGGGAGATTGCCAAGTCTGGGCAGAGAGCCAAGTTCTGAAGTCATGCTGATACAGACGCTAGAAGAGATACAATGTAATTACTTCAAAGGAATGAACTCCCGTGTATGTATAGAAGATGTTTAGTTTAACCATTTAAAGACAATCTTTTCTGATTTGCTGCTTACAAATAAAAATCCAGTATTTTGTGCTAGAAAATGACTTGGAACCCCCAAACATTATATATTTTTTTAGTAGAGACCCTAGAGAATAAGATGGCGGCTGTTGCAATATTTTATGTCGCACAGTATTTGCACAGTGGTCTTTCAAACGCAATTATTTGGAAAAATGACCCTTTCAAAAAACTAAACAGTGCTGTTAGCCCAATTTGTGTGTGTGTGTGTGTGTGTGTGTGTGTGTGTGTGTGTGTGTGTGTGTGTGTGTGTGTGTGTGTGTGTGTATATATGTGTGTGTGTGTGTGTGTGTGTGTGTGTGTGTGTGTGTGTATGTATATATATATATATATATGTGTGTGTGTATATGTATGTATGTATATGTGTGTGTGTGTGTGTGTGTGTGTATGTGTGTATGTGTGTGTGTGTATGTATGTATGTATGTATGTATGTATATTTTTTTTTTTTTTTTTTTTATATTATATTTTTATATTATTTTTGCAGAGACCCTAGGCCTAGACAATAAAATGGCGGTTGTTGCAATATTTTATGTCACACGGTGTTTGCGCAGTGGTCTTTCAAACACTTGAGCCAGTTCCCGCATCGCACCTCTCACGCAGGCAGTTCACACTGCCTTCTGCAAACAGCTGCGGGTTTCATTAAAAAGTTAGTGAACTCGCACAGGAATCAGATCACATAGGTGAGAACACCCATGCGATCCGATTCCAGTGCGGGAGAAAGACTCCTGCACCTTTTTTATGTGCGAATCTAATGCGAGTTCAGCCATACAACTGTATGGCTGAACTTGCATTGCTTATTGATCGCATATGATCAGCACCTGCCATGCGGGTGCATGCAAATCACATGCAATCTCTTAGATCGCAGTAGTGTGAACCCAGGCTTAATGAATTAAAAAAAAAAAAAAGTTAGCCCATTTTTTTTTTTTTTGGTCAAAAGTTTTGATTACCTGTTTTTGTGTATTTACTATTTAAGATATAGTTTATCTAAATTATACACATGCTTTCTCTCCTGATCCCCCAAGGCTACATTCACACGGACATCTAACTTTCAGAGTTTAGCAGCATTTAGAAGAGTTCTATAAAAGCAGTTGGACTTGCACAATGCAAAGTAATCATGTAATTTGTACATTATGATTAGCGGCATTTAATTGCAGACAGTTTAGCTGCATTTAGGAAAAGGAAAGTGTCCAGGGTCGACTTTCTTCAGCACAGTGCATTGTGCTTAGCTGCAGTGCGTTTTAGCAGCAGAAAATGACTGACATTACCTCCCTTAGGCTCCGTTTACACGGGATGCTGTTTCAACCTCCCTTGAACGTTTTATCTTGACAGCTAGAAACCGGCATCTAAAACGTCAGTTTTGCCATGTTTTGCATGCCATGTTTAGCTGTGTTTAGCGGCGTTTTGCCACGTTCACGTCTAGGAGCGTTTTTTGAAGAAAAAAATGTATTTATTTTTTTTAAATGAAAACTCCTAGACGCGAGTTGCGTTCCAAAAAAAGCCTCTAAACTCAACTGTCTGGAAATGACCTTAAACAACCCTGTGTAAATGTACTGATAAGATAACATTAGATGAGTTCAGGGGCAGCTGAAAAAATGCCCAAATGCCTGTAAACGTCCCTTTACCAGCAGCAGTTTAAATTAGGGATGCACCGAAATTTAGGCAGCCAAAAATTGTCGGCATTTCCGGCAAAAATCCGTGTTTTTGATATCAGCCAAAGCAAAAAAACGGGCCGATACCGAAAAGGGGGCGTCCATTGCCAGGTATGTGTGCATCACATACCTGGCAATGGATGTGGGAGATGAGTAGATTCACAATGCACAGAGCAGGCTGCTTGTACGAGCTGCTCTGTGCATGAAACTGTGAGCTAATTACACTGGAATCCAGAGAGAGCTGTCAGATCTTCAAGTCGATGTTGGGAGGTGGGTGGGACTGAACAGCTATCAAACACCAGCCAATGGGACAGGGGCTGGGAGGGTGTTAGCTGTTCAGTCCCGCCCACCTCCAATCTCAGTGAAAATCTGACAGCTCTCTCTGCATTCCAGTGTAATTAGCTCACAGTTTCATGCACAGAGCGGCTCGTACAAGCAGCGCGCTCTGTGCATTGTGAATCTACTCATCTCTTCTGCCAGTGCCACCTGCCAATACCATCCAGTGCCAATCAGTGCTGCCTATCAGTGCCCAGGCAAAGGTAGGCTGCATATGACAATTGTATATAAAAATATAAATATTTTTTTTTAAACTGTAATTTTTGGCTTTCAGCACCAAAATTTCCATTTGGTCCACCACTAGTGTAAATGAGGCCTTAAAAGATGGTATTCCTTATGTTGGTTCTCATTCATCCTCCATGTTGGTATTCTTTGCAGACCTGGTCTAATTATAGTTATTACGGTAAGCTGTCAAAGGTAGACACTGACATTCTAGTGAAATTTATCAAGATGGGTTCCGATTTCCACATACAACAGGACAAAATGTCCCCTAGTTAGATGCTGGGATGTACTCCTTCATCTGCCTCTCTATCTGCCTCAGCACCAGTTCATACCAGAATGTGGTTTGGGAAAGGTGTGTTCCCTGTACTGCATGTGACCACCCTGCCCTTGCGATCTGCATGTAGGTGCCAATTAATAACGGCATATACGCAGATCACAACGCAGTGCGTTCAATTACATAGCTCTACCAACAAAGTTGAAGAGGTGTCTGGGGTATTGAGAAAAAAAGAAAAGCCTGAAAACACTGGTGCACCTAAATGCAGATAGATTTCATTACAAACCACAACTAGTTTAAGGAAATATTTCAACGTTTTCAAGTGCAGATTACTGGCCTTTAGCTGCTGTCTGATACAAATGTCCATGTGAATGTAGCCTTATGAGAGCAGCAGGTTCCTTGAGTCTTCAATTTTCTATTATGCTCTGTCAGCAGTCCTGGAGTTGTTGGCCTGCTTGGTGAAGGTCGTGTTCAGGTGCAAGGTGAGCAAGAAGCGCATGCCCCCCTGCAATTGTCCTGGGCCTGCGCCAGTCTCTGCCGCCATGGCCCTGCTCTTTTTGCGGGTCATGAAGACGCAATCCTCGACGACTCAGACAGCAGAATGAGGCCTCTGTTGCTGTGCAGGAGAAAGCGCTGGTGACCGCACTGATTACTTCTGTGTGAGAGAACCCACTGGGGTGCCTGATGAGATGGCTGTCCCATTTTGGTACAGACAAACTGGCTAGGCACTTAAAAAGGGTATACCCTCCTGTATACTTTGTACCTATAGGTAAGCCTAGAATAAGGCTCGCCTATAGGTACTGTAAATATCTCCCAAACGTGCAGGCATTTAGGAGATGTGTACTGTATACTGCGCCGATGTCACCTGAGCATGCGCTCTGAAGGAACAGCCGCCCATGCCATTTCTTCAGGTGCGTGTGCTGTGGCTGGCGGCTCCCGTGCGCATGCCCGGGAGTGACCTCACATGGCTCCGGCCAGTTACACAGACTGAGTCCATGGCCCCGGAAGGAAGACGGGCGAAGATGGATGCGGCCTGCAGTGGGGATGACACAGGCTTCGTTTGCAGGGAAGTGTCACATAATGTGCTAGTATGCGATGCATACTAGCACATTATGCCTTTTACTGTGCAGGGAAGGTTAAAAAAATATTTTTTTTTTTTTCAGTTTACTTCCTCCTTTCCTTACCCTGCATATTTTGATAAATTTATCTACAAGGATTGGAAAGGTCTGAAGCAGCAGCAGTTCCAAAGCACTTTGCAGTTCATTAACCCTTTGAGGAGGCCTTTCTGAAGTGGACGACCTCCCTCTCTGTGGTGGATTATTTAGGTTGAACAAAGCCGCTGTAATACCAGTAGAGGAGTCTGCGGACCACGAGGCAGATTAGTTGTCTGCACTATGTTTAGCATTGCTGGAGTTGCGTCCTGTGCTGGCCATGGCCCTGGCGTTTCAGACACATACCAAATGGGCCAAGATTCTGTTATGTGTCTGAATACAGATCAGGTGTCCCATGTGTATGTAAAACGCCCTCCAGTTTGTCCATGGCCTAAAGTACTTGCGTAACGCTTTTCTAGATGCGGCCCTGCTACCTTACAAGAACCTTATCGGTGGCAAAAGTACGTTCCTCCTACAGGCCAAGAAGGGGGAAGGAACAACGTTGGAAGTCCGGGCCTTCCTTCACTGTAGATAAGAGGCTTTTCATTCCCCTTGCTCCTCTGACAAGGTGTCAGGACCTGGTTCGCCTGCTGTTGCACTGTGCTTCCCTGGGAGGGAAGCTGCAGTTTTAGTGTCCACCAGCAGGTGTTTCCCAGCAGTCAGCAGGTTCCAGCAATCTGCTCCACCTGACCACACCTGCAGGGAGGGTACTTAAAGTGATTTTTTTTTTTTTTTAAAAAGCTGAAACTTTACAAACATGTCATACTTGCCACCTCTGTGCAAGGGTTTTGCGTAGAGTGGCCCCCGATCCTCCTCTTCTGGGGTCCCCCAGCGGCGCTTCTGGCTCCTCCCAGCATTGAGTGACCCGTCAGGGAAGCGCTTTCCTTGGGGTCACCCGTGCGGGCATGCTCCGTGTCCTGCTGCTGCGTCCATTGACACAGACCGCAGGACTCGGCCCCGCTCCCCCATCATTGGATTTGATTGACAGCAGCGGGAGCCAATGGCTGCGCTGCTATTGATCTATCCAGTGGTTATCCGAGACTCCGGCTGGAGCGGGTGTGCTCATCCTGGCACGGGAACGATCAGGCTCAGGTAAGTAAACTGGGGGCAGCTGCAGCAGTAAAGGTTTTTCACATTAATGCATATGCATTAATGTGAAAAACTGTGAGGGTTTACAACCTCTTTAAGTTTCACTTCTGCTATTGCTCCTTGCCAGTGTTTTGGCTGCTCCTGCCTTGTTGCTGCCAGACTCTGTTGCCATTAAAGCGCAACTCCAATTTTGTTGAGAAAAAAACATTCCTCTTTGGGTGATCTATGTTCAGTGCAAGGATTATAACAAACTTTGTTGCGGATTCCTACCTTTTATTATTCTGAAGAAATCCCTGTTTCTTTCTGTGCTGAGTGGGTCTAATGGTAGTGGTTTCATAATTATCTGTCAGCTGTGCAGCTGCAGGGCCCTGTTAGGGAAATTATAATTCCTTGTATGCATTATAATTTGCCTGCGCTAATAAGCGCATTTTTCAGCTCTTTTGCATAATGCATTCCATCGACCTGTGTTGGAGCAGACATCGACGTGTCGACTGTCTATTAATACTTTGGTGATGGTAATCTGGGTGAGTCGTGTCTTTCTTTGTCCCTAAAGAAGTCTTATTATTTTCCATCCTTAGGCGTTGTTTCAAACAATATTAGGAACGTGACTTGTATCTAGTGGGTTTCTCCTTACAAAAAAAGAGTTGTTTTAACCTCAACGCGAAATTACCGTTGTCTCAGACCGTCGTTGTTCCGTCCTCGTCGGTTTT
>BLSH010297057.1:611719-629273 GCA_018402905.1 Glandirana rugosa
ACCCCCCCCCCCCCCCCCCCATTTAGGTGCATTTGATTTTCAACCTTTAATTCCATTTAACTGTCTATTGCCTTTTTTCCCCAGTTCGACCCTTTGTATGGTAGTGTTGTGATTTTTAAAAATGCTACTTGTTTTTGTATCCTCAAATTGGCAACAATGCTATTTCACCGCCCAGATCTTTAATAAACAGATTGAAAAGAACTGGACCCAATACTGACCCTTGTGGTATGCCACTGCTAACATTTTAAAAATGTCTGGTTTACAGCCACCGTTTACTTTTTTTTAACCAGATCTTCACCCATGTACAAATCAAAGTGCACCTAATCTTCAACTTCTACTTCTACTACATCTACATCTTTCTACATCTTCAACTTCTACTATTAGGGGCCTTAATAAATGCTTGAATACAGTCTAGACATATCCATATAGGGGCCATGTCAAACTGGGGATTTTCCATATGGTTGCATTTGCCACAGGCAGAATCGCTGAAATGCCTCTGTCACCAATGAAAGTTGCTTTCTTCCTTGTCAAAACACTACAGAATCTTGATCTCTAGCAAAGAAGCAGCAGTAGATGACTTCACAGAAAAAAAATGTCTTGAGTCTTTGCAAAAGAATTGCTTTTGTGGCCAGGGACTTGGTCCTTTTTGACCTAAAGAACCTTAGCAAGCAGTGGTGTTTATGAAGACGCTTCATTTAACCATTTTTTTTCTCAAACCAGCATTTTGAAAGCTATATTAACTTGCAGATTTGCAGATTGTATTGTCATTTTCACTCTTGAAGTCTCTCTCTTTTAAAAACATTTTAGCAGAATATTTCTAGGTTTGCAGTTCACAGGGGAATTCTTATATACCTTGCTAAGCTTTTGTTGTAGGCTTTTGATAATAAAGAGTAAAGTCCTTATTACTTGCACAGTGGAAATTAGGTTTCTCTGCAGCATTGTTAGACTTGCTGTCAGTGACAGCAAGAAGTTCATTGATCCAGGAGACTTTCAGAATACAGCTGCTGTTTATACAAATGTAGTATGCCCATAAAAAAACCCCACCCTTCTAGCCTCCTAACCTAAAGGGCTTTAACCATATAGACTTGAATTGGATAGTACTCCAGCACCAGAAACGCTTGGTATGGTGTCTGAGAAGTTACTCTGTAGGTATAGGCATTGTTGGAGATGATTTTAGGCCCATGAATGTTAAGTGTTTGTTGCCCTTACATTTCATATTCCTCACATGTGCCTGTTGTACCATGTACTTGTGTTTAAAAAAAAAAAAACCCTGTTCTTTCCATTGCTTCCTTTTGTGTGAAATTCGTCATGATCCTTCCAGTCCCCTTGCTTTCCTGTTTCAAACTGACCATGTCGTTTCTGCCTTTCATTTATTTTTTTGAATGGGTTGTTTTACAAGCTATGGGTTCACATATGCAGTGGGTCAAATACGTATTGAACACATCACCATTTTTCTAGGTAAATATATTTCTAAAGGTGCTAATGACATTACATATTCTCCACATGTCCGTAACAACCCATGCAATCCATACAAAACAAATACGTTCAGAAATTTAAGTCATGTGCAGTAAAAATGGAATGACTCAGGGAAAAAATATTGAACCCGCTAACTGAAATGCATTTAAGCCCCGGTTCACATAGGTGCGATGCGGGAACACTGCAAATCCACTGCGGGTTCCTGCATCGCACCCGACTCGCATGGCAGTTCACACTGCCCTATGCGAACTGAAGGGAGGTGTCAATACATTAACCCCTTTTCTGCTCGCATATTGCACATGAATCGGATCGCATGGGTATGAACAAAGAGGGTCCTGTGTGAGTTTGGTCCGAATGCAATGCGATTTCAGGCATATTATCTGTATGGCTGAAATCACACGGATATCACATATGATTTGTAGTGCAGTGTGAATCCTATGCGATGTTGCAGAGCGCACATGTGTCAGCCGGGGCTTATACTTCATAAAAAATCTTTTGTTGGTAATGACAGCTTTAAGACTCCTCCTGTATGGAGAAACTAATCACATGCATTGCTCAGGTGTGATTTTGTCCAATTCTTCCACACAAACCGTCTTCAAATCTTGAAGGTTCTGGGGGCCTCTTCTATAAACTCTGGTATTTAGTTCTTTCTATAGATTTTCTATTGGATTTAAGTCAGGTGATTGGCTGGGCCATTCTAGCAGCTTTAGTTTCTTTCTTTGAAACCAATTGAGAGTGTCCTTGGCTTTGTGTTTGGGGTCATTGTCTTGCTGAAATGTCCACCCATGTTTCATCTTCATTATCCTGGTTGATGGCAGCAGATTTTTTATCTAGAATGTCTTGATACATTTTTCCATTCATCCTTCCTTCAACGACATGAAGTTTGCCAGTACCGTGTGCTGAAAAACAGCCCCACACCATGTTTTCACCCTCAATGTTAGTATGGGGGTGTTTTTGGGGTGATGTGCAGTGCCATTTGACCTCCAAACATGGTGTGTATTATGGCATCCAAAGAGGTGAATTTTGGTCTCATCTGTCCCAACTATATTCTCCAAGTATTTCATAGGCTTGTCTAAATGTTGTGCAGCAAACATTTAAGCTTCACTATACTTTTTTTTTTTTTTTCTTTTTCTCAGCAATGGAGTCTTGTGTGGTGAGCGTGCATACAGGCCATGGCGGTTGAGTGCATTACTTATTATTTTCTTTAATTCCTGTTAGTTCCAGGTGTTTCTGAAGCTCCGCACAAATTGTTTACTCTTGGACAACTCTTCTGATAACTCTTTTCACTCCTCTGTCAGAAATCTTGCAAGGAGCACCTGGTCTTGGCCGGTTTATGGTCAAATGATGATCTTTCCACTTCCGGATTATGGCCCCAACAGTGCTCACTGGAACATTCAGAAGTTTAGAAATCCTTCTGTAACCAATGCCATCAGTATGTTTTGCAACAGTAAGATTGCAAAGGTCATGGGAGAGCTCTTCTTCCACACAAACTTGCTTTTACCAATCATGAGATGTTTGTTGTGTGACACCTTAGTAATAAGACACCTTCGCCATCAGTTGCGACTGAACCAACTGATATTAATTTGCACTGACTAGGGGCGGGATTGCTTTCTAATTACTGATAGATTTCAGCTGGCGTCTTGGCTTTCCATGCCTATTTGCACCCCCCTTTTATGTGCTCAATACTTTTTCCCTGTGTCATTCCATTTTATTACATATAACTTAATTTCTGAACTTTGTTTTTGGTTTCTTTGTATGTATGGATTGCATGGGTTGTTCCCGATATGTGGTGAACATTTCATGTCAATAGCACCTTTAAAAATGTATTTACCTAGAAAAATGGTGGCATGTTCAATACTTTTTTACCTGCTGTATGTTAACATTGGAGGTGGTTGCCACTGTCATACCTATATGGGGGTATAGTATCTTCGCGTAGGCTTGTGTATTAAACAATATAAAGCTTTTAGCATTTTTCCATTAGTGGAAGGTGTCACGGACCTCCGTTCTCCACAGGATTATGTCCGCAGTAAATGCTTTCTTTGTCCAGTACCATCGCGATCCAAGACCCCTTAGCTCACCCATTCACTTGTCGAGACAGTGTAGGGTGAACGCATCAGACTGTTTAAATAAACACAGGTACATAGAGGTATACACTCAGGTGACGATCCCCCCCCCCCCCCCCTCCCTTTGCATAATGACACAGGGCGGGGTAACCAAGGATACACAGGTCTATTCAAACTTATCATCAGTAGACCATCTTATCAGCAGGGAGGGCTGTTGCAAGAATTTCTCCCTGCCCCTGGTCTACATGCTAGGAACACAAATACGTCCCATAAGGCACATAGGACATTTAAAAAAAAAAAAAACGTTCCAAAAACGTCAGTAGCTTTGCAGTGAGTTTTTCAGCTTTTATCAGTGTTTTGCTCTGACGTTTTTGAGCAGTAATGTGTTTTTTTTTTCTTTTCCCCCCCAATGGACCAAAAACGCCCAAAAACGTTGGTGAGCCACACTTTTGATCAGTAGCGTTTTTTTTTTTTTCCCCTCAGTGGATCTAAAACATCCAAAAACGTTGATCGGCGTTTTTCCGCGTGTTTGAGTGTTAGGGCTAGTTTACACTTGATTCAAGACAAGGCTTCGGACACTCTTTGTTAAACCTCTCTGAACACCAGTCAAAGCTCCTGTCACTAACTAAAAGGGTTAGCTTACAGTCCTGTTTACACCTGCTTTTGCTTGGTGTTTCAGTGGGGCTTAGATGAGGCTTTGGTGGAGCTTCAGTGAGGCTTTGTGGGGCTTCAGTGGGGCTTCAAGCGAGCTTTAACATAGACTTCTATGGAGACTTTGAAGGCGCTTTGAAGCACAACTAAAGTGACATGGGTATAATTTTTGAAGCAAAGCCAAAGCAAGTGTAACAGTACTGTAAGCAAACCATTTTATTTAGTGACAGGAACTTTGACTAGCGCTTTCAAAGCGTGTCCGAAACCTTGGTTTGAAGCAAGTGTAAACTAGCCCTTAATGTGTGTTGAAGCCGAAGCAAGTGTAAATTAGCCCTTAGAGTTTTTACAGCTGAAAAACGTCTCTCAGAACCCACTAGTCTTGGGTTTTTTTTACAGCTCAAAAACATCACTGCCCAAAATAGTTGATAACAGCATATGTGTGCATGGACACATAGGACAACATGATGGAGAGTTTGACTGTGGAAAAAGTCTGAAGCCATAAAAAGCAGCTGTAAAAAAACATCCTGTGAGCATGAGGCCTAATATTTTGCCCCTAAGGCAGACAGAACAATAGAACAATGGGATACAGGCACTTGACAAACACATAACAACCCCCACCTCAAACGATGTAGCAGTCTGAAAGGTGAAATCATCCATCGTCATACATTTCTTGAAGGATATTGCTCGCAAACATTCATGTCCCAGGTGAAAGACCCCTTCCTTTCAACCCAAACCACACATATAGAACCCTGGATAACACGGGTAAAGCGCAATGCTGAGTCCGGTGTGGTTGTACAGTGAGTCTGGTTAGGATAAACTCAACTAGGGTTATTAGTTACCCTGTGCCCCTAATAGACACAGGGTGACTTTCAAATAGGAGGGGACGGGGGGAGCTGGAAAAGGAGATTCTTGACCTATCAAAGGTAAGCTGGGCTCCACCAGCCCCCCAAAGTGACTTCTTTCACAGAAGGAATTCAACTTTAAATATCTGTGACTAAGCCACTCTTGCTAAACGCTATAAGCAAATTCTACAGACCTCAACTGTGGCACAACAAAATGCGTATAGCAGTTATTTGCTATACTTTCCATTATTTTGCAGTTACTCTAAATGTACTGTATGGCTTTGATGTTTTTCACTTTTATGTTGGTTATTCTGAAATTCAAATGAGGAAAGTTTTTTGGCACATGTATGAATAATCCTATTTATGAACTGCTTTAGGCCCTTAGCCTTTGTCACACGAATTCCCTTGGTTCCTCTTACACAATTGCCATTTTGTCAAATCGTACGTTTACAAAGTACAGTATGTAGTATGTAATAGCATTTATATAGTTAATATCCATTTCAGAAACTAGTCAGAGGCATTTGTAACAATTTTTAAACCTGTACTCTTCATTAACCCCCACTAAATGCAGCCTGCCTGGTAATGTACTTTTTAGAGCTACTCCTTTATAACACACCAGCTGTACTTGCTGGTCACAGTAACCAGTCGGATTCTTCTTTTTGAGCCCAGGTTCACACTGGTGCGATGTGGGAACTGGCACAATTCCAAATCTGGTTCCTGCATCGCATCTCTCCCTCAGGCAGTTCACATTGCCCTCTGCAAACCGCTGCGGGTGTCAATACAATGTTAATGACACCCCCAGATTGATTCACAGATCGCAGTGTGAACTGTGGATTTGTACAGGAATCGGATTGCATGGGTGAAAACACTCATGTGATCCGATTCTAGTGCGGGGAAAAACAAGTCACTGCGCCTTTTTCTGTGTAAATTCAATGTGAGTTCAGCCCTGCAACTGTATGGCTGAACTCTCATTGCTCAGACATCGCGTGTGATCGATCGGCAGCTGCGGTGCGGGTGCGAATCACGTGTAATGGCTGAGATCACACTAGTATGAACCTGGGCTAAAGGTGAATGCAGAAAATAAAGTTAACTTGCAGTGGGCTTGCCCCAGCATTGTAAGGGGGTTAACTGCTTGTTTAAAGCACTTTTACTTGCCTGATCCCCCTCCCCCTTGTGGGTTATGGTTCCTGCATCGGTCTTGATTACGTCAGAAGACCTTAGACTGCTGGAGTACAGGGAAGAAAATGCTACTGGGACCTCGTGTAGCATCACTGAGGAGAATGCTGGTGCAGAGGACTGGGTCAGTAAAACTGTTTTTTCACATGGTCCCCCTAGATGTGAACAGGCAGTTAAATGCTGCATTGTGGGCGCAGCCAGACTAACAGAGGTTTGTTTTTTTTTTTGTTTTTTTAGTAAGTTAATGTTACTAAACACAGAACGGTAAAATCAGTCTGTATATGCAGTAAAGCATGCTATTTGTTTGCACTGTGGAACCTAAGGGGTTAACCCCTCAATTAAAAAGGCTGTTTAATCCTGTCTCCTCCCCTTCTGCCACAGTCCCCAATCCATTTCCTGATGGTACAGAGCCTTGGGGGCACTCTGCACATGCTCAGTTTGGTGTGTATTGCTAGAGGTTTTTTCTTCCCTTAGGAGGGTGCATGTGATCAGCACAGGGCCAATCCGCACTGTCCGGACAGTGGGCACGGGGTCCTGCAGCCTCATAGGACAATTAGGGGAGAGTGACTCCTCCTACGAGCTTTGCCCAGTGCTCTGCTGGACACTGATAGAAGTCACAAGACTGCTATGCTATATACAGCTGATGAGAAAAGATATTCAGCAGTTTATATTTACTAAAATAATTGTATTTCCATGTTCTGTGTACTGGGGGAGACCAGATGCATGGCTCCCAACTGTTCCTGATTTCGAGCAACTCTTCCTGATTTAGAACAAAGTCCCTCTGTCCCGCTTTCCTCCTCATTTGTCCCTCATTTTAGTCTGATCTATATAGTATAAAAAATGCACTTTATCTTTCAAAAAGTGTTTCACAGTGCTAAACCTTTCACCCAATTTCTAAAGTGCTATATTTGTAAATGTCAAAAGGCAATATAAAGGAATAGTAGTGGTAAAAAAAGAAAAGCGCTTGTGGATTTAACCAGGGCTTTTTTTTCAGTGGGAATGTGGGGGAACGCAGTTCCGGCACCTCCAGCACAGAATGTATGTAATGGCAAGGGGTACTAGAGAGTGCTGGAGGGTCTACTGATGCTGGCTGCTAGGAATATATAGGAACTTGGGGATCTATTGTTGTGGGGGGGTCTAGTGTTGGTGGGGAGGATTATTTTTGCTGGGAGGATCTATTGTTGAGGGAGGGGTCTAATGTTGCTGGCTGCTGGGAGAGCTATTGTTACTGCTGGCGGCATCTATTGCTGCTGGGCTGGGCGGGCGGGGTTGCCTATTGGCTGCAGGGGATCCATTTTATTGCTTTTCTTGCTATCAGTATCAAATTCCATACAAAAGACTTGGTTCTATATTCTCTAAAAGGGGTGGTACTGGAAGGTGGGTAGGGGGTGGAACCAAGGGATGGTGCTCGGAGGTGTGTAGGGGGTGGAACCAAGGCACGTTGCTCGAGGCGGGTAGGGGGTGGAACCAGGGCACGGTGCTTGGAGGTGGGTAGGGGCTGGAACCAAGGGAAGATCCTCAGAAGTGAGTAGGGATGGAGACCAGGAGTGATTCGAAAAGAGGGAGTACCTGCACCTATTCCCTGAGAACAAAAGCCCTGGGTTTAATTAATGTATATTTTTGTATAATTCTCCTTTTTAAGGTGGCATGGCAGGGCATGTGTCCTATCCCTACATACTTATTAGCAAAAGTGTCCCTTGCTCCCATCTCAGAAAGTTGGGAGGTATGCCAGATGTAGTGAATGCAGGGTTTAGTAACACTTTAAGCCTGGTACACACAATGAGAATATCAGATGAATGATCTGTTTATTTTTTTTGTATGCTAGTCTCCTATCGAAAACGAATAGGCTACTAGTTACGAGAATTCTCGTACGACAGAATACAAATTCCCATGATGATGTAATGTATTCTTTTGTCACAGCCTTGGTCACTCAATTTTTTTTTTTTTCTTTTGGGACCAATACTGTACCGATTTAACAAAAATGTTTGTTTATCATATGAGAATTTTTATACTGGTCCCTTCGGATAATTTCACATAAAGTGGTGTGATCGGCTCTTGAAAGCTGTTCACGAACAATCAGATTATTGGACGATTGCTCCGTAAGCAGTTTTTTTCTAACGATTTAATCATTGGGTGTACTAGGCATTAGGCTTCCTTCACATGGCCATTAAATGCATATATCCATGTGTTTTAGTTACGGATCAGAATGCAGCTGCATGGCTTTCAATGGAGCCATGTACACTGTATTCAGATCTGTAACACAGAATCCAAAAATGTGCATCTAAGAACATGCGCTTTACATGATTACATGTATAAATGTACAGTGCCTTGAAAAAGTATGCACACCCTTGAAAGTTTCCACATTTTGTCATGTTACAACCAAAAACGTAAAGGTGTTTTACGTGATAGAGCAACACAAAGTGGCACATAAGTGTGAAGTGGAAGGAAAATGATAAATGTTTTTCAAAACTATTTACAAATATCTGAAACGCGTGGTGTGTATTTGTATTCAGCCTCCTTTACTCTGATACCCCTAACTAAAATCTAATAGAACCAATTGCCTTAAGAAATCACCTAAATAGTAGAGTCCACCTGTGTGTTATTTAATCACAGTATAAATACAGTTCTGTGAAGCCTTCAGAGGTTTGTTAGAGAACCATAGTGAACAAACCGCATCATGAAAGCCAAGGAACACACCAGACAAGTCAGGGATAAAGTTGTGGAGAAGTTTAAAGCAGGATTGGGTTATAAAAAAATATCCCAAGCTTTAAACATCTCACGGGGCACTGTTCAATCCATCATCCAAAAATGGAAAGAGTATGGCACAACTGCAAACCTACCAAGACATGGCCGTCCACCTAAACTGACAGGCCGGGCAAGTAGAGCATTAATCAGAGAAGCGGCCTGGAGGCCCATGGTAACTCTGGAGGAGCTGCAGAGATCCACAGCTCAGGTGGGAGCATCTGTTCACAGGACAACTATTACTGTATATACTCGAGTATAAGCCGACCCGAATATAAGCCGAGGCACCTAATTTTACCACAAAAAAACTGGGAAAAGTTATTGACTCGAGTATAAGCCTAGGGTGGGAAATGCAGTTGCCATTACACAGGTATTGTAGCCATTACACAGGTATTGTAGCCATTACACAGGTATTGTAGCCATTACACAGGGATTGTAGCCAGAACACAGGGACTCAGCCATTACGTAGGGATTGTAGCCAGAACACAGGTTTTGTAGCCATTACCACCTGCCCACCACCTGCCCTGGATGGTACTGGCAGGTGGCACTGATTAGCACTGGATGGTACTGGCTGGCACTGGCAGAAGAGATGAGTATGGTAGATTTACAAAGCACAGAGCGCACTGCTTCTAAGAGCCCCTCTGTGCATGAAACTGTGACCTAATTACACTGGAATGCAGAGAATGCTGAGAATGCAGAGAGAGAGAGGAGTCAGATCTTCACTGAGATCAGGAGGTGGGCAGGACTGAACAGCTAACACCCACATGCCCTGCCCACCTCCCGACATCAAGTTGAAAATCTGACAGCTCTCTCTGCATTCTCTGCATCCCAATGTAATTAGGTCACGGTTTCATGCACAGAGTGGCTCTTAGAAGCAGCGGCTCTGTGCAATGTGAATTTACTCAAAAAATGTGCTCGGCTTATACTCGAGTATATACGGTAGTTGTGCACTCCACAAATCTGGCCTTTAGGAAAGAGTGGCAAGAAGAAAGCCATTGTGGAAAGAAAGCCATAAGAAGTCCCGTTTGCAGTTTGAGAGAAGCCATGTGGGGGGCACAGCAAACGTGGAAGAATGTGCTCTAGTTAGATGAGACCAAAATTTTACTTTAAGCAAACCACTGTGTGTGGCAGGAAACTAACTGCACATCACCCTGAACATACCATCCCCAATGTGAAACATGGTGGTGGCAGCATCGTGTTGTGGGGATGATTTTCTTCAGCAGGGACAGGGAAGCTGGTCAGAGTTGACGGGAAGATGGATGGAGCCAAATACAGGGCAATCTTAGAAGAAACCTGTTAGAATCTGCAAAAGACTTGATACTGGGGCGGAGGTTCACCTTCCAGCAGGACAACAGCTCTAAACATATACTACTAGTTCATCCAGCACCACTCTCCACTGATTGATAAGGCTGCTGTCCAAGAGTGGCTACGTTGCTCCTCCATAAATGCAGTGGAGAAGTGAATGTAGCCACCATAAGACACAAGGTATGTTACTGGCCAATCACCAGATGAAAATAAAGGCATAAAAGCCTGAAAAAAGAAAACTAGTATAGCCATTATATCCAACTGGTAAGCTACAAGATA
This sequence comes from Glandirana rugosa, assembly GCA_018402905.1. NCBI lineage: Eukaryota > Metazoa > Chordata > Amphibia > Anura > Ranidae > Glandirana > Glandirana rugosa. The sequence continues at coordinate 622,254 of BLSH010297057.1, forward strand.
TTACATTTTGGTATTGGGCTTAGTTATGCTTTAAAGGAGTATGGCCAAAGCTATTTTGGCTATACTTCTCCTGTCAGTCAATGGAATAAACTTAGTTCTGCACTCCTATGACCCAGATTTCACTGGACAATGGGCTAAAGCCCACCATCTGCTGATGTCACAGAGCCGTTCCAGGCACTGCAGGGATCCCCACAATAATGTCAGTATCCAACTAGATGACTGACTAGCAGCTGACTCAACCTCTCTGCTCTGCTGAGAGCCTGATCAGCTGCTATCGCCCCTCCACAGCCCGGTGCTCCAGTGAGTGCTGGAGTGCCAGTGCAGAGAGCAGTGACTGTTAGTTTCTGCTCACTGAAGACTGAGAACCGAGCGATCAGTGGTCTTTGATCGCTCGGTTCTCTTAAAGGAGTCGGGTGAACAGATGGAGCATCGGACACTTTTCTCTTTTAAAGTGGTTGTAAACCCTTACATATACAGTATACATGGTGAAGTGACTATCCTCATGTAGGATTGGTTTAATCTCTATCGCCTAAGTTGTACCTGTTTATCTGCAGTCTTTTCTTCTCTACACCTGTCCAGACTTTATAAAGCTTGTCTGAGCTGTCAGAAGAAAGGGGGTCACAGGGCTGAAATTACACTCTACAGAGCTCAGTGAGAAATTTGAGAGCTGATTGGATGAAAGGGACAGCCCCCTCCCATTCACATAGCACACACAAACCGAGCTGAGGTTGTCAATCAGCTTGATATCCCTCCCCGTCACCTTTTTTTTTTTTTTTCTCGGTGTGAGGAAAACTTGTCAGAAGTGATTCTTTCTGATAGCAGCTGTGTAATGAAGCAGCAGACAGAAATGACAGTTGGTGCTCTTAATTGAGACAATTACACACTATAGGGCAGTGGTTCTCAACTCCAGGTGATATAATTTGCTGCTCGGTGATTGCAGTATTCTAGTCTGCATCTCCCCAAGGTAATACTTAAAATCTGGCCTGTTGGTGGGTCCTGAGGACAGGAGTTGAGAACCACTGCAATAGGGGGATAGATACTGTTTATATTTAATGTCTGACGTTTACAATTACTTTAAGTTTGTACCTTTTCCCATATCCATAGTCTACTAAAGGATGCTTTCGTTTCCTCCCCCTACTGTTGTCACTGAAACAGGAAGTGAGGGGAAAAACCTGCCCAGTTAGGATTGGCATTGTCGACCTGCCATGTGCACTACTTCAGTTTGCTGTTCATCTACCTTTCTGATAGACCTGTTAAGCAGCCCAGTGGCCAACTTAAGGGGTCCCCACAGCTTGTGGTGATCATTCTGCAATATGAAGTGCTGTTAAGGGCAGGATCTCCATGTAAGAAACTTTCTAATGGACTAAAAAAAAAAAAAAGAAATCCGCTCAAGAAAACTATATGCAGTAAGGCATGATGACAAACATACTGAAGAATGCATTTTGGGTTTTAAAACCCTTTAGGGCACAGACAAAAATAACTTGAAAAATGTACTAACCCTTCTGCATTCTGCGAATGCAAAACTCAAGTTACCAGGAGTTGCATTTAAATTCTGATTCACAGCAATAAAGATCTAAAGGGAAAAATTGATTGCCTTACTGTAGATACCAAGAACAGGCCTGTCTTCACTTGATTTCAGTTATGACGTTTGTGTGTTTAATGGGAGTTGGTTCATGTAAACATGGATAGTGAAATTGTTTGGTTTTCTTTAGCTAAGAACCTGTACTAAAATTAATTTTTATATTATATTATATAAAATGTGTGTTTTGTGGGGTTTTTTTGGGCTTTAAATGAACAGCGCATATCTGTGTTTTGTCATATTTCTTACTCTTTTCAACGTGTCAGGCTTGCTTTCATTCTAGCTCTGTATCCAGCAGGTGTGGTGTCTCTTATCTCTGGAGCAAGTTGTGTTTGACAATGTCAGTGACTGAATCTGGATTTATTAAAGCTCAGGATCTCTTTCCAGTATACAACAGTAGTCCCTTAATACTGAAAATTACAGCAGCAGATGTAGTTTTTAAAATGATTTTCTTTTATTTTTTTTTTAAGCATTTGTGGAAAAAATGATGTTCCAGAAATCAGAATGAATAGGTCGGTCAGTTTAAACAACTCAATTAAATATGGTTATTTGTAGCACCTGAAGTAAAACAAATCGATTTGGTATTTTGTGGAGCTTTATATAACTGAAATATCCCTTTTGAGCAGACAGGCCTTTACGTACTTCCATAGGCCTCATACACACGGGCGTATCTTTAAAAATAAACCGAACGTCGGGCCCGATGTCAAGGAGGAAAAAATCTGCGTTTTTCGGTGTTATGCATCGGCGTTAGTGAGCGTCGGCGTCAATAGGCGTTTTTAAAAAAAAAAAAAATCATCCCTCTATTTTTCAACCTGAAAACGCCGGTACAGTATTAGTTGGTGTTTGTTGGCGTTTTGCGGCGTCAGCGTCAAAAAATGCCAAAACGTTACAGCCTCAGAACGTGATGGCCATGGGTTCTACTTTCAGCTCACTAACGCCGACGCCATCTATAGCTCAAAAACGCAGAAGTTTTTATGGGACCATTGACTAACATGGTGAGCTGCAAAAAACGCCAGAAAATGCCGGCGTCAAAAAACGTCCCTGTGTATGAGGCCTAATAGTAAAACTTTGTGCTTAGTGACGATAAAGAACACTGGACAGCTGCAATAGTTGCCAAAATAAAACAATAACAAGCGAAATGAAAATGCAACTGTAAGACTCCTTTCACACTGGGGGCCGCGTTAGCGGTAAAGCGCCGTTCTTTTTGGCGGCGCTTTACTGCCGTTTAAGTGGCGCTCTTCGATCGCTGGGGGGGGGGGGGGCGCTAACCCCCAAGACGCTAACCCCCAAGAAAGGGTTAAGAAGGGCTTAAAAATCGCCTGTGTTGCGGCGTTCCCGAAGCGCTCCCCATTCATTACAATGGGCAGGGGCGGGTTGGGAGCGCTGTGTACAGCGCTCACCAGCCGCCCCAAAGATGCTGCTTGCTGGACTTTTCCTAACATCCTGCAAGCGCACCGCCCCAGTGTGAAAGCACTCAGGTTTTCACACTCGGGCGGCATGAAAGGCAGTTTTCAGGTGCTTTACAGGTGCTATTTCTAGCGCTAAAACGCCTGAAAACTACCTCTGTGTGAAAGGGGTCTAAAGAAGAATGTGCAAAACCATATGTAAACTAAATACAGCAAATGCAATATCTTTTTAAAGCGGAGTTCCACCCACATTTTTCACTCCTCGCCATGCAGCACTAATGTGCATTTAATATTGGCTTCTATGGAAAATCTTGGCACTGGAGCAGTGCCATGTCAAGCTGACCCAGATTGCACTACACTGCACATGCGCAAGATCAGCAGGTGCATGCTGGATAGCCAGCATGCATGGAATCCAAAAAGGACACACTGGCTTCAGATGCCCACACTTGAGATGCTGCACAAATAGAAAACTGGGCAAAGTTTACAGCATATCTTTGTTCCATTGCACAAAGCATGAGTATTCTAGGAGTATTTTTATCTTAAAATTCATATTTCAGCCGGAACTCCGCTTTAAGGCCCTGTTTACACCTGAACGTTTTTCAGCTTGTAAAACACTCAGCTCTGAAACTCCAATATGCCCACCAAGCAAAATCACATTCATTTAAATGGGCCCTGTTCACATATGAGTGTTCTGCCATCTGAAGAGAAACACCTGAAGCTCATAAAAAAACTCCTCAAGCAAAACACCTCAAGCTTTCCATTGCCCCTGTGACCAAGTCTATTGAGCCTAAACGTGCGTCGGGTTGGAGGACAGATCGGTGATGTCCGCATGCCCGCTGGGGCGCAGGACGATAATTTCTAATGCCTGATGTATTTATTTTACTTGAGTAGAGTACTGTTATTTTAATACATTTCTTATGCTTAGGAATTGCGCAATGAGTGATTAGGTTACTTTTTTATACACATGCCTGGTTAATGACTACAACTAACCGGCTGCATTATTGCGTGATCTTGTGGATGACACATCTAACATACGTGTCCTATGAAGGGAGTATTACCTACACACCCACAGTGTGGGGTGTTGCCCACTAATGCGTGGTTAGACCTGGTTTGGGGTCTCTTCATCTGGTAAGCATCCTTTCATTGTTATATATGGTGGAGCATGGACAAGGGATCACTTAGGCAGGCCATACATGGTCAAATTCTGAACAAATTTTCTTTTCAAAATCAGAAATTTTGTGCATTTTGTGATCCGATGCTGCCACCATTGATTTTCGAAATTCAACCAATTTCACCTCCTGTTGCTACCGAAAATAATTTTTGTTGCCTGGAATCTTCTTTTCTTTCTGGGAATTTTTTCTTTTTTTGCACTCATACGCATTCCTTTACCTATTACATTTCTCACATGATTCTCCCATTATTGATTAGAAAATTGCTTGTTTTTCAAAAAAATTCCAACATGCCTGATTACTTAAATTTGATTGCTGCACGAAAATACAGGTGATACTCAATAAATTAGAATATCTTGCAAAAGTTCTTTTATTTCAGTAATGCAACTTTAAAAGGTGAAACTAATATATGAGATAGACTCATTACATGCAAAGCAAGATAGTTCAAGCTGTGATTTGTCATAATTGTGATGATTATGCCTTACAGCTCATGAAAACCCCAAATCCACAATCTCAGAAAATTAGAATATTGTGAAAAGGTGCAATATTCTAGGCTCAGTGTCTTCCTCTAATCATCTAATTAAGCCTTAACACCTGCAAAGGGTCCCTGAGCCTTTAAATGGTCTCTCAGTCTGGTTCAGTAGGAATCACAATCATGGGAAAGACTGCTGACCTGACAGTTGTGCAGAAAACCATAATTGACACCCTCCATAAGGAGGGAAAGCCTCAAAAGGTAATTGCAAAAGAAGTTGGATGTTCCCAAAGTGCTGTATCAAAGCACATTAATAGAAAGTTATGTGGAAGGGAAAAAGTGTGGAAGGAAGAGGTGCACAAGCAGCAGGGATGACCGCAGCCTGGAGAGGATTGTCCGGAAAAGGCCATTCAAGGGTGTTGGGGACTTTCACAAGGAGTGGACTGAGGCTGGAGTCAATGCATCAAGAGCCACGACACAGACTGATCCTGGGCATGGGCTTCAAATGTTGTATTTCTCTTGTCAAGCCACTCCTGAACAACAATGTCAGAATCGTCTTACCTGGGCTAAAGAAAAACAGACCTGGTCTGTAACTCAGTGGTCCAAAGTCCTCTTTTCTGATGAGGGCAAATTTTGCATCTCATTTGGAAACCAAGGGCCCAGAGTATGGAGGAAGAATGGAGAGGCACACACTGCAAGATGCTTGAAGTCCAGTGTGAAGTTTCCAGTCTGTGTTGATTTGGGGAACCATGTCATCTGCTGGTGTTTGTCCACTGTGCTTCATTAAGTCCAGGGTCAACGCAGCTGTCTACCAGGAGATTTTGGAGCACTTCATGCTTCCTTCCGCAGACAAGCTCTGTGGGGATGCTGACTTCATTTTCCAGCAGGACTTGGCACCTGCCCACACAGCCAAAAACACCAAAACCTGGTTCAATGACCATGGGATTACTGTGCTTGATTGGCCAGCAAACTCACCTGACCTGAACCCCATAGAGAATCTATAGGTCATTGCCAAGAGAAAGATGAGACATGAGACCCAACAATGCAGAAGAGCTGAAGGCCACTATTGAAGCATCCTGGTCTTCCATAACACCTCGGCAGTGCCACAGGCTGATGGCTTCCATGCCACGCTGCATTGAGGCAGTAATTGCTGCAAAAGGGGCCCAAACCAAGTACTGAGTACATATGCATGCTTATACTTTTCAGAGGTCTGATATTATTCTATGTACAATCCTTGTTTTATTGATTGCATGTAATATTCTAATTTTCTGAGATTGTGGATTTGGGGTTTTCATGAGCTGTAAGCCATAATCATCACAATTATGACAAATCACGGCTTGAACTATCTTGCTTTGCATGTAATGAGTCTATCTCATATATTAGTTTCACCTTTTAAGTTGCATTACTGAAATAAATTAACTTTTGCACGATATTCTAATTTTTCGAGTATCACCTGTAGGCTGTTGCTGCAGCCCACTAATGGTGCAAAGTTTGAAAAATAATTTTTTAGATAAGGTTTTCGAAAGAATTTCTGATTTATGGCCAGCCTAATTGTACACACGATCCAAAAATTGGACAAAAAAATCCCGCTTTTAAAGCGATTGCACAATAATCGGATCGTTGGTACAGAGTTTTTGAGAGCCGATCATTACCGTTCATCCAATATGATTAGATCGGACGAACACGAAAATTTTTCTCTTGCGATACCAGATCGTATGATTTTCGTTTTAATCAGTACAGTTGTCGTCCGAAAAATACAGTACAAATACACCACAACACATGACATCACTTCAGATTTTTTTTTATTCTGTCGTACGGGAAATTTCGTGACTTTAGTACTCTTTAGTACTCTTTTCCGATTTGATCTGACATTAGCATGCAAAAAAAAAAATCTGTCGTCCAAATTTCGGAACGTGTGTACAGGGCTTTAGAGTACTTTTGGACTGTAAGCACATGCGGAACACCTGTCACCACCAGTATTTGGGATTGGGATTCCTCTGTCTATATCAGGGGTCTCAAACTCAATTTACCTGGGGGCCGCAGGAGGCAAAGTCTGGGTGAGGCTGGGCCGCATAAGGGATTTCACAAAAAAAAGTCCTCAAATGTCATTATAACTCAAACTCTGGGGACTATATCTGTCTCCTTAGGGTTAGGGTTTATGACCACCACTGTCCACAAGGCGTACACGAATGTCAGGTTTTCATGAGATTTCGGGACATGTGTGCAAGGCTTTAAACCTGCTGTCTAAAAAAAAAAACGTACGATTACAGTCTAGTTTAGCCTTTTCTCATGATTTCTCATGATTTCAGTGCTTTAAAGGGCATGCTGTCTTATTTTTTTTTAGACTTCACTACAGTACACAACACCACATAAACATGACATAAAAAGCCTGCT
>BLSH010297057.1:644170-659556 GCA_018402905.1 Glandirana rugosa
CCAGCCCTGGCTGTAACTGCTAAAAGCAAACAAATACTAGCACTTTTAAGCTGTTACAGCAACAGACTTTCTTTTTTCTATTGGGCCAAAGGTTTAACATAAGATAAAATAATAAATTATGGAGTGCGATTATTCTAGCTGCAAATTAAAATATAGAACAAAGTATTTCATATTAATGCCAATTGTTTTGAAATGGGATACTCAACCAACTCATAAGAGGTATGGTGGTCAAGTGTCCACAAGCTTTTGACTGTATGGTTTAGTTTCACTACTTATACACTATATACTGTATAATGACAAAAACAGGTACGTGTATGTGTGCGTATATGTATGTGTGTGTGTGTGTGTATGTATGTATGTATGTGTATGTATGTGTGTGTATATATATATATATTATATATATATATATATATATATATATATATATATATATATATATATTATATAATTTTTTTTGTGTGTGTGTGTGCCATGGCGACCAGAAATTGCATCCTGGCGAGTGACAGACATTCCTTCTCTCACTATGTTAAAACAGCATGTCAGATTCAACAAGGGAGAGAGACCTCTGCTTAATCTAACATCTGTTTTTTCTTATATCAACAAATATTCCGGGCAGCCAGCCAAGTTTAACAAACATCAATGTATCCTTCTTTCAAAGCAATTATCTCCGGGCTGTATCAGGAAAATGTAACCATTTAAATACTAAACCTTTTCTCACATTTGTGGCTTACAAGTACATATCCAGTATTTTCTGCTAGAAAATGACTTGGAACCCCCAAACATTATATAGTATTCTTTAGCAGAGACCCTAGAGAATAAAATGGCGGTTGTTGCAATATTTTATGTCAAATGGTATTTGCGCAGCGGTCTTTCAAGCGCGATTTTTTTTTTGGAAAAAATACACTTTAATGAATAATAAAAAAAAAAAGAAACCGTAAAGTTAGCCCATTTTTTTTTTTTCCTATAATATGAAAGATGATGTATACGCGAGAAATGTGACCTTTATTCTAAGCAACAAAATTGTGATAAAGCCCTGTGTACCATCAACAATTACCACTCTATGTGCAGCTGGGCTCCAGTATTTCATGGTGACCAGAAACCCACCAGAGCAGTGAAAAGTCACTGTGGGGGACACACATGTAGGCAGGAAGTGGCTGCAAAGAGGCAGCAGAAGGTCAGCAGCGCTGGAATACTTTTTCACCTTTTTTTAAATTTTATTTAAAATGTCACTAAGGCTTTGTTTATATGTGCAGTTGGGTGGTAAAAATGTGCAGTAGACATGTTTTTGCCACCCACCATTGGCCTCCCTTAAGCTCCATTAGGCAGCAGATGAGGGCGTTTTACATGCCACAGTCACAATGCATTCGGCATAATAAGGAGTTTCCCCCATAACAGATTTTTTAGTGTCAGTCTGTTAGTGTTACATTTGAGTTATTGACTGACTGCTCTGCTGTGAGTAAGTTAGGGTTAGGGGCGCAGATTACTTGTCTTACCCCGGGGCACTGACAACCCAACACTACACTATAAAAAACTGGCTCCTAACTTTTTTTAGCTGGCTCCTAGATTCAAAGCAAATTTGTCAAGCATATATATATTCCCTAAAAGTATACTGACATAGTTTGTGTGATATTTTCCAGAATTAATGCAGTCATAGGTTGTTGTATGTAATCCATTTATGGTGCAATGAAATTTAGGTTATTATAGTGAGTTGTAGTATTAAGTTATAATAGTTTGCCATAAACTTTGCTTAGTTCTTACAATTTTTCTTTGCCTTCTTTTTCATGTCTTCTTACTGAATTGGGTGACAAACAGAGTTACCAGCTGAAGAAGGTAAGATCTGCATCTGTCTTTTCATAATTGTATATAGTACAGTGTTGAGGTATCCATAAACAATGTCAGTTTCCTTTAACCACTTGACCGCCTGAAGGTTTTACCCTCTTCATGACCAGGGCATTTTTTGCTATTCAGCACTGTGCTAATTTAACACCTTCCCGCCCAGCCTACAATACAATAATGGCCGGGCGGGAGCACTGTTCTGGGAGGGGTTCTGGGTATAAGAAATCATCTGTAAACAAAAAAAAAAAAAAAATCCTCATCACTTCCCCTGAGTATTACAGTACTATGGTGGTAATGTATTTCTCTGGTCACAATGTGAGAGAAATTAAAAAAAAAAAAAATGTAATGAAAGATAAAATAAAAAAAATTGAATGAAAATGTATTACTTTTTTTTTTATGCATACTGTCACCAATAAGTGTCCCCTATCAGTGCCAGGCCAGTTATGCTAATGCTGTACTGCAGTGGTGACATTATTTAAAAAAAAAAAAAATAGTGAAAACTATTACATTTACTCACTTTCCATATAATTGTGACAAAAAATGACAACTATCCTGGCATTTTAGGACCTCAAGAAATTAGATGGGGTGTCATTATATCAAGATTGATTAGCTTATGGACTCTAACTTTCTTACAGACTAAATAATAAACACAGATTTGGATTATTTTCACCAAAGAAATGTAGCAGAATACACTTTGACCTAAATTTATGAAAGATTATTTATTTGCAAAATTATTATTTAATTTTATTGTTTAATTGAATTGTTCCAACAATTTTTTCAAAATTTTTGGTCTTTTTTTTTTGTTTCTTTATCAAAAAATCTAAAACCCAGCAGTGATTAACTACCACCAAAAGAAAGCTTTATTTGTGTGAAAAAAATGGTAAAAATGTCTTCATTCAAAGCGTGACAGCGCTGAAAGCTAAAAATTGGCCTGGGCAGGAAGGGGGTAAAAGTGCCCGGTATTGAAGTGGTTAACTGGCAATTTTTTTTTTCTTCTTGCGGGCAATTTGTCAGGCCAATGGCTGGTGTTGGCGTGTCAACCATGGTTGATGTGCTGTCAGGATGATTGAAGAGCATTATGTTTATTATTACATTGTAATATAAACTGAAATAGTTCAACTCTCCATAATGCAGAATCAGTGAAAGCCCTAAGCGTGTCACTTGCCACTGTCGCCTGCCACCAGATGCGGATTGTCACTTGTCACGCTGCTGGCCACCAAATGCAGATTGTGTTACTTGCCAAGCTACCTGCCACCAGATGAGGAATGTCACTTGCCACATCTCCTGCCAGTACCACCAGATGCAGATTGTCACTTGCCACGCTGCCTGCCACCAGATGAGGAATGTCACTTGCTAAATTGCCTGCCAGTGCCACCAGCTATGGATTGTCACTGCATTGGTGGCAGCACTGGTTCATTTAGCAGAGGCAGGCCTCTGTGCAGTGGTAGTTTCTTCGTGAGGGCAGGAGAGCGGTGATGCGGGGTGGGCGGTGAGAGATGATGTAATCTCTCTGCTGCATCTCCAACATTGAAGAGGCCCATGCTGTGGTGGCGGAAGAGTCGTGATGCGGGGTGGGTGGAGAGAGACAGTGTGTGTGACTGTGTGTGTGGCGAGCAGAGTCGATCATTGGCATCTCCCCGCAGGGGAGACCAGGACAGGTAATCATCGGGGCACTTATCAGTGCCCTGATTACAGTAAAGCCCCAGCAGTGCCCATTAGTGATGCCAGTCAGTGCTGCCTTTCAGTGTTCATCAGTGCCCATCAGTAGGGCATATTAGTGCCTCCTCATCAGTGCCCATAAATGCCACCTCATCAGTGCCGCCTCATCAGCGCACATCAATGAAGGAGAATATTACTTCTTTACAAAATTTACTGACAAACTAAAACTTTTTTTTTTTTTTCAAAATGTTCGGTCTTTTCTCTTTATTTTTGTAAAAAAAAAAAAAAAAACCCATCAGTGATTTAAATGCCACCAAAAGAAAGGTTTGTGTGAAGAAACCGGTCAAAATGTAATTTGGGTGTAGTGTTGTATGACCACGCAATTATTATTCAAAGTGTGCGAGCGCTGAAAGCTGAAAATTGGCCAGTGGTGATTAAATACCACCAAAAGAAAGCTCTAGTTGTGGGGAAAAAAAATGCGGGCATTTGAGTTTTTTTTTATTTTTTTATTTTGAATATCCCAACGGAATTCATTGGTATAAGCAATGATAATGTGTAAAAAAAAAAAAAAAAATCCTGATCACTTCCCCAGAATAGTACAGGGTTATATTGCTCTGGTCACATTGTTAAATGTAGTACAAAAAAAAAAAAAAAAAAACTTTAGAAAAATCTTTTTTTTTTTTTTTAACATACTGTCACCAGTCGGTGTCCCTGATCACCACCACACCAGTTCTATGATAATGCTGTGATGCACTAGTGATGGTAGGTTAAAAGGTAGGTTCCAAATAATTGTGACAAAATATAACTTCAAAAAACTTGCCATGTCTCTTACTAAATAACTTTGACTGTCTGCTTTCCAAAAAGGGGTCATTTGAGGTGAATTTGTACTGTCCTGGCATTTTTAGGTCTCAAGAAATGAGTCCATACATCATGATTGATCAATTTTCAGATATATACCATAGTTCATGGACTCTAGAGCTTTCAAGCAGCTTAAATGATGAACACTGATTTGGGTTATTTTTACCAAAGAAATATAGCAGAATATATTTTGACCTAAATTTTTGAAGTAAGATTATTTATTTGCAAAATTTTATAACAAACTAAGAAACCTTTTTAAAAAGATTTTCATTCTTTCTTTTGTTTAGCAAAAAAATAAAAAAAAACCCGGTGGTGATTAACCACTTAAGGACCGGAAGGATTTCCCATGTTAGGACCAGGGCACTTTTTTCAATTTGGCACTGCGTCGCTTTAACTGACAATTGCGCAGACGTGCGACGTTGTACCCAAACAAAATTTGCGTCCCTTTTTCCCCACAAATAGAGCTTTCTTTTGGTGGTATTTTATCACCTCTGCGTCATTTCTGCTTACCGCTATAAACAAAAAAGGCAACTTTTTTAAAAAAAAAAAAAAACAATATTTCTTACTTTACAATGGAAAGTTCCTCCTGAAAGAGTTTCTTGGCAGCAATATATAGTACAGAAATGTAATTGTATAAAAATATTTTATTTCAAAAAATCCGCCACCAGGGTGTTCCATATGAGGGTATGGTTCCGACTATGGTTCATATGGAACACCCTGGTGGCGGTTTTTTTTAAATAGTGTGTTTAACCTTATAGACATATTAATGGACTTCTGAGCGCTGCACCAACACATTTTTCTATCTAGTAACATTCCAATTACCTGTGCATAGCTGCTGGATTTTGTTAATCATTCTGTGCTCCAAGCGCAGCTGCTTTTAATTATAAAAATATTTTAATTGCGTTGTTCTGTATCATCCTACGGGAATGCAAATGTACTTTGATACTTGATTATGGAGAATTAAAAACATGAAATTTGTGTAAACAAAGGACCTTAACATCAATGTTACAATGTTACCGTGAAAAGGAATCATGTAGGATACAGCGACTGCCGCATTGGTATACCAACGCATTTCAACCTTAAAGGGTTTGTGGTCTTAGGGGGAAAGATCCTTTTCTGAAGGAGTATCAAAAAGAAAGCTTGAGTTTTTATACAGAAGCAAATCATCTATTACATTCTTGTGTATATACAAAGATAACCTATTTACCACCGAAACATTGGATATGAAGTGCCACTCCTGAAATCAGAGTCAGATTAAAACCAAGTCAGTGAGTGTTGGCTCATCACGAGCTGTCCCGCTTACAAGAGGCCACATGTGACATGCCTCCCTAGGGGAAGGTGTGACCCACATCATGAGTGCCTGAGGTCCTGTTTGAATTAATATAATATGATTGCGAAGTGTACATGTAGTATATGAATATAATCAACTGAGATTATCATATTGAAAAAGTTCTCTCCCATAATGTTTAAAAACATACGTGGTGTTAAGATTCTTTTCCCTATTAAAAGTTAGGCACACAGCTATTTAGGATGTGCATGTATGAAATGTCAGTGATATTGAAAATTGTGTGAGTGAATGGGTCAAGTGAGGAGGGGAAGGAGTGAAGTAGAATGTGTGTAAACGTGAGAAGGGGAAAATAGGCAAGAAAGGAGATGTATATCGGATCAAAAATGTATGAGGATGTGATGGATGTGTGGTGTAAGAAAAACTGTAAATGTGCTATAAAAAAGTGAAGTGTGAAAAGGAATTCTAGAAAAAATGGAAGGGAGAACTAAGAGTGAAGTGAGGCTACCTATACAAACATGGAACAAAACGCCAACCTTTTTGAGCTGTAGATTGCTTCGGTGTTAGTGAGCTGAAAGTAGAACCCATGGTTCCGAGGCTTTAGCGTTTTGCCGTTTTTGACGCCGAGTTGGCAAAACAGTCGCGAACACCGTACCAACGTTAACCGGCGTTTTGGTGCTGGCGTTTTCAGGTTAAAAAAATAGCAGAAAAAATGTTTTTTTTCAAACAAAACTCCTATTGACGCCGACGCTCATTAACGCAGATGCAAAACTCAGACGAAATCGCGTTTTTGATGCCGATTTTTCCCTGACGTCGGACCCGACATTTTGCTTATTTTTTTTAATATGCCCGTGTGTATGAGGCCTAACATTGTAACATTGATATTAAGGTCCTTTGTTTACACAACCAGAGTTAGTTTTTAATTCTCCATAATCTGTATCATCCTACGGGAATGCAAATGAACTTTGATACTTGAACAACGCAATTAAAATATTTTTATGCAATTACATTTCTGTACTTTATATTGCTGCCAAGAAACCCTTTCAGGGGGAACTTTCCATTGTATGTTACTTGGGGTGTACAGCTTCCTTTACCTCTCACCAAGTACCCACAAGTCTATGTAAAGATCATTTTATTCATCAATTTTGGCCAATTTATGTTCTTCCTCGTATTTTGGGTAAAAAAAAATTTGCAATCGGCATTTGATTGGTTTGCGCCAGGGTGGATTTGATTTAAATCATGTCGATTTTAAATCACTAGTAAAAATGCTTAATTTAAATCAACGCGATTTAAATCATAATTTTTAAAGAGCAACTGTCATCTTTGTCCCGCAGCAGCTCCCCTCTGACCTGCTGTTGACTCACCGACAGTCCCATTCACTTTAATGCAGTGGTTCTCAACTCTGGTCCTCGGGACCCCCCAACAGGCCAGGTTTGCAGGATAACTGAAATACATCACAGGTGATATAATTTGCTGCTCAGTGATTGCAGTGTTCTAGTCTGCATCTCCCCAAGGTAATACTTAAAATCTGGCCTGTTGGGTACCGAGGACCAGAATTGAGAACCACTGCTTTAATGGGACGGCTGGTGATGCGGCAATGACACAACAAGGTGAGGGACATGGCGGCAGCAGGTAAGTGGATGCCCGCTAACAGGCACTGCCATGATGCATCTGAAATGACAGGTGCTCTTTAAATGTAAGGACTTAGTCTTGCTGGTAGTTAGGATCTTTAATATTTGCAAACAAAATTAAGGTTTGCTATTTAGAATAATAAGCTGTCAGGTTAGTAAAACAGCAATATCAGAACTAATTCAATCATACAGTTTGTAGTGTACATGGATTTGCAAAACAATGGGGGGCGCACAATATAAAATGAAATCGCTCAACCCACCATAATGCAGAATCAGTGAGAATGTCATCTGCCATAGTCGTCTGCCACAAGATGCAGCTTGTCACTTGCCACCAGATGCAGCTTGTCACTTGCCACCAGATGCAGCTTGTCACTTGCCACCAGATGCAGCTTGTCACTTGCCACCAGATGCAGCTTGTCACTTGCCACCAGATGCAGCTGGTAACTTGCCACAGTCACCTACCACTAAATGCAGTATGTCACTTGCCACCGCCACTTGTCACCAGATGCAACATGTCACTTCCCGTGTCACCTGCCACCCAGATGCAGCGTGTCACCTGCCAACAAGATGCAGCATGCCACTTGCCACTGTCACCTGCCACCTAGATGCAGCATGTCATTACTTACACTGCTTCTGGCAGCCTCTCCCCAGCAGCTTCCGAGTGGGTAAACTTCCACATACGGGCGGTGAGAGATGATTTAACCATCTCTCGTCCAGCAGCCTTTGCAGCCTTGCTGTAGGGGTGGAACATCGGTAATGCGAGGCGGGCAGTGAGAGATATGTCACCTCTGCTCGCCCGCAGCACCGCTGACAGAGCAGCCTTCGCGGCCCAGCTGCAGAGGTGCAACGTACCGGTAGTGGTCAACGTCACGGGGGGTTGGGGACCCCCCGATCTACATTACATAAAATCAAGGTTCAGAGAATCTGGAGAAATTTCTGTGCGCAAGGGATGAGGCAGAAACACAATTTTAGATGCCCCTGATTTTCGTCCCTCAGACAGCACTGCATTAAAAATGGGCATGATTCTGTGATGGACATCACTGCATGGGCTCAGGAATACTTCCAAAATCACTGTGAACAGTTTGCTTTGCCATCCAAAAATGCACGTTAACCACTTCAGCCCCAGAAGAATTATTCCTCTTCCTCACCAGGCCATTTTTTGCGATACAGCACTGCGTCACTTTAACTGACAATTGCATGGTCATGCGACGCTGTACCCATACAAAATTGACGTTCCTTTTTTCCCTTTTCCCACAAATAGAGCTTTCTTGGTGGTAATTGATCACCTCTGCGGTTTTTATTTTTTGTGCTATAAACAAAAAAAGGCCGTCGATTTTGAAAAAAGAAAAGTATTGTTTTTTAACTTTCTGTTATAATACATATCCAAAATATATATATAAAAATGTATTCATCAGTTTAGGCCAATATGTTTTTTTCTACATATTTTTTGGGGAGAAAAAATTGCAATAGGCGTATTTTGATTGGTTTGCACAAAAGGTATTGCGTCTACAAAATATGGGATAGATTTATGGACTTTTATTTATTTATTTATTTATTTTACTGGTAATGGTGGTGATCTGCAATTTTTAGCGGGACTGCGACATTGCGGTGAACAAATCTAACCCCAAATGACAGTTTTTGGGGTCCAGTGACATTATTACATTGATCAGTGCTGTAAAAATGACAAGGAAGGGGTTAACACTAGGGGGGCGATCAAGGGGTTAACTATGTTCCCTCAGGGTGTTCTAACTGTAGGGGGGATGGGCTGCCAGAGACCTGACGGAGATCACTGTTCCCGATGACTGGGAGCAGTAGATCCCTGTCAGAATGGGGATCCACCTTGTTTACATTGGCAGATCCCTGTTCTGCCTCTGTACAAAGTGATCTTAGGTCGCCAGCGGACATTGAGTCCGCGGGAGCCACGGGCCTGCAATCCCACGTGCACGGACCAACGTACAGGTACATTGGTTCACGCAGGAGAGCCGACCTGCCGCAGTATATCTGCGTGAGCAGTTCGGCAGGTGGTTAAAGCGCGATCATGCAAAGAAGCCATGTATGCACATAATCCAGAAATACCATAAATGTCGTTTATGGGCTAAAGCTAAATTAAAATGGTCTGTTGCAAAACTGAAATCCTTTTCTGTGGTCAGACGAATCAAAATGTGACATTCTTTTTGGCAACCATGGGCACCACATCCTCTGGGCTAAAGAGAAGAGAATAAAAGACCACCTGTCTTGTTATCAGCACTCTGATGGTATGGGGGTGCATTAGTGCATATGGAATGGGAAGCTTGCACATATCAAAAAACACATCAATGCTGAAAGATGTATCTAGGTTTTAGAGCAGCATATGATCCCATCCAGACAACATCTTTTTTTCAGGGCAGGTCTTGCATAAAAAATTAAATGAAAATACTAAACTGCATACTGCATCTATGACAACAGCATGACTTCGTAGTAGAAGAGTCCAGGTACTTAACTGACCTGCCTTCAGTCCAGACCTTTCATAATTTGAAAATATGTGGTGCATCTTGAAACGAAAAATATGACAAAGTAGACCTTCTGGAGTTTTGGGAGTTGAAGGTTGTCCCATTCTTGCCTGATATAGAATTCTAACTGCTCAACAGTCCTGTTGAGCAGTTGTAGTTCTAGATCAGGCAAGAAGGGGACAACCTTCCTCTCCCAAAACTCCAGAAACTGATTTCAGTTCCCAGACATTTACAGAGTGCTGTTAAAAGAAGAGGGGATGCTACACTGGTAAACCTAGCCCTGTTCCAACTTTTTTGAGATGTTTCTGCCATCAATTTCAAAATCGCCCATTTTTTTTTTTAAATGTTAAATTTTGTAAGTTTAAACATTTGATATGTTTTTTGTTTCCTATTGTGCATAAAATATGGGTTTATGAGATTTGCAAATCATTGCATTCTGTTTTTATGTAGATTTTATACAGCATCTGAAATGTTTTGGAATTGGGGTTGTATAACCTGGCATTTTGTATCTAAAGATCTTCAGGGAGGAGCTTGTTTTAAAGCTATTCTTTATGCAAACACACAGATTAAGATGCAACTTTGGTGGATGCAGGTAGTTCAGCTTGAACGTGTCATGATTCTCTTAAAGTTATATACTCCAGAAACTGCTGAACTTTATAATTTTTTAGTCTTGCTTACTAAATGCATAGAAATGCTTTTGGGAGCAAACCTTGAGGTAGAACTGACTTTAATACCCTACATATTTTATGTTTTAGGTAAATCTTTATGGGAGTTAGTTGTGGAACAGTTTGAAGACCTGTTAGTACGGATTCTACTCCTAGCTGCATGTGTATCTTTTGTAAGTAATATTTTGAGTTCTTTTACTTTTTGTGCTAGCATGTTGAAATACTTTATATGCAGCAGACTTTTATACTACCCACTCACCATTGTGTCATCTGATATCCCATCACTCAAACATTTTTTTTTTTGTTCTACTCAAAATACATTAATATAAAAACGTGAGATTTCTGACTGTCAGTTCATCCAGAATGTTACTGGGTACACGTTGACATTTGACGATTACAATAAAGCACAGTTCTAATGCCACATTCACACCTCCACATTTTTACTGTTTCCTGACTGCCATTCAGAATTGCTAAAACAGGGATCATATGAAGGTGTACACACAGAAGCGTTAGAGCGGTCTTTCATTGTGAAAAGGCAATAGTAATGTTGCCTGCAGAATTCAGCAGGTGTTAATGCATTGCAAACGTCTCCATTCACTTTTATTGAAAATCATTAAAGCTAAAAATGCACCAATGGTGTTTACTCGTTTAAGGCATGGTTGCAAAATATCAAAAGTGATCATTTTCCATTTTAGTATGGTAAAAAAAAAATATCCGCATAAGACTTGAATGCTTTCAAAAAAGCACTTTGATGTTATAGGCTTTTTAATGCATGTTAAAGGCTGCTTTATAATTCAGTGTCTGTCTGAACTTCGCCTAACTGCTCATGTTGCCTATATTATGTTATAAAGCGATGCATGAAAAAAATTGTAGCTCTATTCATCTTATTACTGTATCATGACAATTAGATGCAGGTTTGGAAGCCTGTTATCCAGAGATATTTAAAACTACTCCCTTCAAAATTATGTTCATAGAATGACAGGCACATTTGATGATTTTTTTTCACATAAATAAATAACTTTTAGTGATAAAGTATTGCTGTTATGAAAGGCAAAGTCCCCAAGTTTTCTTCTTTTTGAATTATCGGGAAAGTAAATGGTTGAATCATTCTCTTGCTGAATTTTTATGTAGGAAAAGTGCAATAAGATTCCAGTAATTTTCACTCTGCTCTGCAAGTGTGGCAAAGGTTTCCTATTCTTTCTTATGGGCTTTTCATTATGCAAATACAGAATCCAGCAATGATAATTTGGCATTGTTCTAATGGAATCGGTGGTAGGACGAAGTTGGGATATTAAACCACTGGAGTAAGTAAAACGGCTGGCTTGTTCAGTTCACAAGGATCCACCTAGTAGTGTGATTTTCCTGTTGACTTACTCGATCTAATGTGTTTAGTGCACACGGACCATGTGGGAGAGGGCCCACTGTGCATTCACTGCACGAAGTGTTGCAAAAATGCTCATTTAAAATCAAAGTAGCTGACCGTATTGTAAAAATATAGGTAGATGGCTTACTCTTCGTGCTATAGATATGGAGTGACTCCCAAACACGATAAGCACAATAAGTAGGTGGTATAGTAATATTTTATCGAAGTAAACCTTAAGAGTTCTGCAGTGTGTGTGTGTGTGTGTGTGTGTGTGTGTGTGTGTGTGTGTGGGAGTGATATTTTTTTTCCTGCTGTTAACAGCACATGAGTCAGAACTATGCAGATTGATGTAGAATCCAGGAGGATGAGCAGGGTTACAACGCTGAAGAAAAAACTAAAATGTACAGCTATTGTCCGTTTTACAGTATCTCACAAAATTGATTACACCCTCACATTTTTGTAAATATTTTATTATCTTTTCACGTGAAAACACTGAAGAAATTACACTTTGCTACAATGTAAAGTAGTGAGTGTACAGCTTGTATAACATGTACCACGTATAACATGTAACAGTATATAGCTCAGTATCACAGGTGGGGTATATTGCAGCCAGCCAGTACACAGGTATTGCAGCCAGCCATTACACAGGAATTGCCGCCAGCCAGTACACAGGAGGACAGTGACTGAGGCCAGAGCTAATCAGTGTTTATAGATGTGCGCCTGGCTGGTGCACATCAATACACTTTAATAGCTGACCAATGGGCTTTGGGAATTGGGAAATCTCCCAAAAAAAAGCTGGGCAGCCATATACCGGCGCACTCCATTTTTTTTTTTTTTTTTTTTTTTTTTTTTTTAGAAGGATCAGCAGGGGGAGGGCGGCGCACTAGCGTCATTAAGTTAGTCATTAGAGTCATTACGTTTTTGAGGCTGATGTTTGGTAACTCATACCTTCAGCTTCCTCCACAGATTTTCTATGGGATTGGAGACTGGCTAGGCCACTCCAGGACCTTATTGTGCTTCTTCTTAAGCCACTCCTTTGTTGCCTTGGCCATGTGTTTTGGGTCATTGTCATGCTGGAATACCCATCCATGACACATTTTCAATGCTCTGGCCGAGGGAAGGAGATTTGATGGTACATGACCCCGTCCATTGTCCCTTTTGATGTGGTGAATTTGTCCTGTCCCCTTAGCAGAAAAACACCCCCGAAGTTGAAGGACACAGTTTCGGTGGCCACCAGTGGGTGTCTTCCAGCAGCCAGCTTATCTGACTAATTTGACAGCATCTACCACTGGCTGTTAGGTGTATAATCCAGCCCTTAAGTGAAGTTCAGGGCTTCATTGTTCTTCCTGTGAGCCATGTCCCCACCTGATCCTGTTCCTGACCCTGCGCCAGCCATGTTCCTGTGACCTGCTCCTAATACTCTGCTCCATAAACCCAGAAGTTTGTAACCTACTGTGTTCTCCTTGTTTCCTGTTTCAGTCCTGGCATTGCCCTGCTCATGTTTGCTACCTCCTTTTGTACATAGTGCAGCAACCAAAACCACAACCTATCACATTTATTTTGTCACTTTACATTGTCATATGGTTTACATGTATTGGAAGGCTGATACTTGTGCTAATAGCCTTATTCAGCCTGATTTCTTAAGGTACAGCCCACTGATCTGGTCTTCCTTGCTGGATACCTGCTTTTGGCATCCCTTACAAATAAACAAATCCTTCAATGGTGACTCTAGCATTGAGAGGACACTTTTTAATATTTGGTTTCTAAAGTTAAAAGCCACACAAAGTTTGTTGAAAAATGGTTCAATCCCAAATTGTGTAAGGCGTTCTTTACTGTTGGCATGGTGAGGAGCTCCCTTCCACAGTTTGTGTCAGCGGAGAGGGTAAAAGTAAACATAAAGCTGCACTGCTAATAATATGAATTCTCTATAGAAAACCTATGAATAAGTGCACAAAAATAAGATTAAACAAATTTCAAATCTGATTTGTGAACCTCAATTGCAAGATTAATAAATAGCGACCAACCTGTATGTTGTGTGCAAAAGAAAAAAAAAAAGAAAAACATAGACCTGCTTAACTTATCACATCTTGTGATATATGAACTACACAAGGAGGTAACTAAAAACTAAAGAAACTTCTCAATCTGCCATATAGTGCTATATAATCCACATCCAACAGTGCTTTGAAAGTACTACATGCTAAAGTCCAAACAAGAGAAATTTGTGAAAAGTTCACTGAAATATTTGTGCCATACCGCATATCTGTGAGATTAGTGTAATCTTTGGGTGACCCTGACGTCTACCTGCACTCCAAAGCATAATATGTTTATTTTAAAGCATTGCATAGAATATCAAATGCACTCACATGTAGCTGTACTTAAAGAAAACCTAAATCAACCCTAACCCACTAGGTGTAAGTGCTGTTCCATCGAGAATCCAAAAATAGCGTTACTGTTACAGAAGCTACAATCCTAACTTCTTTTGAATTCTTTTGCAAGTAGACAAATAGAAAATGCCCTTCTGCCTCTATGGGTGTTGGACTTTGAGAGAGTCTCTGAAAATTGTTCATATAGTCAATAAAATATTGTCAGATTATGATGCCACCCACCCTTAATGACCCCTTGTAGTTCAACCTGCAGCTGCTAGAGTTCTTTAAACTCATAGATGGTTCTTGCTTCTCATTGGGCATGGTTCAATATCAAACAGTTTCAGGATGAATTCCTTAAAGTGGTTGTAAAGGTTCCTTTTTTTTTTTTTTTAAATAACAAACATGTCATACATGCCTGCTCTGTGCAAGGGTTTTACACTGAGCGGCCCCGATACTAATTTTTTTCGGGGTCCACGGTGGCGCTCTAGACTCTTCCTTCTCGAGTGCCCCCATAGAGCTGCATTTCATGGGGGCATCTGTGCGAGCGCGCTCCCTAGTCCTGCTGCTGTGTCCATTGACAGCAGGACTCTGCCCCACTTCACTGGATTTGATTGACGGCAATGGGAGCCAATTGCTCCTGCTGCTATCAGTTTATCCAATGAGAACCCAAGACAGTGGCTGGAGCTGCTGTGCTCTTCCCCATCGCTGGAACGATCAGGCTCAGGTAAGTAAAAGGAGGGCTCTGGGGGACTGCTGCAGCACAAAAGGTTGTTCACCTTAACCACTCCAGATCCGCGCTATTGCCATAGTACGGCTCCAGCGCGGATCTGGAATGCCGGGACGACGTCCATGGACGTCGCCCCCTTTGCGCGCTCCTCGCGCCGCTCCTCGCGCGTTTCCCCCGCTGCAGGTACCTGCAGCAGGGCCGTAAGGTCTAGGCGCGACCTCGGCATGATACCGTTATCGCGCCTAGACCTCACCAATTCCACTTGTTGGAAAACACGACGTCGTCAGGGGGTCTCGGGAGGAAAATGAATGGACTCGGACTAGCAAGGTCGCTACCCCTTCTCGTGTCGTCGAGGTCGGTGACAGAACCCAAGAGTAACCTATTTGACTATCGTCGTCCTCGTTAACCGAGGGTAACGGCAGTTAGTTTAGGTCACTTCACCCCGTCTCAGGACGACAGTTACCTGTGTCGTCGTCCTGATCCCTCGCGCGAGCGTGTCTACGGGGG
>BLSH010297057.1:659566-674142 GCA_018402905.1 Glandirana rugosa
AAAAAATAATAAAAACGCCATAAATCAATTCCCAGTTTGTAGACGCGATAACTTTTGCGCAAACCAATCAATATACGCCGATTGCGATTTTTTTTTTACCAAAAATATGTAGAAGAATAAATATCGGCCAAAACTGATGAATATTTTTTTTAATGGATTTGTACTTTAGCAAAAAGTAAAAAATATTGTTCTTTTTTGCAAAATTGTCGCTCATTTTTTGTTTATAGCGGCGATCAGAAATGACGCAGCGGTGATCAAATACCACCAAAAGAAAGCTCTATTTGTGGGAAAAAAAGGACGCAAATTTTATTTGGGTACAACGTCGCACGACCGCGCAATTGTCATTCAAAATGCGACAGCGCTGAAAGCCAAAAATTGGTCTGGGCAGGAGGGGGGTTTAAGTGCCCGGTAAGGAAGGGGTTAATGCATTCTATGCATTAAGGTATAAAACTATGAGGGTTTATAACAGTCATATTGACTTCCGGTGGGATTATGCAGTGCCTAAATCTGCTCACTTTTACTGTTTTAAAGATCTGCCTTACTACTGCTAAATAGCTGGGCCTGGTCCAGATTTTCTTGACTGCCACTAGACTGAAACAGCTATTAAAGGATAAGGTCACTTATCGAAAAAAAAATAAAATAAATGCACATTTTTTTACAGGTAAAAATTTTTTTATTTTTGTGAAGCCTGTAAGGCATTGCTGATCGCTGGTGCCATGCAAGTCTCCAGCTGGTCTGCCAGTGTATCTGCTTGCCTGTACACCCCGTATGGGTAAGCGAATACAATCTGATAGGAAGCATGAATGAACTAACACACGCTCCACAGCGCCATGGTAGTTCATTGAAAACTACAAGCCGACAGCCCAGCTGCAAAGGCTGCCGGACCTTGTAGTTTTTCCATGCCTGTCAATCAGTGACGCAGCCAGGAGGGAGACTAACCCTGCTAGCTGTCACATTGGGGATCGTGGAGGTGTGGGGGCCAGTCCGTTCGTAGAATGTAACCTGAATATGGATGTAACCTGTTACAAAAGGTGAACTTATTCTTTAAAGGGTAACTCCACTTTTGTGGGGAAACAAAATGGCAAAAATTTATAGCGCATATAATTGCGATTAAGTGATATTGTAATTGAATGTTATTAAAAATTACCTTTCCTTTTTCAATCTGCAGCCACTGTAATTTCCTGAGAATGCAATATGGCTACCTGGTGTTCAGTACATAGAGTGTGTACTGACCACTCCCCAGAAGCATAATTTCATGCGTGTGATGTTCTCGCTGATTTTCACAGAAGTCAGATTTCAGGCATCCGCTGCATCAAAAATGTAATTTTTGGAGATATACTTTCAATAGGAACACGTCTAAAGGGATTCAGGCCCAGCAGCTTACCTCATTCAAGCTGTGCAGCTGCACACTTAACAGTTAATTATGAAACCACTCCTATTAGACCCACTCAGTACAGAGGCACAGACAAACAGAGGGATTTCTGCAGAATAACAAAAAGTAGGAATCTGCAACAAAGGTTTTTATAATCCTTGCAATGTACATAGATCACCCAGAGGGGAATGGTTTTTTTTTCCTCAACAAAAGTGGAGTTACGCTTTAAGTCGGGCCACCAAAATCAGATATTGGCCTATTACTTAATGTTGCTCATCTTTGCAGTTAAGACACAATGAAGGATGATATATTTAGCCTCACTAAGGATACTTGGCAGGATATCCTGGGTTCTCATCTCGCTTCCAAGGATAAACTAATAGTGGAAAGAGGGTGTGTGAATAATTTATGTGGTCCCCAAACCACACTCACACTGTCCAATTGGACAAAATATTCCCATGAAAACCCAGGGGATCGGACTATCACGGCACCACTGTGTTGAGTTAAACAAACTTTACATCATAATTAAAATTGTTCAGTTTATTTATACAAGTATAAAATATTGTTTATCAAAAGAACATCAATACATAAAACATTTTTTTTGTCACCAGGTAAACCTATTTCTCCCACATGGGAGGATAGACAAACACCCAGAGGTGAAACAAGATGGTTGAGGAGTTGAGCCAAGGACATCTAGAATGCTCTACATGTTTCACGGGCATGAAACCACTTCTTCAGGAGAGATGTCAACATACTCACACCAGGGGGCGCAAACCAGTGGGCCAAAGCTCCTCGCCGGCAGAGAAGGGGTAGTGTAAGGGAAATAGATACATTTCTTAATGTTGGGTACCTGAAATGACCATATAGCAATTTAATAGACGTCCCCAGAACACATGTACCATCCACATGGATATTAGTAAAGCCCTGGAAGGGGTATGTCACATTCAAAGAAAGACCGGCAGCCAGGGCTGCATGTGGTATGTGCTTGTGTCGGGGACCATTCCAAATGTGTTCCGGGGACGTCTATTAAATTGCTATATGGTCATTTCAGGTACCCAACATTAAGAAATTTATCTATTTTCCTTACACTACCCCAGGAATATTTTGTCCAATTGGACAGTGTGAGTGTCGTTTGGGGACCACATAAATTATTCACACACCCTCTTTCCACTATTCGATTTTCAGATGAGGCACCCCCAGTATCTACTTATATCCGTTAGGATGATTCATCTCATGAGGTACTCAATACAAGGATAAACTAAGTTAAAACACCTGCATTGTACATATTCTACATCAAATTTACCAACCCCTGTTTGACTCAAATGCTACTTACAGTCTGGCACGTTTGTTCACATGGTCTGTGACTGACCTGGCCTGAAATTTTCCACATTTGCTACAGAACTTTTTGCCTTGCCGAACTTTCCTTCCTTCCTTCCTTCCTTCCTTCCTTCCTTCCTTCCTTCCTTCCTTCCTTCCTTCCTTCCTTCCTTCCTTCCTTCCTTCCTTCACCTCTTGGCTGAACACAAATGATACCATTGCATTAATTAACTACATTTCCATCTTCTTGTATGGCAGTTAAATGTAATCCTATATGCTCAAAGGTACTCCTAATGTATGCGTCAAGGCTGATATTAGAGTTAACCTGAGTATATACAGGATGAAAGTCCTGTGCTTTTGTTTGTGAATACCAAGACATACAGCTTTGGAAACAGAGCACCAATTATTTCTATATCCCCACCCCTTTTTTTCTATACTACTATTCACCACATTTGTGTGATTCTACTTTATTGACAGGAAATATCTTGTGTTATGATTTATTTATTTATTTTTACTGCAAAATGAATAAAATATTGCCATACATGTGCTTCTATGGTCTAATTGCAATATACAGTGCACCCAGAAAGTATTCACAGTGCTTCACTTTTTCCACATTTTATGTTACAGCATTTCAAAATTGATTAAATTCATTATTCTCCTCAAAATTCTACAAACAATACCCCATAATGACAATGCAAAAGAAGTTTGAAATGTTTGCAAATTTTGATAAAAAAATAAACTAAAATAAATCCTATGTACATTCGTATTCACAGCCTTTGCTCAATACTTTGTTGAAGCACCTTTGGCACCAATTGCAGCCTCAAGTCTTTTTAAGTACGATGCTACAAGCTTGGCACACCTATTTTTGGGCAGTTTCACCCATTCTTCTTTGCAGGATTCATCAGGATGCATGGGGAGCGTTGGGGCACAGCCATTTTCAGATCTCTCAAGAGATGTTCAATCGGTTTCAAGTCTGGGCTCTGGCTGGGCCACTCAAGGACTTTCACAGAATTGTCCCGTAGCCACTCCTTTATTATCTTGGCTGTGTGCTTAGGGTCATTGTCCTGTGGGAAAATGAACCTTCGCCCCAGTATGAGGTCCATAGCGCTCTGGAGCAGGTTTTCATCAAGGATGTCTCTGTACATTGCTGCATTCATCTTTCCCTCGATCCTGACTAGTCTCCCAGTTCCTGGCGCTGAAGAACATCCCCACAGCATGATGCTGCCACCACCATGCTTCACTAGAAATGGTATTGGCCAGGTGGTGAGCAGTGCCTGGTTTCCTCCAGACATGATGCTTGCTATTCAGGCCAAAGAGTTCAATCTTTGTTTCTTCAGACCAGAGAATTTTGTTTTTAATCATCTGAGTGTCCTTCAGGTGCCTTTTGTCAAACTCCAGGTTGGCTGTCATGTGGCTTTTACTGAGGAGTGGCTTCCGTCTGGCCACTCTACCATACAGGCCTGATTGGGGGAGTGCTGCAGAGATGGCTGTTCTTCTGCAAGGTTCTCCTGTCTCCACAGAGAAATGCTGGAGCTCTGTCAGAGTGATCAATGGGTTCTTGGTCGCCTCCCTGACTAAGGCCCTTCTTCCCTGATCGCTCAGTTTGGCCGGGCTGCCCGCTCTAGGAAGAGTCTTGGTGGTTCCATACTTCCATTTACGTAAATAGGATTGCCGCACTCTCAAGTCGATGCAAAAATAGTTCTTTATTGATGAGATTAAAAACTTGTACAAAAAACTGCCTTAGGCAAATGGCAGGGAAAAGGTGATGCATTTCACACGACTAGCGCGCTTTGTCAAAAACCATCATGGTTTTTGACGAAGCTCGCTAGTCTTGTACATGTTTTTAATATCCTCCAAAACTATTTTTGCATCAACTTTGTTAGTGCGGCCATCCTATTTCCATTTATCTACATGGTCTGCTGCAGTGACAGGGTGTGTACCCCACTCAATGTTCATTTGCAGCCTAGCAGTTTCACCTGGAGCATTATTGTGTTTCGTTCTTCCATTTATGGAAAATGGAGGCCACTGTGCTCATTGGGACCTTCAATGCAGACAAAATGTTTCAGTACTCTTCCCTAGATCTGTGCCGCGATACAATCCTGTCTCAGAGGTCTACAAACAATCCCTTTAGACTTCATGGCTTGGTTTGCACTCTGACATGCACTGTTAACTGTGGGACCTTATATAGACAGGTGTGTGCCTTTCCAAATCATGCCCAATCTACTGAATTTAGGCTTATGAGTCAGACTGAGCCAGAAGTGCAGTAAAAATCACACTTTTTAATAAAATGGTAAAATACTACAAACAGAATAAATATGGTCAAAACATAGCCAGGGTTCGGTAACCAGAGCTGGTAGTCGGAACAAGCCAGTAAAACCGTAATCTAAAGATCAGCGTAGTTAGAAGCAGCAAACTGAATCAGGAACCAGCAGGGAAGTCAGCCAGGCAAAAGTCTTTAACAGGAAAACGCAGCAGAGCATATCCAGATATGTTGACCAAGGCAAAGGCACAGGAGATCTGATCCAGGCAGTTTAAATGGCCAGCAAGGCTGACTGACAAGCAGGATGTGATCATCAGGTGATTCACTGTGAAATGTGTACTGGCAATTAACCGACAGCTGTGCAGCCTGAGCTTTGAGAAGGCCCTTACAGTACCCCCTCCTCAACCCCTCCCCCTCAGAGGGCCACCAGGCTTGAGGGGAAAACATGTACGGGAAGCACGGAGGACGACAGGAGCATGCAAGTCTGAGGATGAGACCCAAGAGCGCTCCTCCGGACTGCACTCTTTCCAATGAACCAGGTACTGTATGCGCCCACGGAACCTATGGGAGTCAATGATTGTATTTCATACTCCTCTTGGTTCTCAACCTGAACTGGGTGAGGATGTGGTACCGATGTGGTGGAGCAGTTGCATACCACAGGTTTTAATAAGGATACATGGAATACATTTGAAACGCGCATTCTAGAAGGAAGGTCCAAAGTGTAAGCCGCTGGGTTGATCTTACGGAGAATACGGAATAGCCCAATTAACCATGGTGCCAGCTTCAGTGAGGGAACACGGAGTCGGAGATTGCGAGATGACAGCCAAACCCTCTCCCCAACTTGGTAGGAAGGCACAGGTAGGCGTCTGCGGTCAGCATGAAGTCTGTACCTATCATTGGCACATTGCAAGGACTCTTGGACCTGTACTCAAGTGGAAAGAAGACCACGGAGATGCTCCTTTTAACACAGGAATTCTCTGAGGAACAAATGAGTCAGGCAACATGGATGGTTGGAAATCATAATTTGCCATAAACTGAGACAATCAGGAAGCGGTATTAATGGCACTATTGTGAGCAAACTCCTCCGCCCAAGGTAAGAGGTCTAACTAGTTGTTATGGTGGTCAGAAATATAGCAATGTAGAGACTGTTCAAAGGACTGGTTGGCTCCTTCTGCGGCCCCATTGGACCGTGGGTAATATGCAGAAGAGAAGGAAAGCTGAATTCCCAACTTCGCACAAAAGGCTCGCCAAAACCTGGACAAACTGGCTACCCCTGTCCAAGATGATAACCTTGGGTAGCCCATATAAGCGAAAGATCTCCCCAGCAAAAATGAATGCCAGTTCTTTGGACGTAGGCAAATTCTTAAGTCGAGTACAATGACATTTTCGAGAACCGGTCAACCACCATAAGGATAATGGTGTTGCCCTGGGAGTTTGGTAACTCCACAATAAAATCCATAGACAGATGGATCCAAGGCCTCTCTCCATTGGGTATGGGTTGTAGGAGACCCACTTGAAGGTGTCGTGGTGTCTTACTCTGAGCACACACGTAAGAAGCAGCTACAAAAACGGCTACATCAGAGCGAAAACTAGGCCTCCGGAATTGTTGGGTAATAGCCCAAATTAGTTAATTCATCCCTGAGTGGCCAGCAGCCTTGGGAGAATAGTAAGTCTGGAGCCCAGCAGTGTGGAGACTTTCAGGGACAAAGCAGAGGTCACAAGGTTTCTCGGGAGGAGAATGGATCTGAGCGGCTAGAATTTTGTCACCCAAAGGTGAAGTGAGACTGGTATGAACCATAGCCAGAATATGGGGAGGTATCAGAGACAGGAACCAATGCCATCTTGGAAGCGGAAGAAAACTGTTGCGACAATGCATTAGCCCTTACATTGTTAGTACAGAGTAAGAATGAGACTATGTAATTGAAGCTTGACAAAAAGAGAGCCCATCACGCCCTTCTGGGAGAGAGACATTTAGCCTGAGACAAAAATGTAAGATTCTTATGGTCAGTCAAAATGAGAACCGGCACAGTGGTACCCTTGTGGAGATGCCTCCATTCTTTAAGAGCTAAAATGATCGCTAACAACTCTGTCCCCAATCTTGTAATTGCATTCCACAGGAGACCATTTCCACAAGGATGCATAGCACTCTGAGGTAGGATGTTGAGACAGGACACCAACCCCAGTCTGATACATCAACTTCAAGGATGAAGGGTAACGTGGGATCAGGATGTGCAAACACAGGAGCTGAAACAAAAACAGCCTTGAGAGACTCAAAGGCTTTAATGGAATCCGGAGACCAATTCTGTGGGTTATCGTCCTTTCTGGTCATATCAGTCAAGGGTTTGACCAGAGACGAGAAGGTACAAATAAACTTCCAATAATTGGCAAAGCCAAGAAAACATTGTAGTAGACGTAAACCCACAGGTCAGGGCCACTGTAGAACTGCTGCTAGTTTCTCTAGGTCCATTGAAAAACTAGCAGTGGAAATGACACAACCTAGGAATTTAACCTGTTCACGATGGAACACGCACTTCTCCAATTTACAATACGGGTTATTGTCTGTCAGCCTCAGGTGTCTGCCATGTGCTTCAGTGTGGTGGCTCTCTAGGGACTTGGAGTATAGGAGGATATTGTTCAGATAAACCACCACACATTGCTGCAACAAATCTCAAAGGACATCGTTGATTAATTCCTGAAAGACTGCCGGAGCGTTGCAAAGACCAAACGACATTACGAGGTATTCGTAATGGTCTGTCCTTTTAGTAAACGCAGTTTTCCATTCATCCTCCCTCCTTGATCCTCATGAGATTGTATGCCCCTCTCAGATCAAGCTTCAACCGCTACTCCCTTGGGGCGGTCAAATAACTCCATAATCAACGGATTTGGATAAGCATTCTTAATAGTGAAGAGATTGAGACCCCTATAATTGGTACAAGGTCTCAGTTCGACACTCCTCTTTTTCACAAAGAAGAAACCAGCA
This sequence comes from Glandirana rugosa, assembly GCA_018402905.1. Lineage (NCBI taxonomy): Eukaryota > Metazoa > Chordata > Amphibia > Anura > Ranidae > Glandirana > Glandirana rugosa. The sequence continues at coordinate 667,493 of BLSH010297057.1, forward strand.
CCAGCAGGATACAAGAATTTGCAGATGAATACTCGAGAAAGTTTGTCGGCAACATAGTCCTCCATGGCTTTATCCTCAGACAGACAGGGGTAAACCCGGCCACGAGGGGGTATGGCACCAAGTTGAAGGTCCATTGCACAATCATAAGACCGGCTCGACCTTTTATCAAACACATCGCTAAATTCGCAGTACTCCTCCGGCAGGCTGTAGAGGTCTCTCATCAATGGCCTCAATGGCAAGTGGAGTGGCACAAAGCTGCAGCCTAATTGAGTGCTTGGACACAAAGGCATCATTTATGAACAGGCCTGCAGCCCCAGAGTCGATTTAGAGCCTGTATCTCGATGGACGACTCAGACCAAGAAAGGATAACCAGAACCAAAGGCTTATCCTTCAGGATAATTGGGGACAAAACAATGCCATCTAAGGTCTGTCCCTACAGGACCTCCAAGGTGTGGGCGTTTCCTGGACGTGTAGTTCAAGACTTCAAAAAGTGACCTGCCTGGCTACAATAAAGGCACAAACTCTCCCTCCCCCGAAAGACCCGCTCATCCGCAGAGAGACGCGTGCGCTGCATGGGTTCTACTTAGTTGGCCGACTCGGTAATAGAAGGCATGGGAGGTGAGGTAGCTAAGGGTGGGACTGCAAAGCTAGGAGCCAAATGTACAGGAGGCTTCCGCAAACTCCTTAAAGGTCTCTGAGTCTGGAGTCAATGAGAATGGCAAACGTGATCAACTTATCCAGCTCAGTGGGTATGTCTTGAGCTGCGATCTCATCTTTGATATCCGAGAGACTGTGAAAAAGCAGCCACGAGGGCCTAATTGTTCCAAGCAACCTCTGCTGCCAGAGTACGGAATTCGATGGCGTAATCGGCAACAGTTCTTGTACTCTGATGGACATGAGGTTCTTGGCAGCAGAAGTGGAGCGTGCGGGAACGTCAAATATACCCTTTTAACCACTTCAGCCTCGGAATGATTTACCCAATACCTGACCAGGCCATTTTTTGCGATATGGCACTGTGTCGCTTTAACTGACAATTGTGTGGTCGTGCGACACTGTACCCAAACAAAATTGACATCCTTCCTTTTTCCCACAAATGGAGCTTTCTTTTGGTGACATTTGATCACCTCTGCAGGTTTTTATTTTTTGCGCTATAACCAAAAAAGGGCAAACTTTTTGCTATAATAAATATCCAAAAAATGTAAAAAACTAATTTCTTCATCAGTTTAGGCCGATCTACATATGTTTGGTAAAAAAAAATCCCAATAAGCGTATATTGATTGGTTTGGGCAAAAGTTACAGCATCTACAAAATAGGGGATAGATTTATGGCGTTTTTATCCTCTTTTATTTATTTATTTATTTTTTTTTTTTTTACACTAGTAATGGTGGCGATCAGCGATTTTTAGCGGGATTGCGGTGGACAGATCACACTTTTGACACCCTTTTGGGACCACTGACATTTATACAGCGATCAGAGCTAAAAATAGCCACTGATGACTGTATAAATGTCATTGGCAGGAAAGGGGTAAACCCTACTGGTGATCAAGGGGTTAAATGTATTCCCTGCTCGGTATTTCTAACTGTATGGGTGCTGGGCTGACTTGAGGAGGAGAGAAATCGCTGTTCCCATTTACTGGGAACTGACGATCTCACTCAACTCCACTGACAGAATGGGGATCTGGTTTGTTTACACTCGCAGATCCCCATTCTGTGTTTCTCTGGAGCGATCGCGGGTGGCCGGCGGACCTCGAGTCCGCTCCACCCGCTGATTGGCTCCCCCACTTGTTAGTGAGCGAGGGCGCGCACAGTGGCTCGTTCCCACGCTGACATACAATGACGGTGATTCGTGGGAACGAGCCACTCAGTAAAATGACGGTGGACCATAGTTAAAGGAATCCACAAACTCTGGGTAATTTGAGACGACAGGTTTTTGCATCTCCCATAGAGGGTTAACCCAGGCCAAAGCTCTCTCAGAAAGCAAAGAAATTATGAAGCCTACTTTTGCTTCTGTCCGTGGGAAACGCCTGGGGCAGCATTTCAAAGTATATCCCAACCTTGTTGAGAAACCCTCTGCATTGCACTGCATCGCCCCCAAATCGCTGGGGAAGCAGAGCAGAACCAGACATACCTCCTTTATAGAGGTAATATTCAAGGAGGGTGATTGCACAGAGACTGGAGCAGCAGAAAGGATGGCCTGCAACACAGGTTGTACCGGAACAGACACAGTGGGAGGATCTAGGTGAGCAGTGCGAATCAGGAGCGTCTGTAATGCTATGGCAAACTGATCCAAATGGTGAACCTGCTCATCCAATCTGGAAAAAATATTACCAGCAAGTGGATTGCCTGCATCTTCTGAATTCATGACCTTCGCCTACTGTCAGGAGCCATGAATCAGACGGAGACAAAAGTGCAGTAAAAATCACACTTTTTAATAAAATGGTAAAATAGTACAAACAGAATAAACGGAATCAGGAACCAGAATAGAAGTCAGCCAGGCAAAAGTCTTCAACAGGAAAACGCAACAGAGTATCTAGATATGTTAAAGGCGAAGGCACAGGAGATCTGATCCAGGCAGTTTGAATGGCCAGCAAGGCTGACTGACAAGCAGGATATGATCATCAGGTGAGTCACTGTGGAATGATACTGGCAATTAACTGACAGCTGAGCAGCCTGAGCTCTTAGAAGGGAGTGCTGAGCCCAGCCCTCACAATTTACCACAGGTGGACTCAAAGTTGTAGAAACCTCTGAAGGATGATCAGTAGAAACAGGATGCACCTGAGCTTAATTTTGAGTGTCATGGCAAAGGCTGTGAATACATATGTACACTTGCAATCAGAAATATTCAACCCCCTCACCTCAATAGACAATACAGTGATGTTGATGAAAGATAATGAAAATAAATGAAAAAAAAAAAAAATCGTGAAAAAACAAACAATATTTATTAATACATATTTGAGTTATTTTGTCAACAGAAGGCATCACGTTCTTCTTCAAAATGACTTAATGACCTGGTATTTCTGGGAATCCATGATGCCAGGTACACAATCAAGATTGACAGTTCCTGCTGCAGAAAAACAGCCCCACATCATTATTGATCCACCTCCGTGCTTGACCATGGGGATGGTATTCTTCCGGTCATAAGCCTGACCTTTTGCACGCCAGACATACCGCTGGTCCATATGTCCAAAAAGTTCCAGTTTGGTTTCGTCAGTCCATGGAACTGTCTCCCAGAACTCTGTAGTTTTGTCCAAATTCATCCTGGCATATTCTAGTCGACTCCTGATGTTCCTTGAGGTCAAGAGTGGAGTGCGTCTTGGGGTCCAGCCATAAAGTCCTTGATTATTCAGTGCACGTCTTATAGTTGCCACTGAAGCACTTGTACCAGCCTTCATCATATCATCCTGTAGCTGTCTTGCAGTCACACGGGGTTTTTTCTTACCTGTCCTGACTAAGTGGCTAAGGACCCTTGATGAAATTGTGAGCGTTTCAGCTCCACTTCATGCCATAAAAACTGTCAGAAAGCTTTAGAAACAGCAATATTATATAGGGGTTGAATAATTGTAACATGGCGATCTTGACAAAATATACTGTTACACACAAATACTACATCATACATAAAATCAACACCGAAAATGTATCACTAAACTCAATAAGAAGCCATCCAAAGCAGAATCCTGCACTTTGAAAAGATTTTTATTTATAAATCCTTAAAACTCTTTAGGGGTTGAATATTTGATTGCAAGTGTACATGTGATTATTTTATTTTTTTTAATACATTTTCAAAGATTTCAAACAAACTTCTTTCACATTGTCATTATAGGGTATTGGTAGAATTTTGAGGGAAAAATTAATTTACCGTATATACTCGAGTATAAGCTGAGTTTTCCAGCACATTTTTTATGCTGAAAAAGCCCCCCCTTGCCTTATACTCGAGTGAGTAACTATAATGAAACTGAAAGCAGTGTGTGCTGTGCTCTGTCTCCCCCTACAGTGCAGTACCCGGCAGGAAGAGTAATGCCGTTTTTGTGCGCGCGCGCGCGCGCATGTGCCTGTGTTTTATATGTTTGTGTCTGTGGTGTGCTTCTTTCTGCTGCCCCCCTGTGTGCTCTCCAGCCCCTCTGTACTTTTTCCTGGCCCCGTGCTCTTTCATGGCCTCTCCCCTTGTCCCCACAGATCTACAGGGTCCTCCCTCCCCTCTCCTGCCAGCTGCTGCAGGGTATCTGTCAGGATGAAGCCTTTTCTGTTTTTGAATTTTACCAGTAGCTTCTGCATTTCCCACCCTAGGCTTACACTCAATACGTTTTCCCAGTTTTTTGTGGTTAAATTAGGTGCCTCGGCTTATACTTGAGTATATATGGTAATCCATTTTGGAATAAGGCTGTAACATAACAAAATGTGGAAAAAGCGCAGCGCTGTAAATACTTTCCGGATGCACTGTAAATGTGCTCTGATCATGTGACCCACATTTTCCCTCATTATGCATAGCCAGAAACAAGGTAGATGAAGTATGGTGACTGCATTAATAATGCAAGTGTGCCAGTTGCGTAAATATTAGATTTTTGCCAGCAGCATAATGTCTAAAAAATGTTTGTTTTTACAGCAATCTAGCTCCTAGAAAGGAATCTAAGAGGAGTTGATACCTTGTTCCTGGAAGTTGTCAACATAGCCTGACGAACAGGTGTTTGCATAATAAAATATGTTAAATCACATATTTAAAGAACTGAAAATGTCAGTGATCACTCATGTGACTATAAAAATTTGTACTTTTAAGCAAATAATTTTGACATTATCCAGATAAATACTGTTCTATTCATAATGCTGTCCATTTTAATGCAGGAGAATAAAAATGAAACCAGGCCTGTCGGTGAACGCTTCCTTGAATAGAGGTTAAAATTGGATGTAGTTTGTTCTTTGAGGATAAGCTGGCCATGGGAAGGATCACAATTTGGTTGGTTCAGCAGGGACCAGGCGAATTTCGATCTATTTGTGACCTTTCCTGTTCCAGAGAAATTGAAGTGGCTTGTTGGAAAATTTTCCTTCAATCTGGAAGTATTGATCAGTGACAGCGGAGGAGTCCCTGCTGTTACAATACAACATCACAGCAGGGGGATTCCTCTATCCAACTTGTGTGAATGGGGGAATCCATTCAGTTTTTTCGATCAATCTGCTGGTTGAAAAAAAATGATCCTTGTATGGCTAGCCATAGTGCAGTGATGCACAGTAACCCATGACCATTGCTCAGATATCAGCTGAAAGACAAATGAAGACAGATTTTAGATAAGCTTCTATAGTTTTTTTTGCTCTTTGCACTTTAACTTTTTTCTAATTAATTTAACTTTAATAAACTTGCATTGCCTATCAGCGTGTTGTATTTCTAGATCTTTCGATATCTTTCTATCTATTTTGTATTAAAACCACTTTTTATGAAGCTTTCGCACAATCCTGATGTCATTTGATTTATATTGGGCTGTAGAAAGCGAAAATAAGACTCTAAAGCCCTGTACACACAGGCTGAATATTGGGTGGCATCAGCCAGTTCAATAGAAACCGGCCAAAATTCGGCCCATGTGTGCAGCAGCCTGTCTGGCTTCTGTCAGGGGAACGTGGCGAGGTCTGCCGAGAGCTGACCGGTGTGTTTATTGTGGGGTCCCCTCCCCGGTGGCCACACCCCCCCCACCCCGCGTTCCCCTGTCACAACACAATAGTTAAGTGGGGAGATCGCAGTTAGTACAGGATCACCTCCCAAGCTCTTCATTTTTTTTTTTCTTCGTTCAGCCCGCTGGGTTGAACAGAAAAAAACTGATAGTGTGTACTGAGCTTAATACAGCAGGAATGCAGCACAGCAATTTCATGCAAGGCTGGGCCAAGTCTCATGCTCAGATTTTTGCTTCTTTAAAGTGGAGTTCCACCCAAAAGTGGAAGCTCCTGCTTCTGTATTCCCCCCCCCCCTCCCCCCCCCCCTCCGTTGCCGCATTTGGTACCTTTTCGAGGGGAAGGGGGGAGCAGATACCTGTTTTCGACAGGTGCCCGTCCCCACTTCCGTCGGACCTCGCAGCAAATTTCGGCCCCTCTCCTCCTCCCTTTCTGCCGGACCATTCAGGAACTGCAGCACGCTTCATGCATGAGAGATAGGGACTTGGTTGGGAAGCTGCAAGGCTTCACTGCCGGTTTCTCTTACAGGCTATGGGAGCGGCAGCACCTGAGAGCTGAAACCTCATCTGGAATGCCAACATCGCTATACACTGTGTGCAGAATTATTAGGCAAATGAGTATTTTGACCACATCATCCTCTTTATGCATGTTGTCTTACTCCAAGCTGTATAGGCTCGAAAGCCTATTACCAATTATTCTCCTACTACACCAGTTTTATGAGTAAACGGATTATTAAGACGTGTGTCACATATCGCTACAACCGTAAGGTCTACTCCAAAGTCGAGAGTCCACGACGGCGAGGGTATCGGACATTCTCTTTGGCCGTCACTTCGGAACGTCGAAGGGTTGGTTCAGGGATAGAGAGTACGTACTTCGCACGACGTCAAGGACTTACCAGGCCGTCTTTCCCTCCTCCTCTCCCCGGCTTTAAACGACGCTCCAGGCTGCCTTCACCCCTGCCCGTGGACAGCTTTTGTCCATAGACGAGGGGGGAAGGGG
>BLSH010297057.1:690123-726125 GCA_018402905.1 Glandirana rugosa
TGTTTTAGTCTCCTCAAAGGGTTAATCTTCATATAACCTAAATGGTTGAGTTCTCGATAAAGGGGAAACCGGAGTTGTATCTGACCCTAGACTTACGTAAATAGTTGTTTCGAACTTGTGCGATGGAGTGAATAGGGGGCCATGCCAGAAATTAAGATTATTGGCGTGTAATGGTTATGAAGATGGTCCATATACAGGAAAATAGGACTAATTGTATGTGTGAAATTAGACCTGGTGTATATGGTTCGAAAGATATCCTGAGTATATATAGACGCCAAGACTTAAAATGTTGGGGATAAGTGAGGTAGCGTGTTCAAGCTTTGTTGATAAATGCATTCAGATCCCAGTCTATGTTGAGGCCAAAGGGGAAATAGCTCTTGAGTTGGTAAATCCAATATACTTCTAATTGGGAAACTCCTCTGATTTTGTCCCCCCCCCCCCCCCTCCAGGGGGGGGTGTATCTGTCAATAATAGAAAACTTTGTGCCCGTAGGGTCCTTAGCATGGGCTCTCAAGTAGTGTTTGGGGACACTGTGGTTTGTCTTCCCTTTTACGATGTTGGTTATGTGCTCACTCACCCTTATGGAAAAGGTTCTGGTTGTTCTCCCAACGTACTTTTTCCCGCACGGGCACGTTATCAGATATACAATGTTCTTAGTCTCGCAAGTACAAAAGCACTTGATTTGGTACGTGATGTTTGTGGTGGTGGAAAGGAAAGTTGTGACCTTTCTGTCTCTGCAACTGTTTAGTAGACAGACTCTGCATTTACGGCAGCTATAAAATCCCTTCAGGTCCTGGAAAAAACACACTTTCTTCGGTGGATCGGATACGTTAGGGGCTATTTTGTGTCTGAGAGATGGGGCTCCCCTGAAGATGACATTAGCCTGAGTGGGTAAAAGCGGGCCAAGGACACGATCACTTTTTAGGATGTTCCAGTGTTTCTTGATAATATGTCTAATCTGTTTGTGTTGTGTGGAGAAGGACATAAAAAACGACCATTTGAAGTCACTTCTGTTGTTGTTCGTCCGTGGGTTGTTGTCAAGTAAGGTAGATCTATCCACTGATAGGGCCTTCTCAATTTCGCTGTTAATGTCTTCCTGTTTGTAACCCCTCTCCAGGAACCTCTTCCTGAGGACCTCCGCTTGTGATTTGTAGTCCTCAGGGTTCGTGCAGTTGCGGCGTATTCTCAAGAATTGACTTCGAGGGATGGATTTTAGCCATGATGTATGATGGCAACTATCCGTGGGTATATAACCGTTCCTGTCTGTTGGTTTGAAAAAAGTTCTCGTAGTGAGATGGTTATCATTTAGAATGATTTCTAAGTCTAGAAAATGAATCTTGGTTCTGCTGCTCTCATGCGTGAGTGAGACTTTTAACTGTGGTTGTCGTAAGGCATAAACTACCTCCTCCTCCCACTTAGCCATAAATAAATTGGCTAAGCTGGGGGCAAACTTTGCCCCCATGGCCACGCCCTTAATTTGTTTATAAAACTGGTTGTTATACCAGAAATAGTTGTGAGTGGCTGCAAAAATTAGAAGATCCATGATGAAGTTTTTCTGGGGGTTAGGAAGGGTAGGATCCCTGCTCAAATAGTATGAGACTGCTTCAATTCCCAAGTCGTGGGGAATATTAGTGTATAATGAAGAGACATCTGCTGTTGCTAGTAGATATTTGGTGTTCGGGTGAATATTATTGAGGAGATTTATGACCTCTTTAGTGTCCTGGAGATATGAGGGTGTGTTCCTCACCAGTGGCTGTAAGAAGTAATCAACATATTTGCCCACCCGGGAGGTGATTGAGTCAATGCCACTGACTATAGGTCTTCCGGGTGGGTTGGTGCTGTTTTTATGAATTTTGGGTAAGTAGTAGAAAGTGGGTATCCTTGGGGCTTTGGGAACTAGGAATGTTTTCTCTTTCTTATTTAAGATGTCTGATTTGTAGCCTTGGTCTATAATGATTTTGAGTTCCTTCTTGTACTTTGTTGTGGGGTCATTGGGTAATGTGTTATAAGTCTGTTGGTCATGTAGAATTCGTAGCATCTCCTTTTCATAGTCCTCCTTGTCTAGGACTACGATTCCACCTCCCTTATCTGCTGGACGTATAATGAGATCCTTCCTGGTACATAGAGTTTTTAAACCAATGCTGAATGATTTATCATGTGATCTTCTCTTAGTGTTGATGTTTTCCAAATCCTTGAGGACCATTTCCTTAAAAATTTTGATAGCTGGGGCTGTTTGTCCTGGTGGGTTGAACAGTGAGGGATTGGACAGATTGGTGTGTATAGTGTGGGAAGTGTTGGTGTTGGGCTCTCTTGGTGCTCTTGTGCTAGTGTTAGAAATTAAATATCTTTGGATGTTGATCTTCCGGATATATTTTTGTACATCGATAAATGTGTGAAATTTATCTAGACCTTTGGGGGGCGCAAATTTGAGGCCTTTGTCCAAGACGTATCTTCCATTATGAGTAAGGGTTTTGGTGCTTAAGTTAAAGATCCCCGATTCCTTCAATTCCTCTTTCGTTTTTTGGGGTCTGTTCCTCCCCCCTCTGGTTCCTCGTCTGGTCCTGGTCTTGTGCGCCAATCCTGCTCGGCCCTGTGAAAAACCTGGTCACCAGGTGTGTGGGGGGGGTCGTAGTTGTAGTTTCGTGACGGGCGATTGTGTTCCCAGTAGTCGTCATGTTGTCTCGAATACTCACTATATGAAGGGTTCCTTCTTCTCAGTGGGGAGAATCTGTTGGAGGTTGTGACCGGGGGTCTCCGGGGTCTTGGTGATTGGTAATGGTCATATTGAGATTTGTGTTGATTGTAATATGAGTTGGTGGTATGATAGTCAAATGTATCCGGATAATGTTGAGTTCTTGGAGTCCTGGGGTGGCCTCTGTTGTTATGATGATAACCCCCATAATTTCTGGGGGGGGGTCCTTAGGAGGGCCTCGAAGTGGAGGGGGGCGTGATCCTGGAGGTTTTCTGACTTGTGTCAACTGACGTTCCATTGCAGGTTTAACCCTTGGTGGGTCCAGAGTTCTTCCAATGTTGGAGGTGTCTACCAGTCTACCATAACTGCAGGCGGATCAGAGATATCATGATGTTCCTTCCTGTTTTATACAGTTCAACTACCTTTTCCCGCAGATCCTTTGACGATTATTTTGCTTTCCCCATAACTCAGAATCCAGAAACATCAGTGCAGCACTGGATGAAAGATGCAAGGGTCTGTCAGGAGTCCAGAAACTCATTGACCTTTTATACACACACACACACACACACACACACACACACACACACACACACACACACACTAATTACAAGCAAACAGATCACATGTGAGGATGGTTACCTTTAACCACTTGCCGACCGCTGGACGTCCAAAGACGTCCTTGTCTTCAAGTGGTGATATCTGAATGATGCTGGCACCTACATGCATCATTCAGATATCATTTTAATCCACCGGCAATTCTCTGCACCAGAAGAACGACCATAGCGGCGGTTCAGCCGCTTGATCATTCTTATCGGCAACGGGAGGGGGCGTCCCCCTCCTGCCGCCCTCCGATGCTTCTCCCGGGCCGCCCGTGCCATCGGTGGCCCGGAGAACAGATCCGTCACCGGCTGAAGTTGAGCGTAGAGATGTCTGATGACCAGATGGTCACTAGTCATCTCTATGCGTCTCGGAGGCCCGGGCGTGACGTATGATGTCACGTCTGGGTCATGTGATGTAAACAATGCCCGTGAACGCAGATGAAAAGACCGAGATCGCTGTTTTTTTTTTTCTGATCTCGGTCTTTCCAGCGTAGAGGAGAGATGTGGGGTCTTATTGACCCCATATCTCCCCATAAAGAGTACCTGTCACGCAATGTCACGGATGTCACGGAATGTTTACATTCCTTGTAATACGAATAAAAGTGATCAAAAAAAAAAAATTTAAAGAGAAAGTGTAAAAATAAAAAATAAAGGTAAAATAAATAATAAAAATGTAAATGCCCCATCCCTGCGAGCTCACTTACAGAAGCGCACGCACATGTAAGTCGCGCCCGCATATGTAAACTGTTTAAATCACGCATGTGAGTTATCGTCGCGTGCTTTAGAGCGAGAGCAATAATTCTACCCAAGAACTCCTCTAACTTTAAACTTGTAACCAGCAAAAATGTGTAAAGCATCGCCTATGGAGATTTTTAAGTACCAAAGTTTGGTGCCTTTTCCTGAGTGGGCGCAATTTTAAAGCGTGACATGTTTGGTATCATTTTACTCGTCGTAACATCATCTTTCACATTATACAAAACAATTGGGCTAACTTTACAGTTTTTTTTTTTTTTTTTAATTCATGAAAGTTTTTTCCCAAAAAAAAGCGTTTGAAAAATTGCTGCGCAAATGCCGCGTGACACAAAGTTGCAATGACCGCCATTTTATTCCCTAAGATGACTGCTAAAACAATATATATAATGTTTGGGGGTTCTGAGCAGCGGCGGCTGGTGTGGGAGGGGCGCTGGGGCGCCGCCTCCCCGCCGGCAAAAGACAAAAGAAAAAAAAAAGTCAACCCCGCCCACCTACAGGTGGCGCCGGTACATTTACTTTTTTTTTTTCCGGCTCCTTGGCTGTCACATGACAGCCAAGTAGTGAGCCTATTGGTCGGCCATTAAAGCCTATGCATGTGCGCTTGTTCCTGCGGCCATGCATAGGCTGATTGGCTGCCCTGAGCCTCCGCTCAGGGTGATTGGATGCGGAGCCGGGGGCGGGTCACCTGTGTCCCTGGCTGCATAACTGCCCCCACCTGTGTCACTGGCTGCAAACTGCCCCCACCTGTTTCACTGTATACTGTGCCCTGTGATGCAGAGCTGTATACTGTGCCCTGTGATGCAGAGCTGTATACTGTGCCCTGTGATGCTGAGCTGTATACTGTGTCCTGTGATGCTGAGCTGTATACTGTGTCCTGTGATGCTGAGCTGTATACCCCTGACACAATATGTGGAATACAGGGGACGGAGTGGGTGGATTCTATAAGGGGAGGGGCTTATTAAAAGTAGGAGGGGTCAAAGGGAAGGGCGGGGCCTGGCGCTCCCCCCCCCCCATCCAAAAACTTCACCAGCCGCCACTGGTTCTGAGTAATTTTCTAGCAAAAAAAACAATGATGATTACATGTAGGAGAGATGTCAGAATTGGCCTGGTGGCGAAGTGGTTAATAGCCATTCAAACCCCATGTGTGTCAACTTGTGTGCATGTTATCAGGCCAAAATCACCAGGGTATGTAAACTTTTGATCAGGGTCATTTGGCTAGTTTCTGTTGTCATTCTGATTTAAAAAGAGTAAACACAGTTGATAATAAAAGGCTTCAGCCAAACACTAACCATGAGTGAAATAAATGTTTGTGTTCTCATTCATATTCTCTAAAACATGGCCAAAAAATCATAAATTCTGCCAGGGTATGTAAACATATGAGCACAACTGTATACTTCTCTCTATAGATAATACACCTTACTAGGATCAGTTGTCATTTTTCAGCTTTTCTCTCAGCTCAGAGTTCCTGAGGGAGGGGCCGAGCACTGCTGCTGACGTCAGCTGGAGAAACAGAGCTGTGCTGTGTTATCTATATAGAGAAGAATATTTCTGATATAACACAGACACAGGGAAATTATTCTTCTAATACAGAGGAAATCTGAGCTTTTAGAGTTTAATTATTAGAGCAGAGAGGAGAAGCTGTGAGAGGGAGGGGGGAGTTGAAGACAGGCACTCAGGAGATAGGAGAGCTGGGAGTGACATAGCCTGCATAGACCATGGGGCTCTGAAGATGAGCTATATACAAGGGGAGTCAGTACACAGGAGGGGGAAGTCATGACCTGGCATTATCAAACAGATATTTCAGGGGATACAGAGAGAGAATTTAAAAAACAAAAACACCAGCATGCTGCTAATTGCACATTAAAGAGACAGGAGCAGCATTTTTTTTGGGGGGGGGGGGGGGGTTGGGTTAACAAACGCTTTTATCATACTATATGTGTTCTATATCATATGTTGTGTATACACACACACTAACCAAACAAATAAAAAGTAGTACTGTTCCCAGTAATTTATAAAGAATCATTAATCGGAGTCATACTTCAGCCTATCCATAATAAGTAATTACATGTACAGAACCTATAAACTGACGGAAACAAAAGTATAGCTGATAACAGCTGGCAATGACTCCAGACTGGAGTGCCACCTGCCTGCTGTAACATTTACCATCTGCCTTGCTCAGGCTCTTTCATTTGTGTGCATTTATAGGTGTAGGTTCTGTATCCTCCCAAAAGATAAATAAGGGAGGAGGAAAATAAGTGCTTTCCTTTTGCCAGATGCAGCAGTGAATCAAGGATGGAGATCCGGAATCGTCAGTCAAATTTATTCTACTTAAATAAATGGGTATCATTTTAGGTTTCTTTTTCATTGTAAATTGCATGCACTTTGTGTGTGTGTGTGTACAGTATCTCACAAAAGTGAGTATACCCCTCACATTTTTGTAAAGGTTTTATTAGACCTTTTCATATGACAACACTGAAGAAATGACACTTTGCTACAATGTTAAGTAGTGAGTGTATAGCTTGTATAACAGTGTCAATTTGCTGTCCCCTCAAAATAACTCAACACACAGCCATTAATGTCTAAACCGCTGTCAACAAAAGTGAGTACACCCCTAAGGGAAATTAATGAAATCCAAATTGGGCCCAAATAGCCATTTTCCCCTCCCTGGTGTCATGTGACTTGTTAATGTTATAAGGTCTCAGTTGGAAATGGAAAGCAGGTGTGTTCAATTTTGGTGTTATTGCTCTCACTGTCTCATACTGGTCACTGGAAGTTCAACATGGCACCTCATGGCAAAGAACTCTGAGGATCTGAAAAAAATTGGTTGCTCTTCATCAAGATGGCCTAGTCTATAAGAAGATTGCCAAGACTCTGAAACTGAGCTGCAGCACGGTGGCTAAGAGAATACAGCGGTTTAACAGGACAGGTTCAACTCAGGCCTCGCTATCATTGACCAAAGCTGTTGAGAGCATGTGTTCAGCGTCATATCCAGAGGTTGTCTTTGGGAAATAGACGTATGAGTGCTGTCAGCATTGCTGCAGAGGTTGAACGGGTGGGGGGGTCAACCTGTCAGTACTCAGACCATACGCCGCACACTGCATCAAATTTGGTCTGCATGGCTGTTGTCCCAGAAGTTAGCCTCTTCTAAAGAGGATGCACAAGAAAGCCCACAAACAGTTTGCCGAAGACAAGCAGACTAAGGACATGGATTACTGGAACCATGTCCTGTGGTCTGATGAGACTAAGATAAACCTATTTGGTTCAGATGGTGTCAAGTGCATGTGTCGGCAACCAGGTGAGGAGTACAAAGACAAGTGTGTCTTGCCTACAGTCAAGCATGGTGGTGGGAGTGTCATGGTCAGGGGCTGCATGAGTGCTGCTGGCACTGGGGAGCTACAGTTTATTGAGGGAACCATGAATGCCAACACGTACTGTGACATTCTGAAGCAGAGCACGATCCCCTGCCTTCAGAGACTGGGCCGCTGAGTAGTATTCCAACATGACCCCAAACACACCTCCAAGACGACCACTGCCTTGCTAAAGAAGCTTAGGGTAAAGGTGATGGACTGGCCAAGCATGTCTCCACACCGAAACCCTATTGAGCATCTGTGGGGCATCCTCAAAACGGAAGGTGGAGGAGTGCAAGGTTATCACATTTACCCTCAGCTTCTTTAGCAAGGCAGTGGTCATCTTGGAGGTGTGTTTGGGGTCGATATGTTGGAATACTGTCCTGCAGCCCAGTCTCCAAAGAGAGGGGATCATGCTCTGCTTCAGTATGTCACAGTACATGTTGGCATTCATGGTTCCCTCAGTGAACTGTAGCTCCCCAGTGCTGGCAGCACTCATGCTTGACTATAGGCAAGACACACTTGTCTTTGTACTCACCTAGTTGCCGCCACACACTTGACACCATCTGAACCAAATAAGTTTATCTTGGTCTGATCAGAACACAGGACATGGTTGCAGTAATCCATGTCCTTAGTCTGCTTGTCTTCAGCAAACTGTGTGGGCTTTCTTGTGCATCATCTTTAGAAAAGGCTTCCTTCTGGGACGACAGCCATGCAGACCAATTTGGTGCGGTGTATGGTCTGAGCACTGACAGGCTGACCCCCCCACCCCTTCAACCTCTGCAGCAATGCCGGCAGCACTCATATGTCTATTTCCCAAGGACAACCTCTGTATATGACGCTGAGCACGTGCGCTCAACTTCTTTGGTCAACCATGGCAAGGCCTGTTCTGAGTGGAACCTGTTTTGTTAAACCACTGTATGGTCTTGGCCACCGTGCTGCAGCTCAGTTTCAGGGTCTTGGCAATCATCTTATAGTCTAGGCCATCTTTATGTAGAGCAACAAATCTTTTTTTTTTTTTCAGATCCTCAGAGTTCTTTGCCGTGAGGTGCCATGTTGAACTTCCAGTGACCACTATGAGAGTGAGAGCGATTAACACCAAATTTAACACACCTGTGCAATGATTACTGTTAGCGGCTATAGCCTGGACTGGGAGCTAGCTCAGCCTCTCGGTGACCTACTGAGAGCCTGAGCCAGCCCCTCCCACCCCCTCCAGTCTAGTGCTCCAGTGAGTGCTGGAGGAGCAGAGTAGAGAGCCTTTGACTGACAGTGAAACAGATTTGCACATCAGCATAGTTTAAAAAAGTTGATCTGTAATGGTAAATGTTATATACAGTATGTCACTCTCCTAAAAACTAGAAAGACAGGCAAGAGTTACTCTTGCTCCAGGATGTGTAGCTACCAAGCAAGATCAACAGATATTTACAAAATGTTCCAGGGGGGTACTTTTGAAAAATATTCTGGTTTTACTGGTATGGCCAACCTACGTCACAAATGTGATTTTATAGTTTTGCCGTAGGTCGACTTTAAAAATATTTATTGACTTAAAAACCTCAAAGCATGCGAGTATAAATTCTGTAGATAACTTGGTAGATTCTGTTTTAAGAAAATGCATTAGTGCTTGTAGTACAATGTCCTTAATTAAAAAACTTAGTGAAACAAGAAGAGGTTGGTTTAAATTGATATGGCTAAACAATGACTCCAGCACACTAAAACATTACAACACATTTTATAAAGCTCTCCAGTATGCTTTAAAATGTGCCTTTCACTTCCATTGTATGCTAGAGTAGGAAAGAAAAGACAGGAGGGCCTAATCATGTGACCTGTCAAAGTATCTCCTCCAATCGGAGCTCTGCTGCATTAAAGTGATACTAAAAGTTCAGGTTTTTTTTTTCTTTAAAAATAACAAACCTGTCATACTTACCTCCTTTGTACAAGGGTTTTGCACAGAGTGGCCCCGATCCTCCTCTTCTGGGGTCCCCAAGCGGCGCTCCTGGCTCCTCCCTGCATCGAGTGACCCGTCAGGGAAGTTCTTCCATAGGGACACTCGTGCGGGCTTGCTCCTGGGTCCTGCTTCTGCGTTGCTTTACACAGCAGGATTCTGCCCCACAGCCATTGGCTCCTGCTGCTGTCAATCAAATCCATTGACGTGGGAGCCGGGGTGCGGGCCAGGCTCAGGTAATTAAACGGAGGGGGGGCTCTGGGGGCAGCATTAAGGTGAAAAGTTGCAAGGGTTTACAACCCCTTTAAGTAGAAAGAAATTTGAGAGTCACCATGGGCTCCATACTGCAGCCTGCATTTTAAAAATAAACTGTAAAATGCAGGCAGTGGTATGAACTTACTTTGTGGGATATAATGGAGAGTGGCTAGTGAAATCTGCTCCCCAATATAAATCTTCAACCAAGGTATTGAGGTTTCATTCCTGACCTTTCCTTTTGTTAGCTCTCAGGCTGATGTTTTTGTATTCAGTGCTTTAGGAGTTGCCATGAACAAGTATAAAGATATTTGACACTTTTTGACACTCATTTACATCTCTCTTGTTGTTGCCCTTAAATACCTGGGGTCAGACTGCTGTACATATTTATACGTTGCTCCTGAAGGTATATGTTTTCTATGCTAGTAAGGAGAGTTTCATGAGATGCACTTTTAAATGCGTGTTGTGTTTCTTTTTTGTTAATTTTTTAAAATAAAGTTTACACACAGAATACTCTATGTTTGAATGTATTTATTCTTGAATGAGGAGGAAGCAAGCAAATGGAGATAAAAAAAAAAGCCAAGAATCTGATCCCATTTGCTGGGAAAAATATGTTTGACCTTCGTTATCGTTCAATAAGACAAGAGTAAACAGAAACCTATAGCCATTAAAGGGACTGTGTATATAAGTGCAAGGCACTTCGAAGAATCAATAAGTGTTGACTATACATTGCGCCTAAGTACATACAGCACAGAGCTGTCGGTCCAATCACTTTAAGGCACTAGTATAAAACCTACAGCCACGGTTTATGCAAATAAGATAAACAAAGACAGAGCATGAGCAAGAAGTAGGAAAGGGATAGAAGGGGAGAAAAGGGCACTCTTAGGACCCTTGTCTACTGAGAAGAGGTTATTTGAATATTCACATATTTAGCACACGGGTCCCATGTTTTCTCAAACTGCCTTAGTTTTCAGTAATGGTACTAGCAATTTGCACATAGACCATAATCCAGGAAATCTTATGCTTAACCT
Organism: Glandirana rugosa; assembly: GCA_018402905.1. NCBI lineage: Eukaryota > Metazoa > Chordata > Amphibia > Anura > Ranidae > Glandirana > Glandirana rugosa. Next base: position 700,740 of record BLSH010297057.1, read on the forward strand.
GCTTCATGGATTGAGGGTTTTTTCCATGCTCCCGCTACTGAAATTTTTGCAGCCAAGAGAATAAAGATCAGCAATTGAGAACTGTGAGAAACCCCTGATAAGGGTTCATTTGTTAATGCTATTTAAGGTGGTGTAGCAGGACAGAAATACACATAATCAGCGGAGTAGAGAAAAAAAACCCTGTTCCTAAAAACCCCTGATCCTTGGGCACTCCCACCATATATGAAGCGTAGCGCTCCTCATAGAGCACCCTCTAAAACGAGGATGCTTTCTGCTACATTTATGGCAAGTTGAAAGGGAACTAAATGCCACTTAGGGCCGGTTCACACTGCAGCGGGGCGGAGCGGCGCAACTTCGCGGCTCGTTCACATCTAGGCGAATTGTCAGGCGACTTGAGTCGCCTGACAATTCGCCTCAATGCTGTGCAAATGGGACCGTTCTAATAGGAGCGAATTGCTTCGCTCCGCATTAGAAAAATGGTCCCTGCACTATTTTTAGGGCGATCTCAGGCGGCTTGCATTGACTTCTATGATAGAAGTCTCCTAGCAAGCCGCTTTGAGATCGCCTGGAGCGCCGCATCGCGCCGCGCCGCTCCGCCTCGCTACAATGTGAACCGGCCCTAAGTTTAGAACTTTGGCTTGTTTTAAAGATGCATTTAAGATCCCCTATAAGAGGATTGAAGTGGCGAGCACCAACAATCAAATTAAATGTCCATAGAGCAGTTTGTTTCCCAAGCCAAACCTATATGGTAACTTCTGCAATCGCTTATAGATCATAAAGAAATGCCCCCCCCCCTCCATTAACCCTTATCCATAGTGCTCCACTTCTAGCCGACTGTTAGAACCCTTTCACACTGCGGCCGCCCCAGCGGTAATGCGCCGCTAGCTTAGCGGCACTTTACCATTGTTATAGCGGTGCTTTGGCACTGCTAGCGGGCGCTTTTAACCCCCCAGAAGGGGTTAAAAAGGGTTTAAATGTGCTCACTTAGCGCTACTTTCAAATCGTTTTTATGACGGCCATTCATTTCAATGGGAAGGGGGCAGTGGAGGCGTGGTGTGTATATACCGCCCCAAAGATGCTGCCTGCAGGAGCTTTTGTCCTGTCTTGCAAGTGCACCACGCCAGTGGGAAAGGACACACTGGCTTTAATGGGGAGGCGGTTTTCAGGCACCTGGCAGAGGCGATTTTAGATATTTAAGGTGCTTTTCGTGGTCTTGTAGCAGGGTTTGTTTAAGTTCTGTTCTAAGTTGGTGTAATTTCTCTACGTTTTTTTCTGGGAGATCGTCTGTTTATTTTGCGTGTCTAAGATCGCTATTTGTGCTAACAAGGAGTTCAGTTTTTGTTTCCTTTGTTTTTTTTCTCGTGAGGCTATTTGTAAGAGGATGCCCCTCACAGAGGCCTTATGTGCGCACCAGACATTATTAATTCCACATTCTCCAGTTTTGTTAAATTCAAAAAATTCCTGAAGAGAGTTGGCAACCTTAACCCGGTGTGATTCCTGCTGGAAAATTTGCGTATTGTTGCGCCAGTGATAGTGGGCCTTTCATTGTGGTGCTCAAATAGTGTCAGTGTTATTGGGGCATGATGTGACCAAGAGATATTTTCGATTGTTGCCGATTGAATTAAATGGAGAGTGTGGAGATCTGTGAGGGCTAAATCTATTCTCGTGTATGACTTATGGGGGGCTGAGAAGAAGGTGTAGTCTTTCTCCAGCGTGTGTGCATCTCCATGAGTCATACAGTGATTCCGAATGTAGGAAATTTTTGAGAGTTGGTTTTTTGCTGTGGGTGGATTTGCAGCAGCCCAGTTAGGAATCGGGAACTAGGTTTAAGTCGCCAAGAAATAAGTCTACCTTGGCGTACCAGGTTGACCTTTTTAAGTAATTTCCTTATAAAAGGTAATTGACCACTATTTGGTGCATAGAGAGAAACAACTGTGTACAGTATGTTCAATGTACATATCAGAATGATAAATCGACCATTGGGGTCAGTGATGACGTCTTTCGCATCGAAGGCTATGGATTCGTGTATAGCAATAAGGACTCCATTGTGCTTTGTGCTTGCGTTGGCAAAAAACATATGGGGGTACCGACGGCGGGAGCATTTTGGGGGCTTATTCGCTGAAAAATGTGTTTCTTGTATACTAAGAACATCTCCTCTGAGTCTTTCAGCTTCAGTCCACAGTAGAGTACGTTTGAATGGGCTATTGAGGCCTTTAACATTCATAGAAATGAATTTAATAGGCATGTTGGGAGTTTATCAGTGCTGTTGTAGCCATGGGTTTTTCAATTTAAGGATTGTATTGAAGAAAGGAGTAAAGTACTCTCACCTACCTCAGTGGAGTAATACCACTTTACATTAGTTCTGGCAGTCGGCCATTCCAGGTAGATTGGGTCCAGGGTGCGGTCGTTGGGAGAAGTTTTCAGATCCTGGTGATGTAAGAGGCTGTGGAGATGGGAGCTGAGGCGTGAAGAAGTGGCATGGACAATGATTAAGGTATCTGTCATGAACGGAAACAACGATACAAACAACCATGAGAACATAAAAAAGAACCTGGAACATTTCACAGGAACCAATAGCAGGGTATCCTGCAGAGTGCTTGAGGGGGGACTGTGTGGGTTAAACCCATTCCCAAGGTATGGGGATCTCCACTTGGACATATCAAGGTATTAACTTGTAGGACATACTATGTTGCTCATATGAGGGTGAGACATTTTAAGTGTGTATGTTAAGAGGACCATTCTTGTCTGAGCTTTGACGGGCCGCACCTATTCTCCTGTGTTGGTTCAACTGGTATTATTCCCCAGTCTTTCAGATATCTGAGGCCAGATTCTAGGGAGAATATATTATATGTCTTGTCGCGGTAGATCACGATCAGTTTCGAGGGAGTTCCCCACTGGTACTTGATATCGTGATTTCTCAGTGCTTTACTCACTGTAAGAAGCTTTTTTCTGTGCTGGATGGTGGCTTGTGACAGGTCATTGTACAATGCTACTCCTGCGTATTGGCCCTCTAGTTGTGGGTTTTTACGCATTGCTCGCATCGCTTCGTCTTTGACATGGTAAAAGTGAATTCCGGCGAGAACGTCGCGGGGAATGGAGCTGGGTAGGAAAGCTGGTTTAGGCAGTCTGTGAGCCCTATCAATGATCAGTTCCGGCTCGATCGCTTTGGGGACCAGAATGTGGAGCAGTTGGCGTAGGTATGGTTGTAGATCTGTATTGGTTATGGATTCCGGTATCCCGCGGAACTTGATATTGTTTCTGCGGCTGCGATCTTCTAAATCTGCGACTTTAGTCGCTAGACGTTGCATGTCCGCTTGTTGGTCATGATATGCTTCCACTATGTTATTGTGTGCGGTATAGGCCTCATCAAGTTTGTTCCACATGTTCTACCCTTTGCTGTAGTTCCAATATATCTTTTGTAATAGGGGTCAGTGCTTTCCGCATGTCTAAGTGCATAGAATCCCTAAGGGAAATCAGCATTTCCTTCATGTCAGCGATGGAGACAGGTTGAGAGGAGGAGGGGAACTGCTCCAGAGTGAGTTGTGGTGTTTGTGTCTGTGCTAGTTCTTCCATGTCTGAGCCCTCTTCTGCATTGCATCCTTGTCTGGCTTTTTTTTTTTTTTGACTGGGCTGCGGGTTGTGGGGCTGTCAGGAGGTGAGTGTAGAGGGTCTCCTGCGCTTTTATTGTGGATCGTTGTACTCACCGACGTGTCTGATGAGCTGGAGGAGAAGTCATCTGCTGCTGCGGCCTGTGAGGGAGGGACTCCGCCATCTTGTGTTCCCTTGTCTGCTCTGACTGTGAAGAAGTCCGCCAATTTCTGAGGAGCCGCTCGTTGCGAGCTCCTCTTCCTTTGTTCTCCCGGTGCAGGCGCTGGTGCTGTGTGTGCCGACATGTCTACTAGCTCACCCTTCGGATGCTAGCCGCCGCTGTGTGTCCCTAAGTTCGGAGCTCCATTAGGTTGTGACCGTCAGTGTCGCTGGTTGGCCACGCCCCCCAGCAGAGGCTATTTTAAGCACTTAAGCGCCTGAAAACCGCTCCAGTGTAAAAGGGGTCTTAGGGAGGGAGGATTGGATGCGTGGGGTCTAAGGGATTTCAAAAAATGGGAAATTTTAGAAAAAAATTGGTTGGACAGGGACATTTCAAGGTTAGAGAGACAATGCGGAATGGTGAAGGGTCCCTTATGGGTGATAAAATTACCAATATGGTATAGGCCCTTATCAATCAGCCACTGAAACATCTTCACCTGGGGGGAATTTAGGGTTGTTGAATATGTGGGCAAGGGGAGTAAAGTCCGTTGTGAGAGAAATGAGTCGCATGCAGTCCCATAACGCAAAAGTGAGACAATGTTGAGGCCATCACTGGGTGGGTCTGTCTTTAGGGAGTCGCCATAGCAAGTATAAAGTAAAAGGATGTACAGCTTGTCATTCCATATAGACCCAATCAGGCTTTGACCTTAGTTTTCTAACATAAGGTTCATCTTGAAAGGTTAGCAGGTCTCCAAACTAAGGTGCACAAGGATTATTATGCTTCAAAGCTTTTCACTGAAGGGATTGGAGGAGTGCACCAAGCAGGATTGCTTTTGTGACACTTTCAAAGAATTGACTTTTCAGACTTTGGAGCATTTAGCATTTAGATATTTTTTTACCATTTATTATTTACCTTTTTTTGGAGATTATAAGAGTAAGATACTATTTTGATAATTTTTTATATTTCACACTTTATATTTTCACAAAATATTCTTGGTCCTACTTGAAAGGTTTAAAGTCAAATACAGCAAGGCAACTAGAATTTTCAGACATATCCTAGCAGTGGCAGCCACCATGCTTCTTTATGACAAGTGTGCTTTGCTATTCTAGGTAGGACATAGCAGTCAAAAGGTTAACGTCTTAAAACAAGCCTGCTACTTTAAAGCTATGCAATCACTTCTACTGTCCTGAGGAGTGGTGGTCCTCACACAAACCATAACATGAACCAAATAAAAAGGAAAACAGACAAGCAATTACCCACACAGGGGTATGTAAGAGTAGATACATCAGTAATGCACAACAAAAGCACGGGTAGCACAAGTTTTTTTTTTTTTTTTTTTTTTTGTAGTTTCTTAAAGCGGAGTTCCACCCTTTTAAAAGTCAGCAGCTACAAAAAGTGTAGCTGCTGACTTTTAATAAATGGCTACTTACCTGTCCCACGCTCCAGCGATGCGGCTGCCTGAAGCATTACTCCTCTCCCCCTCCCCTTCCCGGCGCCAGCATAGCAAGTGTGGGCACCCGGCTGTGGCCTCACAGCCAGGCAAACACAGCACATGCGTAAGCCGTGCTGCGCGTTGTGAATGGCCGGTGTAGCATCACTAAGGGATACCGGAAGTGATGTTTGTAAAACAAAAAAAAAACGCTTCTACTGTGTCCAACTTCATTCCCCAATTTCCATGTAGGCCTAGTTTGTTATAAAAAAAATATTGGGAGGTTGAGCGAGCGAATCAAGCACGTGAGGCCGACCAACCACTTTCCCCTATGTCCATGTAGGTGTGGAGGCGCATGTCCACAAATGACCCTACACTGGGCAATCTTCTGGGACCTGTGACGTGTCCCAGAAGATTGGAGGGGGAGGGGGGAGAGATGAACTTCCTTCCAGCGCCACGGTGCCAGGAGAGGAAGTGGTAGCAAGGTACCTATGAAAACTGGGTACCCACTCCCCCCCCCCCCCCCCCCAAAAAAAGGACATGCCAATTGTGGCATGTCAAGGGATCACCATTACTTAAAGCAGAAGTTCCACTTTTGGGTGGAACTCCGCTTTAAGGCACAGAATTTTCTTTATATTGTATGTTCATAGAGGTTTTTGTATTTTTCTCACTTTGTGAATATCGAGTTCCTTGTTCAATGTTATTTGAACTTGTTCTTTAAATGTATTTTGGGCATCATAAATGGATGCCTGATTTCCAAACACATCCTACACAGTCTAGACCAGACTTCTGTTCTTTGGAAGAGGAGGCATGAGGAAATATTTACTCAAAGTACAGCAGATTGGCAGTGTGAGACTGGGGCTCTGTAATTGTGTAGTAGACTAGGCTTAAAAAATAAAATGCATTTGTTTGGATAATGTGAGTGTGTAATATAAATATTTTAAAACGTTTTTATCCAATACATAATTTCCTCATTTAAAAGAACAAAAGTTTTCTTTTGCTTAAATGTAACAAACATGTTTACTTACCTGCTCTGGGCAGTGGTTTCTGTGAAGAACAGCCCAGGTCTTCCTCTTCTTGCGTCCTTCGCTGGCGCTCCTGGCCGCTCTGTCCTGCTGAGTTCTCCCACAGCAAGCCGCTTCCTATGGGGGCACCTAAACTGAGCCGCTGCTCTGTGTCCATTCAGACACAGAGCCGTGTCTTGGCCCCACCCTTCTCTCTCCTCACTGGCTCACTGTTTTGATTGACAGCAGCGGGAGCCAATGGCAAAAGGAGCAGGCGCTGCCATCTAAGTGTAACTATAAAATGTATAAAAACACAATGATTAAAAAGGCACTCACAAAGGTTAACATGGTGCAGGCAGATCATCTGTTTCTTACGAAATCCGGTGGCTTGGCACAGGTCCAGGATGGATGGAGGAGTCATCAGTCACAGCTGCTGTACAGGGGCGCAGGTGAGTGTCACCATGACATCTTATCTGGATGAACTGGCAGGCTGTAGGCAGCCAGATGTCCACAGTTCCAAAGAAGGATGGATGATGGTAATTACCAAACAAGTGGACAAGTGAGGGAAGCCGTGGCTTGGAACTGTGCCAGGCTGGGATGCAGGCTGGTGTGAATGCTGTGGCTGGAAGGACGTCGGGCTATGATGACATCACAAGGTGAGCGATTCAGCTCCTTCATCAAACCGAATAGAAGGGCAGAGGGGTTTGAGCATGTTTATATGAAGTGCAAAGGAGTGGTTAGCTAATGAATTAAATGAAAGGGGCAGTGGGACATTACCTGATTCTAAGGGAGAAATCTAGACTACAATTCCATATAGATAATTTCTAGATGATAATAATGTTATGGGTTTCTATTCCTTCATTGAGCCCCATGGGTGTTAAAGTATTTTAAAGAGAAAATCCAGTATGTTTCACGTTTTTTGTATCTTTCTGCTATTTGGAGGGTGCTAGAAATTTGTTCTACAATCCATGCTTGTAATCCCTCTGTAGATTGTGCGCACACCTCTCTAAAATGTTTGTGTATAATGTATTTCTTCCTCTTTCTCACCTTGTTCTATAGCTTGCCTAAGCTCACCAAATCTTGTCCTCAGTGCTCTAATGGTCCTACCTATATAGAGTAGGCCGCAAGAGCACCCGAGGGCATAAATGACAAATTCTAAGGAGCGCGTAAAAAAGCTGGTAATGGGGGTCATTTCGATCATTGACTTTGAGGGACTTCAGACCATTAGGAACAGACACAAGTTAAGCATTTTTTCCTGTGGCATCTATACATGCCTACCAAATTAGAAAAAATACCTCCTATTCCCGGGCCCGATGAAGCAGCAGTTTTGAATTTACTTGGAGCAATTTGACTTTTGATATTGCATGCTCTGCGATAGGTGAATTTAGTTTGGGGAGGCAAGCTGAGCTTTTAGGATGGGATCTTGTAACAGGATTCCCTAATTTTTTTTTGAAGATCTTCTCCATTTAATTATGGCGGCAATGGAATTGGGTGATGAACCTGATTGGGTTTGCATGTGGTGGCTAACTTCTAGTTTTAGACTGGGGATTTTTGTAAGCAATTAGGGTATTTTCAATGTGTTCAGAGGGGTATCCCTTTTCAAGGGTTTTACCCTGTTTTAGGTAGTCTCCATCCAAAGTGCAATTTCTATGGAGTCTATGGAACTGGCTTTTAGGTATATTGAACTTCCATCTTGGATGATGGCAGCTGCAGGAATGGGCATAAGCATTACCAGCAGTTTCCTTAAAGTGATTCTTAGTAATTATCTGATGATCTTGGGATCCTAAGACTAAATCAAGAAAGATCAGGGTGTGAGGATGGTGAACACTAGTGGATGGATCGTCCCAGATGATATCATCGATGCACCTCCCAAAAAAGATTGTGCTGTGCAAAAGGGTTGTGGTGATGGATGTACTGTAATTCCCATGCTCCCATAGTAAGGTTTGCATAACTGGGGCAAAGGAGGCTCCCATTGCAGTGCCATTTATCTGCAGGTAATATTGATAATTAAACACACAATAATTGTGTTCAAGCAGTACTGGGTGGTCTCCACTATGTACTGAATCTGCCTGTGGTTTAGGTCAGGATGGAGTAAAAAATTGTTGTACAGCTTGTAAGCCTATATGGTGAGCGATAGTGGTATATAGGTAAGTAACAATGACAACCAGCTGTAGCTGGATTCCCATGTGTAATTTTTCAGGGTGTCAATGAGATCAGCTGAATCTCTATTGTAAGATGGATGTTCTTTGACCAGAGGTTGTAAGAAATTATCTATATATTGCGAGACCATAGGTTACACTTCCCATTGAAGCCACAGTGAGTTGGCCTGTAGGATGGACTGGGTCCTTATGTATTTTGGTAGATAATAGAAATATGGAATGTAGTAAAATTCCTTCAGTAGAAATGCAGTTTTTTTGTTTATCATGTTTGCAGTTTGGGCTTCCCTGATGAGGGTTTTAAGTTCACTTAGGAAAAGGTCATTGGGATCTCTGTTCAGTGGCGTTAGGTGTGTGAATCATTGAGAAGTCTTTCAAAAAACATTGGGGAATCCTGTTACAAGATCCCACCCTAAAGCACACCTTGCCTCCCCAACCTAAAATTCACCTATCACAAAGCACGCAATATCAAAAGCCAAATTGCTCAGCAACAAATTTAAAACTGTTGCTTGATCAGGCCCGAGAATGGGAGGTCTTTTTTCGAATTTGGTAGGCATGATGCCACAAGAAAAAATGCTTAACTTGTGTCTTTGTCCCTAATGGTCTGAAGTCAATGATAGAAATTACCCCATTTACCAGCTTTTTTACATGCTCCTCAGAATTTGTAATTTATGCCCTCAGGTGCTTTTGTGGCCTACTCTATATAGGTAGGACCATCAGAGCACTGAGGACAAGATTAGATGAACATAGGCGAGCTATAGAACAAGGGGCGAAAGATAGGAATAAGAAATACAGTATACCCAAACATTTTAGAGAGGTGCACGCACAATCTATAGAGGGATTGCAAGTATGTATTGTAGAACACATTTCTAGCACCCTCCTAATAGCACAAAAAGCTATGTGAACGTGAAACATACTGGAATTTCTCTTTAAATACTTTAACATCCATGGGGCTCAATGAAGTATATAGTATATGAATATACAGCGCATTACACTACCCATTCTGTTTTAATTGATGAGTATATGTCCACTTAGTCTTATTTTGTATTTTTATTTCTTTTTTATTTTATTCTATTTTCTTTATTTTTATTCTTATTTTCATGCATTTTTTATTTTTTATCTCCATTATTTTCCATTTTTGTTATTTATTTAACATGATTCTCACATTTTATCTCTTTTTAAATTTCCATTTAATTTTAATACATCATCTAGTAGTTCTCTATGTGGAATTGTAGAATCCTATCTGTTATGTCCCACCCCCTTTTATTTAATTAACTAACCACTCCCCTTTGCACTCCATATAAACATGCTCAATAAACCCCTCTGCTCCTCTGTTCGATTTGACGAAGGAGCTGAAGCTCTCTGAAACATGTTGCCGCCCACCTTGTGACGTCATCACAGCCTGACATCCTTCCAGCCCCAGCATTCACACTAGCCTGCATCCCAGCCTGGCATAGCTCCAAGCCACGGCTTCCCTCATTGTCCACTTGCTTGACAATTACCATCATCCATTCCTCTTTGGAACTGCGGACATCTGACTGCCCACAGCCTGCCAGTTCATCCAGATGAGATGTCATGGTGACACTCACCTGCGCCCCTGTACAGCAGCTATGACTGATAACTCATCCTTCCCTCCTGAACCTGTGCCAAGCCACCGGCTTTCGTAAGAACTAGTTTTTAGCTTTCTAGTGTGCAATGAAGCCTTTGGGTGTCTCCACCTTGAATGGAGGACTTACAGGGACACCTTTTGTAAAGCAGCATTGTTGCCCCATGGAGAGGATAGTGTTCAATGTAATAGTAGATTTAGATGGACTTTACTAACAAATTAAAGCCAAACTCCTCTCCAACTTTTTTTCCAGCAGTTCCTGCAGTTACAGCAAGTTTGTGTGTGGTTTTATTCCCCCCCCAAAAAAAAAAAAAAAAAAAAAAGGTTTTACATAAATTAATAAAAGCTGACCATTGTAAGCACCCCCATCAGTGTTAAATGGTTTGTCTCAACCCTCTAATTGCCACTTTTGCTGCAGAGTTTGGTCTGTTAAAGGAAGCTGAAAAATAACAGATTTACTGACAGGATCAACTATATAAATAAACGGGGACAACCGCAAAAAAGGAAAATAATGCAGCCACCACATCAAACAATTGATAAGCTGAAATATAAAAATTGTTTTTAGGGTTTAAAGCAACTTCAGAATCCCCAGAAGTCTAGTATTTAGTGTTTAACCGCTTGTTTACTGAGCACTTAAACCCCCCTCCTGCCCAGACCAATTTTCAGCTTTCAGTGCGCTCACACTTTGAATGACAATTACTCAGTCATGCAACACTGTACCCACATGAAATCTGCGTCCTTTTTTTCACACAGATAGAGCTTTCTTTTGGTGGTATTTAGTCAACGCTGGCTTTTTTATTATGTTTTTTTGCTCTATAATTAAAAAAAGACCGATTTTTTTTTTTTTTTTTTTTTTTTTTTTTTTTTAAAAACCCGTATTTTTCCTCGTTTTTGTTATACAATTTTGCAAATTAGTAATTTATCTTCATAAATTTTTGGCCAAAATGTATGTTACATATCTTTGGTAAAAATAACCCAAATTAGTGTATATTATTTGGTCTGTGTGAAAGTTCGAGAGTCTACAACCTATGGTGCAAATCACTGAAAGTTTATCACACCTGATGTACTGACGGCCTATCTCATTTCTTGAGACTCTAACAAGCCAGCAAAGTACAAATACCCCCCAAATGACCCCTTTTTGGAAAGTAGACATTCCAAGGTATCTAGTAAGTGGCATAGTGAGTTTTATGAAGTTGTCATTTTTTTTCCCACAATTCTTTTTTTTTTTTTTTCAACAAAATTGTCATTGTAACAGGTTATTTCTCTCACATGGCATATGCCATCCTCCTGAGTATGGCAATACCACATGTGTGAGACTTTTACACAGCCTAGCCACATACAGAGGCCCAACATTGAACTAGCACCTTCAGGTGTTTTAGAAGCATAAATTACACATCTCATTTCTCGACCACCTATTACAATTCTGAAGGCCCTGGAGCACAAGGACAATGGAACGCCCACAAAATGACCCCCTTTTCCAACGCTAACACCCCAACGTATAATCTGAGGCATAATGAGTCTTGAAAGGTTCATTTTTTTTTTTCCAAAAGTTTTTGGAAAATGTGGGAAAAAAATTAAAACGCAATTTTTTTTTACACAGTTGTCTATTTATAAGGTATTTCCAACAGATAGCATGTACATAGCAAAAATGACACCCCAAAACACATTCTGCTACTCCTCCTGGGTGTGGCGATACCACATGTGTGAGACTTTTACACAGCCTGGCTACATACAGAGGCCCAACATGCAAGGAAGACCGTCAGGTGTTCTAAGGACACATAGCATTACAAATACCAAGAATTGCACCCAAAAATATATTCTGCTGAGTAAAAGGGTAAACAAAAGATTACTTGTGGTTTTAGTATTGCAGCTGTCCACAGGGATAGCACTGGTCCAGGCAGCAGGCAGGGACTAGGTCAGCTATAGCGAACACAACTGTCCAGGCAAACGATGGCGAATGCAATTGTCCAGGCAACAGGCAGGAAAACTGTCCATAGACAGGCAGGGATATTGTCCATATACAGTCCAGGGTCAGTGCAGGCAGAGATATTGTCAACTGTGCCAAAATATTGGTCCTGGTAGTAGGACAGTGAATGCAATTTTGCAGGCAACAGGCAGGAATATTGTCCATAGTCAGTACAGGCAGCAGGCAAGGATACTGTCCATATACAGTCCAAGGTCAGTGCAGACAGAGATATTGTCAACGGTGCCATAATATTGGTCCTAGTAGCAGGCAGAAACATGGTCCATAGTCCAGGTAGCAGCAGATGTGTGGTCAGTTCATCCGGCAGGCAGAGGCATGATGGCAATAAGTCCTGCAGGCAGAAGCAGGGTCTTGGTCAGTACAGAATGGGGACAGGGGTAGAGGCTTCTCCCACCAAAGCTCTTTGAAGCCTCCGAGTCTCCAGACCCTAATCTGGGAGAGAGAAAACAAAAACATTTTCTACTTCCAGAAAAAAACATTCTGGAGCCCCTCACATATGTGAGACCCCTGTGTTGTGAATCCCAATACTCCAGTTGCAGGGTACAAGATCAGTTCAAGAGGCAGGCAAAAAATGTGGTCAAACAGTCCAAGGTCCGTTCCAGATCAGGCAGAAGTATGTACAAAACCGATAGGCAGAAACATGGTCGAATAACAAGCCAGGGTCAGTTCCAGAGCAGGCAGTGGCATAAGGGGTGCAAACTGGAAAAAGTAACTGAGGAATCATTAATTGACTAGGTTGTGATAACGCTGGAAGCAGTCACCTATGCATAGACCTGGTTGGGAATGGCACTGGGCACAATGATAAGTGGTGTCTCTAACTCCTCTACTAGAGCACACCCGACACCTTTTCTGGTGTTTTTGGCCTGTTTGTCTGGGAGGTATTTTATCAGGGAAATGGCGCTCGGAAAGTCTGCTACACACATCGGATCTAATATGTTCTGGTGGGCCGTTGGGGTATAGAAGTGTGGTGATGATAGCCTCCTGGTAGCCAAGGAAGGGTTTGGGGCTTACGGTGGAACTGCGATGAGACATAGGTATTGTATATGGCCAAATGAAAAAAATTAGAGGGCAACTTTTTTATACCAGTGGTATGTTCTTCTGGTAAATAAATAGGGTTCCAACATTTGATTGTTTAGGTTGACTCCTCCCATGTACAAATTGTAATCGTGGATACAGGTTGGCTTCTGTATTGGGTCATTTCTTCTGGGGATCTCCACAAATGAATTGTTGTGTATAGACAACAACTATACATCCCTTCTGTCCCTCCACTTCACAGCCAGAATTTCCTAATTCTGCAGACTCGCCTTCTCTCCTTTTCTAAGCCTCATGTTGACGAGTGTTTGAGGAAAGCCCATCCGATTTCTTTTCTAGCTGTGGCACAAGCTGGTGTACTCTTCCTGTAGAGGTTCCAGAACAGGGGTAAACTTGTATAAAAATTATCGACATACAGGTGGTAGCCTTTGTCCAGGAGCGGGTAAATTAGTTGCCAAACGATTTTACCGCTTGCACCTATATAGTCTGGGCAATTAGGGGAATTCAGCTGGGAGTCCTTCCCTTCGTAGACTTTGAAGCTGTAAACATACCCCGTGATTCGGTCGCACAATTTGTAGACTTTCACCCCATAGCGGGCCCTTTTACTGGGGATACATTGTTTTATTCCCAGCCTTCCGCTAAATTTCACCAAAGGATTCGTCAATGCATATATGCTGGTCCGGCGCAAATAATTGGGGAAATATTTCTGTAAAATAATTGAGAATTGGCCGAATCTTATAAAGCCGGTCATAATTTGGGGCATTTCAGGGAGGGCAGTGGGTATTGTTAAAATGGAGAAATCTCATGATCATGAAAAATCTTGTCCTGGGCATTGATGAGAAGACCGGCATGTGGTAGATGGGGTGGGTGGACCAGTAGGAGTGGAGTTCATTTTTTTTGTTAAGTCCCATACAGAACATAAGGCCCAAAAAAGTTTTGAATTCTTCCACCGTTATGTCTCTCCACTCATAGGGACGGGCATAATAGGAGGTTGGATTAGCCTGGATGAATTGGTGTGCATATAGGTTGCACTGGGCACTGTCCTCTGTAAAAACTAAATCAAAAAAATGGATGGGTGAAAAATTTTCTGTCCTGGCTGGGCAGTGAAAGGGGGAATCCTAGCTTCTCCTGAATTTGGAGAAAGGCATAAGGGGTGCTGGAGTGAGTAGGGAAGGCTGGCATGGGACCTAACCCTTTGGGGCTGAGGTATAGCGGTGCTGGTGGATAGCACAGCGGTGCTGGTGGATGGCAAAGCGGTGCTGGTGGACGTTATTGCCTCCTCACCAATGCGCCTTCGTCTGGCGGGCGGACAATATTCCTCATCTGAGTCCAGTTCTGATTTGCTACTTGAGACCGGATGATAGGTCATATCAGACTCAGACTCAGAGGAATCCGCAGGAGAGAGCTCCCCATTGCTCTCATCAGTCGCAAGAATATTCAACAGAAAAAGATCTTTTTGCCATTGTTGCAGCACTAATTGGCACTGATGGCACGTGACACTGATGGGACTGATGTCAGATGACACTGATGACAGATCAGGTGGCACTGATATGTGACATTGGTGACAGGTTAGGTGGAACTGATATGTGGCACTGATGACAGGTCCGGTGGCACTTTAACATGTGGCACTGATTGATGGCGCTGACACGTGACACTGATGACCGGTCAGGTGGCACTTTATTATGACACATGGCACTGATGCTATGTGGCACTGACAGGTGGCACTATGATGGGCACAGTTTTGGGCACAGTATTGAATATTGTGTGTTTTTCCAACTCACAGCAGCACAGGCAGCAGGGATCAATCACTCTCTCCTCACACAGCGGTGTCTGTGTGAGGAGAGAAGGCAGGCAACAACAGATGATCTCATATGTTTACATTTGAGATCATCTCTCATTGGACCCGCCAATCACGTGGTAAATGGCCGCTGTGATTGGCCATTTACCACGTTCTGTGATTGGCTGTGTCCAAGGGACACAGCGATCACCAAAATTCCGGGCAGCGCGATCGCGGGCAGGGGGCGAGCAAAGGGGACGACTTCCCAGAAATTCAGATCCGCACTGGAGCCGTGCTTCAGCAATAGCGCAAATCTGAAGGGTTTAAAGTATTACTAATCCCACAACAGTGAAATCAGTCGGTATATGCAGTAAAGCATGCTTGTTATACTCATTGTGGAACCTAAGGGGTCAATCCTCTGCATTGTGTAAAAAGGCTGTTTGATCCGGTCTTCTCTGATCCTCCCCTTTTTCCACTGACCCCAATCCATCTCATGATAATGCAGAACCTTGGAGGCACTCTGCACATGCTCAGTTTGGTGTGTATTGCTAGAGTTTTATTTTTTTGGGAGAGTGCAAGTGATCAGCACAGGGACAATAAGCACTGTCCAGACAGAGTCAGGTATCATGCAGCCTCAAAGGACAGTCAAAGGAGAATGAAAACCACTCCTACAAGCTTTATCCAGTCCTTGGCTGGACACTGATAGGAGTCACAAGACTGCTATATACTGCTGATGAGAAAAGGTATTTAGAATTTTATATTTACTAAAATAATCGCATTTCCGTGTACTGTGGGAGACCAGATATAGTGAATGCAGGCTCCTGGCTTTAGTAGCACTTTAGGGACTGTCCTTGTGGTGTTTGATCTACTACTTAACTTTCCACCCCTCTGCTTTTTGCCATTTCCTTTGTATTTCTTATAGATTTTCTCATTCAATGCTTGTAGATTCTCCCCATCTCACTCTAGCATCTATGCTGTGTCGTTGGTGTTTTTCAGTCAGGAGTTAAGTAGCATATTGGCCATCAACTTTTAAACTACAGGGAGGGCCATTTATATGGATACACCTTAATAAAATGGGAATGGTTGGTGATATTAACTTCCTGTTTGTGGCACATTAGTATATGTGAGGGGGGGAAACTTTTCAAGATGGGTGGTGACCATGGCGGCCATTTTGAAGTCGGCCATTTTGAATCCAACTTTTGTTTTTTCAATAGGAAGAGGGTCATGTGACACCTCAAACATATTGGGAATTTCACAAGAAAAACAATGGTGTGCTTGGTTTTAACGTAACTTTATTCTTTCATGAGTTATTTACAAGTTTCTGACCACTTATAAAATGTGTTCAATGTGCTGCCCATTGTGTTGGATTGTCAATGCAACCCTCTTCTCCCACTCTTCACACACTGATAGCAACACCGCAGGAGAAATGCTAGCACAGGCTTCCAGTATCCGTAGTTTCAGGTGCTGCACATCTCGTATCTTCACAGCATAGACAATTGCCTTCAGATGACCCCAAAGATAAGTTCGAAGATCTAAGTGGTTAAGGAGCTACTTTTTTTTCTTTAACCCCTTCCTTACTGGGCACTTAAACCCCCCTCCTGCCCAGACCAATTTTTGGCTTTCAGCGCTGTCGCATTTTGAATGACAATTGCGCGGTCGTGCGACGTTGTACCCAAATAAAATTTGCGTCCTTTTTTTCCCCACAAATAGAGCTTTCTTTTGGTGGTATTTGATCCCCTCTGCGTCATTCCTGATCGCCGCTATAAACAAAAAATGAGCGACAATTTTGCAAAAAGAACAATATTTTTTACTTTTTGCTAAAGTACAAATCCATTAAAAAAAATTATTCATCAGTTTTGGCCGATATATATTCTTCTACATATTTGTGGTAAAAAAAAAAATCGCAATCGGCGTATATTGATTGGTTTGCGCAAAAGTTATCGCGTCTACAAACTGGGAATTGATTTATGGCGTTTTTTATTTTTTTTACTAGTAATGGCGGCGATCTGCGATTTTTTTTATCGGGACTGCGATATTGCTGCAGAAATGACGGACATTTTTTACACATTTTTGGGACCAATGACATTTATACAGCGATCAGAAATTTAAACATCCACTGATTACTGTGTAAATGTCATTGGCATTGAAGGGGTTAACCTGCAGGGGGCAGTGAAGGGGTTAAATGTGTTCCCTGGGTGTGTTCTAACTGGGGGGGGGGGGCAGGGCTGGCCGGGACATAACAGATCTAACTGATCCCAGTGACAGGGATCAGTAGATCTGTCATGTCCCCTGTCACAGAACGGGGAACCGCCGTGTTTACATCGGCGGTTCCCCGTTCTGAGGCTCCTAAAAGATCGGCGGGTCACGCGCGCACCGCCACTGCCGCCAGGGGGCGTGCGAGGAGCGTGCACAGGGGACAACGTCCATGGACGTCGTCCCGGCATTTCAGATCCGCGCTGGAGCCGTACTTCGGCAATAACGCGGATCTGGAGTGGTTAAAGAAAACCCAAACTGTTAACGCTTGTGAAATGCAGGCACCAGAGTTTTTTTGTTTTTTTTTGTAGTTTAGATGCAGAGACCAAGTTTGGGTGCTTCAGTATGCATCAATTTACAATGCTCAGATTAAAGTTTCAATCTGAGAACCAGAAACACAAAAATGTGTATTCCTAGTTCTCTGCTACAAGGTCAATCAACATGGCAAGGGACATTTTTTTATGTGGACTTGCTCAAAGGAGTTAAATGCTATTTTATTTTGTATTTCAGATACTGGCATGGTTTGAGGAAGGAGAAGAAACTACAACTGCCTTCGTGGAGCCTATAGTCATTGTTATGATCCTATTTGTAAATGCATTTGTAGGAGTATGGCAGGTATGTTATTAATCTTGTATACTTTTACACCTGCTCTTTAATTCCTTTCATTTTTGTAGCTACCAGTTGTGCAAGGTTATAATTCAAAGCAAGTTATTAAAAAAAAAAAGGAATGGTCTTACCCTGCTGCATATAATCACTGTGCCTCATGACTAATTAAAGTGGTTGTAAACCTTTACATATACCCAGTGTCTAGCCTCAGATGATAGATGCATAATAATAAACGAATGTGACTTCTTTATCTTTTTTTTTTCTTTCTAAAACCTACCAATTTTATATCATGAACATAAAGTGCTATGAATGCAAGTCAAACCTCTTAATCCATATAATTATATGCAAATAAAATGCTGATGCTGAATTGTACAATCTGTGATCCAAATCCATTGTCAACAGATCCCTTTCATAATGTTAAGCGGATATTAAGTGAACACCCCAGGCGATGTGCTGGTATATGGTATACACTTTGGTGTCTGTTTATGAAGCAGTGGAAACAATCTGCTGCTCAGTTTTCTGGCATTCACAGAGGAGATCGTTCTCCTCTGGGTGCCTGTTTATGAAGCGGTGTAGATCGCTTCACCTGTTAAGTGACGCCCCATGATACTGTAATCTCGTGAGAACTAACGAGATTACGGTACCAAAAATTCACAGAAACACTAAGATGTTGGTTTATTAAGCATTAATAAATTATCACCGCTCTGTAACGGACATTCTCATAGGAGACCGCCCACCAAGTTAACAAAATAATTAGTCCCCCTACACAACATATGTATATATAAACACACACACATTCTATATACATATATACAGTTGTGTTCATAAGTTTACATACCCTAGCAGAATTGATAATTTCTTGGCCATTTTTCAGAGAATATGAATGAACACAAAAACTTTTCTTTCACTCATGGTTAGTGTTTGGCTAAAGCCATTTATTACCAATCAACTGTGTTTACTCTTTTTAAATCCTAATGACAACAGAAACTACCCAAATGACCCTGATCAAAAGTTTACATACCCCAGTTCTTAATACCATGTATTGCCCCCTTTAACATCAATGACAGCTTGAAGTCTTTTGTGGTATTTGTGGTTGAGGCTCTTATGTTCTCAGATGGTAAAGCTGCCCATTCCTCTTGGCAAAAAGCCTCTAGTTCCTGGAAATTTTTGGACTGTCTTGCATGAACTGCACGTTTGAGATCTCCCCAGAGTGGCTCAATGATATTGAGGTCAAGAGACTGGGATGGCCACTCCAGAGCCTTCACTTTATTTTGCTGTAGCCAATGACAGGACGACTTGGCCTTGTGTTTTGGATCATTGTCATGTTGGAATGTTTTTTGACCAAATTTACTGTGCCTTTTTGTAGCTCACACATCCCCAAAACATCAGCGATCCACCTCCGTGTTTCACAGGCCTTGTTGACTCCTCTCCAAATATAGGGTTTATGGTTGTGGCCAAAAAGCTCAATTTTGGTCTCGTCACTCCAATTGATTTAGTGCCAGGTTTGAGGATTGTCTCTGTGCTGTTTGGCATATTGTAAGCAGGATACTTTGTGGCATTGGTGTAGTAATGGCTTTCTTCTGGCGACTCAAAAATGCAGCCCATCTTTCTTCAAGTGCCTCCTTATTGTGCATCTTGAAACAGCCACACCACATGTTTTCATGAAGTTCTTTGTGGGTTTTTCTTTGCATCCTGAACAATTTTCCTGGCAGTTGTGGCTGAAATTTTAGTTGGTCTACCTGACCGTGGTTTGGTTTCATCAGAACCCCTCATTTTCCTCATTTGATTAGAGTTTGAACACTGCTGATTGGCATTCTCAATTACTTGGATATCTTTTTATAACCCTTCCCTGTTTTATACAGTTCAACTACCTTTTTCCACAGATCCTGTGACAATTCTTTTGCTTTTCCCATGACTCAGAATCCAGAAACGTCAGTGCAGCACTGGATGAAAGATGCGAGGGTCTGTCAGGAGTCCAGAAACTAATTGACCTTTTTATACACACACAGACTAATTACCAGCAAAGTGATCACAGGTGAGGATGGTTACCTTTTAATAGCCATTCAAACCCCTTTGTGTCAACTTGTGTGCATGTTAGCAGGCCAAAATCACCAGGGTATGTAAACTTTTGATCAGGGGCATTTGGGTAGTTTCTGTTGACATTATGATTTAAAAACCGTAAACACAGTTGATTGATCATAAATGGCTTCAGCCCAACACTAACCATGAGTGAATGGCAGGTGGACATGGTTACTGTGTTGTGGGGTCTGACCGAGGAAGGAGGAAGTCAAAAATGATTCCCTCTTCACTCGAATCACACTCGGCGCTTTGGGTTGAGGCAAGTACACACTATAGAAAGATATGCATTGATCATTTTTCATATTAGAGGTTTACAACCACTTCAAAGAAGAACTCTCTCAAATTTCTTTTTAAATGTTTATTTTATCCCTCAGGGGACCTCCCGTTCTCATTGGTGGCACTATTGGAGAGCAAACGATTCTGTCTGTGAATGCTGGCTGTAGCGCCGCTCTAGTCTAAAGCTCAATTTATGGGCATGTCTGTGGGGGGAGGAACAGCCAGCACTGAGCTTCACACTCTCTAAACTGTTCTTTTTACGATTTTGATTGAACAATCAGAGCTGACCTGACAATGCTGCCTTGCTTATTCATAAAAGATCACTCAGTGCTGTGTGGGCTCTATGATCTATCGTATACCACCCTTGCACATGAGTACAAGCTATCTATCGTACACCTATCTCTATCTGTCCATCTATCTAATCTAAAACATCGTACACCATGGTACAGTACAGACTGGTACTGTGTAAGAAACATCCTTGCAGTGCTGATTATTCATAAAACCTACAGGGCTGTGTGATTGATCAGTCGAGGCTGTGTATGTTTACAAGCAGCCATAGATAGATAGATCACACAGTGCCACAGGGTGTGTGACCCTTTTTTTTTTTTTTTTTTTTGCAAATGGCCAAGTACCTACACTGTTACTCACAAACCCCCCTTTTTAATAGCAGGGTTGTTAGATAGCAGGGTCTTACCACCCTGTCGAGCAATGACAGGATGGATTTGAATGGGACGAAGTCCCACATGCAGCGGGTCCTCCTAAAGACCCCTTTCACACCAAGGTGTTTTTCAGGCGCTTTTGCGCAAAAAATAGCGCCTAAAGAACGCCTGCAAAACGCCCCCACAATACAGCCCAGTGTGAAAGCCAAAGTGCTTTCACACTGGGGCGGTGCGCTTGCGGGATGGAAAAAAAAAGTCCTGCAAGCAGCATCTTTACAGCGGTGTGGGAGTGGTGTATTCACGGCTCCTATGCCGCCCCTACCCATTGAAAACAATGGGGCAGCGCTCCCAAAGCGCCTGAACACCACTTCGGGAGAGCTGCAAACTGGCACTTTTAACCCCTGTTTAACCCGTTGTGGGGGGTTAAAAGCGCACCGCCGCCGCCCGAATAGCGGCGCAATAGCGTTGCTATAACGAGCAGCTAATTAGCGGCGTTTTACCTCCAACGCTCGGGCGGCTCCGGTGTGAAAGGAGCCAAAGGGTTCCAAAAAAGTTAAAAGGTTTAGAAAGATGAAAGGAACTCTGGAAGCTTTGCCCAGTTTAGGCAGACAGAGGACAAAGGACTAGATACCATCGTTGCCTGTGGTCTCCCTGCAGCTGATCTTTTTCCTGTACCCAAACCTACCAAGGAGCAGACTGCTAGGTTTTAGTTACCGAATAATATTTTGCCTTGTATTCCTACTATTTCTCGCCCTACAAAAGAAATGTACACTGAATACACAGAAAAAAAGATACTCATTCTCTCACACACACACATTTATCTAACTTGAGATTGGATTTACTTATGTAAGAGGTGACACTACATTTCATGGTTGCATAACGAAGCATATAAGGAGTTGAAAAGAAAACGTAAAAATAGAAATGTTTCAAAATGAAAAGCTTTTCATCTGTTGCTAACTTTGATGTCAGGCCTCTCGGGTGAGGTCAGCCTAACAGTTAGAGAATCACTGCTCCAAAGCCTCAACATGCATTATCATTCTTTCAGAAACACTGTCTTTTTTTTTTCTTGTGGCTACACACAAGGAAAGTCCAATGTATTTGTTTTCTTTATTTTTACACATTCATCTGTACCGATTTTTGTATGATGATCGCAGTTGAGTGCTGCTAATAGATTGCTATGGAAATACAAAGAAAATGCATATGAAAGGCATGCAGTTGTGAATAAACTGTTTTAATTATGAGCAATAAATCTGCATGCTTGGAACCTGAATGTTTTACGGGTTTGTTGCATGTGACATTTAGAAAGTATATTTCCAATTTCCCAAAAACACCAGAAAGGCACATACCGGCAGAAAAAGAACCTGAGCTCTGCTTATGGGCAGTCCCAACTGGTAGTAAACCCCCTCCCTATTCAGTCCAACGTATTTAGTAAGAGGCATGGCGAGGTTTTTGAAGCTGTAATTTTTTCCCACAAGTCTTTGCAAAATGAAGATTTTTTTTTTTTCTTCACAAAATTGTCATATAAACAGATTGTTTCTCACACCCAGCATATGCATACCACAAATTACACCCCAAAACACATTCTGTTACTCCAGAGTATGGGGACACCACATGTGTGAGACTTTTACACAGCCTGGCCACATACAGAGGCCTAACATGCAGGGAGCACCATCAGGCGTTCTAAGGACATAAATTGCACATATAATTTCTTGACTACCTCTTGCATTTTTGAATGTCCTGGAGCACCAGGGCAATGGAAATGTCCAAAAAATGACCCCATTTTGTAAAGTAAACGCCCCAATGTATATTCTATGAGGCATGGTGAGTTTTTTGAACGGTTCATTTTTTCCACAAGTTTTTGAAAAATGTGGTAAGAAAATGAAAACGTGTTTTTTTTTTTTTTTTTTTTTTTTTATATTACACAGGGTCGTCCATTTATACAATATTTCTAACACACAGCATATACCTAGCAAAAATTTCACCCTAAAATATATTCTGCTACTCGTCCCAAGTATGGTGATACCACATGTGTGACACTTTTACACAGCCTGGCCACATACAGAGGCCCAACATGCAGGGTGAACCATCAGGCGTTCTAGGGGCATACATTTCAAATCTAATTTGACTACCTATTACGTTATTGTGAGGCACTGTGGTGGAACTGATGGGCGCTTTAGTGGCACTGATGGGTGCTGTAGTGGCACGGATGGGTACTGTAGTGGCATGGATGTGTCATGGGTGAGAACTGATGTTGTATGGATGAGCATGAATGAGGCATAAATGAGCACAAATGAGGGTGGATAAGCCGTAGATGGGGATGACTGAGCACGCATCCATGGGTGAGTACAGATGGATGGTGGAGCATGGATGGATGGGTGAGCACGGATTGATGGCGGAGCATAGATGCATGGGTGAACACGGATGAGGCTGGATGGGTGAGCACCGCTGGATTGGTGAGCACGGATGAGGCTGCATGAGTGAGCATGACTGAATTGGTGAGCGTGGATGCATGGGTGAGCATGGCTGGATGGGTAAACAAGCATGGGTGAGCACAGATGAATGGCGGAGCACGGATGCATGGGTGAGCACAGATGGATGGCAGAGCATCAGAGCACGGATGCATGGGTGAGCACGGATGAGGCTGGATGGGTGAGCACGGATGAGGCTGCATGGGTGAGCACGATTGGATTGATGAGCAGGGATGCATGGGTGAGCACAGCTGGATGGGTGAGCACGGATGCATGGGTGATGGATGGGTGACAGATGAGTAAGCACGGATGGGTGAGCATGGGTGACGGATGGGTTAGCACAGATGCATGGGTGACGGATGAGTGAGCACGGATGGGCCTGCCCACAGCACCGCTGCATCTCCTCTCTCCCCCCTCTCCTTTGCACCGATCGGTGCGGAGAGGGGGAGAGACAAGCCGGATAGCCATCGGCTTGTTTACATGCGAGCGCCCATTTACTGTGATCCATGATGCGCCGGGTCTCATGGACCTGGCGGTCACGGATGCTCCCAGGTGTGCGCCCGATTGACCACATACTCCTTGGTTCGTGTCGTCATCCAAGGGGTTTGTTTTGTCTCCTACTGTGTGGTCTCTGATGCCGCAGTGGGACTTGACTCTGCTTCTTGGTTCTTCCAAAGCCTCCCCTTGAGAATATTAGGGATTTTCCTTTGCTCCCTCTCTCCCAGAGGGTTGCCCTTTTGGATGTTATCTTATGCCACGTGTCAGAGCTGGCAGCCTTGTCCTGGAAGTCTTCTCTAAGCTGCTACATTTGCAGAACAGCCTGTTCTATTGAAAAACAGGCTTACTGTCCAGTTCACTAGGTTAAAAAAAAATAAAAAAAGCCTAAAAAAAAAAGGAATGCAGCTGTTGCATCTAAGAATTGGTAAACTGCAATTTAACCTCTTCAGCTCTGGAAGATTTACCTCCCTTCCTGGCCAGACCATTTTTTGCTACACAGCATTGCATTACTTTAACTGACAATTTGCGCGGTTGTTTGACGCTGTACCCAAATAACATTTATGTCCCACAAATAGAGCTTTTCTTTGATAGTATTTGATAACCTCTGCGGTTTTTATGTCCCCATACTGGTGAGAGTAATATTGGGAATACCACTTTGAATTAGGGCCTTAGTTCTTCTGCTTCATGTATTCACTATGCCTTGTTGATCAGCATTGCTGTGTCACAGAATACAGCCTGCATTCTGAACTACAGAGATGCTGAGAGGAGGAGTTTCAGGAGGTGCAGTCAGTACAGGAATCACTGCATGCTGGCAGCAAGATACTATGGGATATGTAGTTCTCAGTAATTGAATGTAAACCGGAAAAACTGAAAAAACCTGCAGGGAAGCCAGGAAGCTGTGAAAAGAGATGGTGGCTCAGGACAAAGACTGCTTTGTTAATGTGAGTGACAGGCTGCATCATGACATTTTTGATGCTGCTTTCAGTGAGTAGTCATGCCTCCTTTTACTATATTACACAATATGGCATACCTTCTGGGGGCATCAGTTGCATTTTGGATCTTTGAGGCTGGGTCCACACATAGGCAGCTGCGGTTTGCAGTCTGGAGTCTGGTGCGTTTCTGTTCACCGGTTCAGGTGCGATTCATGTGAACCGGACCCAAAAACGCACAGGACCCTTTTCAAAACCGCACCACGGCTGCCCCACACTTGTGTGAAAATGCTTCATTGAAAGCCGGTCACATTCAGATGTTATGCGAATTGGATGCAGTTGAAAAACGCATCCAATTTGCATATATGTGAACCCAATCTTAATTTTTTTTATGTCATTGTATATAATTTTGTTTATTTTTAGATGAACATGGAAACCTGTTTTACCTTTTGTAATTCACATATGGGCCTAATCCTGAGGAAGTGGAATACCACGATACGTGCCAACACAGGCTTTACAATACTGTTGTTCAGACCGTGGTTTTATCACTGATCATCTTCTATGTATTATAGAAGATGATCAGTGTAGAAGCACCATAAGGTGAAGGAGTCCTAATCCGGGTATACACTTAATGTTTTCCATTTTGTCCAAAGGTACAAGTAGATTTTTATTTGTTTTAATATATGTTACTGTATTTTTTTTAATTCTAACCCAAGTGTATATACGTTTAACCTACGCAAAAAGTTGACGTAGGTTAAGCGTATTGTAGACTTACACTGGCCGAAAGTTACTTCGTAAAAGTGTGTTCACACCCCGTCGGCACCACGCCAAAACTTTTCCCAGGACACGCAAAAACCCAGGCCAAGTGTACTTAGCGTGGAC
>BLSH010297057.1:761812-783955 GCA_018402905.1 Glandirana rugosa
ATGAAACCTCTGGTGACTAGATCCTACCCTCCCTGTAGTACTGCAGTGAAGGCCAGATCCCACCTATATTTGAAAAAAAAAAATTTTTTTTCGTTTTCTAGTTACAAAAAAAAAAATTATAAAACGAAAGTTTTCCATGTGGGTCTAGAGAGGTATATAAAGGTAATTCCCTATATTTTTTTTTTTTTAAAAACATTGATCTTTTGCTTTTTTTTAAAAAAAAAAAGTTTATATCCACCCTAGACCGGAAGTGACGTCATGATGTCCCTCCCATCCTAGATCAGTGGTCTCCAAAGTACAGCCCGCTAGGCCATTTTTACTGGCCACAGTTGTCTTACGGGTGATGGCCCACAGTTGTGGGGGGTTATGTCACTGAAGGGGACACGATTGTAGGGGGGTATGATGACTGTGATGGGGACACGGGGATGTGATGGTCTGAGGGTGACACAAATGTGCAGGGAGACTCTGATGGGCACACAAATGTGCAGAGGGGCTCCGGTGGGCATACAAATGTGCAGAGGGGCTCCGGTGGGCATACAAATGTGCAGAGGGGCTCCGGTGGGCATACAAATGTGTGCAGAGGGGCTCTGATGGAGACACCAGTTTGCAGGGAAACGCTGATGAGTGATGGGAACACACGTGTGGGGAGACTCTGATGGGGATACAGATTTAAGGCCCTAATGCACACTGAAAGTTTAACCCCCTGCATTTAGCTGCAGGAGTAGAATACAGGTGCACCATCTAGCCCCATTTCCAGCAGCCTGGTAGATTTTATTCTATTCCGCTGCTGCAGATTTATTTATAAATTATTTTTTTTCAGCCCCCTAGTATGTGTAAAATTTACGATGTGGCCCTCGATATGAAGTTTGGAGACCCTTGCCCTAGATCATAGAGGTGATCAGAGACCATCAGATCTTTTCCCAGGCTTCCTATGGTAAGCCCCAGAAACACAGACTAATCAGCTGCTCTGATTGCTTTTATGAAAAAAGGAATCTCTCGCTGCCAAAAAAAATACCAGCGTTATGGATGATCGCTTCAGCCGTAACCCTGGTAAGCCACTTCAAATCCGCAATGTACAGCATCTCACAAAAGTGAGTATACCCCTCACATTTTTGTAAATATGCTATTATATCTTTTCATGTGACAACACTGAAGTAATGACATTGTGCTGTAAAGTCGTGCGTGTACTGCTTGTATAATAGTGTAAATGTGCTGTCCCCTCAAAATAACTCAACCCACAGCCATTAATGTCTAAACCGCTGGCAACAAAAAGCGAGTACACCCGTAAGTGAAAATGTTCAAATTGGGCCCAAATTGTCAATATTTTGTGTGACCATTATTATTTTCCAGCACTGCCATAACCCTCTAAGGCAGTGGTTCTCAACTCCTGTCCTTGGGACCCACCAACAGGCCAGATTTTAAGTATTACCTTGGGGAGATGCAGACTAGAATACTGCAATCACTGAGCAGCAATTGATATTGCCTGTGATGTATTTCAGTTATCCTGCAAATCTGGCCTGTTAGTGGGTCCCAAGGACGTGAGTTGAGAACCACTGCTCTAGGGCATAGAGTTAACTAGAGCTTTACAATTTGCCACTGGAGTCCTCTTCCACTCCTCCATTACGACATCATGGAGCTGGTGGATGTTCGAGACCTTGTGCTCCTCCATCTTCCATTTGAGGATGCCCCACAGATGCTCAATTGGGTTTAGGTCTGGAGACATGCTTGGCCAGTCCATCACCTTTACCCTCAGCTTCTTTAGCAGCATGGGGTCATCATGGAGGTTTGTTTGGGGTTGTTATGTTGGGAATACTGCCCTGCAGCCCAGTCTCCGAAGTGAGGGGGATCATGCTCTGCTTCAGTATGTCACAGTACATGTTGACATTCATGGTTCCCCCAATGAACTGTAGCTTCTCAGTGCCGGCCGCACTCATGCAGCCCCAGACAATGACACTCCCAACACCATGCTGAACTGTAGGCAAGACACACTTGTCTTTGTACTCCTCACCTGGTTGCCGAAACACATGCGCTTGACACCATGCAGACCAATTTGATGCAGTGTGCGGCGTATGGTCTGAGCACTAACAGTCAGACTCATCACCCCTTCAAACTCTGCAGCAATGCTGGCAGCACTCATACCTCTATTTTCCAAAGGCAACCTCCGGATATGATGCCAAGCACGTGCACTCAGCTTCTTTGGTTGACCATGGCAAGGCTTATTCTGAGTGGAGCTTGGCCTGTTAAACCACTGTATGGTCTTGGTCACTGTGCTGAAGCTCAGTTTCAGGGTTTTGGCAATCTTCTTATAGCCTAGGCCATCTTTATGTAGAGTAACCATTTTTTTTCAAATCCTTAGAGAGTTCTTTGCCATGGGATGCCATGTTGAACTTCCAGTGACCAGTGTGAGAGTGATAACACCAAATTTAACACACCTGTTCCCCATTCACACCTAAGAACTTGTAACGCTAACGAGTCATATGACACCGGGGAGGGAATATGGCTAATTGGGCCCAATTTGGACATTTTCACTTACGAGTGTACTCAGTTTTGTTGCCAGAGGTTTAGACATGAATGGCTGTGGGTTGAGTTATTTTGAGGGGACCGTAAATTTACACGGTTATACAAGCTGTACACTCACTGCTTTACATTGTAGCAAAGTGTCATTTCTTCAGTGTTGTCACATGAAAAGATAGAATAAAATATTTACAAAAATGTGAGGGATGTACTCGCTTTTGTGAGATACTGTATATATGTGCTCCAATTTGGGAGACTCTCAAAATTGAGTTAGGACCGCAATAAACGGGGGTGCCTTGATGTGGCCACTGCAGCTTACACATATGTTTGCAAATGTGTGTAACTAAACTCCTTGTTTTTAACTGTTAGACTTGGTTAATTTAGTTTTGTTATAGGCTATCTGGTGAGTGAGCCAGGAATTTGTTTTTCATGTGCATTGCCTTTTCATGTGCCCCTTGCTTCAAAGGCTAATTATAGGTTGGGATGGTTGACATTTGATTGCACAGTTTTTAAATTGACTAAATCCATTGGGGTGTCTACTTTCCATAAATGGGTCATGTTGGCCAGTTAATACTGTCTTGGCCTAAAAAAATGTGATAAGCAGTCAGAGCATAAGGGCCGATAAATATCACACAGAATAAATAATATACACACATTGATTTATTTTTTTACTAAAGTAATGTTGCAGAATACATTTTAGCCTTAATGTAGGAAGAAAGATTATTTGATCTGTTTTTGGATAGAAAGTTTTTTTTTTTTTTTTGTTTTTTTTCTTTCTTGGTTCTGTCTGCACAACCAAAAGAAAGCACCATCTGTCTTAACAAGTAATTTTGCATGGCTAATTGTCAAATTGTCACAGCACTGAAAAATAGCCTGGTTAGGATGGTTAGGTTAACATCCATTGCAAAAGTCAGGAAAAGTCCTTATCTGCATAATTGTTGCAAGTGATTCAGGGAAGTGATTTAAGAGAATCCACTATTTGCTTTTGTCCAACAAATTCTTTCTGTGATGTTTGTTAACTGTTGCAGGAAAGGAATGCTGAAAGTGCCATTGAAGCTCTGAAGGAATATGAACCAGAAATGGGAAAAGTAATTCGTGGGGACCGAAATGGAGTTCAGCGTATAAGAGCAAGAGACCTTGTTCCTGGAGACATTGTAGAGGTGGCAGGTACTACACATTTTGAACTAGAAAATGTTCTTGTAAATTATAATAGCAATTTGAAGAACCAAGCTGTTTCTTAGGGAAGCTACCCAAATGGATATATCCAACCAGATTATCAATGTTCTAATATTCAGAATCGGCCACAGACATCTAAGTTGACTTTCATTATCCAGTGGTTAGCAAGCTAGTATTAAAAAAAAAAAGACATTTCTGTTAACGGGAGACCAAAGTCTAAAAAGAAAAAACTGGGAGCCGTCAATTTCTTGCAGAATCTAAAGCAAAATCTAAAAAAAAGTACAAAAAACCTAAGTGGCCCAGGGGACGTCTTCCTGTGACCTCCTTGGGCCTTGTGCACAAAAGGCATAAAAAAAATGGCTGTTAGGAGTTTGACACGTGTTTTTTTCTGCTTGTAAATGCCCCTCTATTTTAGCCTATGTGTGCTTGCACACATAGGAGTTTACAGGCATTTAGAGGCAGGAGTGTTTAACCCCTTCACGCCTAAGGATAAAACAAATCGAAATGCCTAAGCGCAATTTTGCAACTTTGACATGCGTTAGTAAAACTGTACATATCGGCACAACTACTTAGTGTATCCAGGTGGATTATACCACATTTTTTTTCAGGACAAATTGGGCTTTCTTTTGGTGGTATAGGGTAACAGATACTCATTGACCTTTTATACACACACACTAATTACAAGCAAACAGATCACAGGTGAGGATGGTTACCTTTAATAGCCATTCAAACCCCTTTGTGTCAGCTTGTGTGCATGTTCTCAGGCCAAAATCACCAAGGTATGTAAACTTTTGATCAGGGTAATTTGGGTAGTTTGTTGTCATTGTGATTTAAAAAGTGTAAACACAATTGATTTGATAATAAATGGCTTAAGCCAAACACTAACCATGAGTGAAATAAATGTTTTTTAGTGTTATCATTCATATTCTCTGAAAAATGGCCAAGAAATCATTAATTCTGCCAGGGTATGTAAACTTGTGAGCACAACTGAATATGTTCTACCCCTTTTTTAGTCTGGATCAACGTCTGACTTTTAATACATTGAAATCTTGGTCTAGACCAGGGATAATCAATTAGCGGACCGCCAGCTGTTGCAAAACTACAAGTCCCCATCATGCCTCTGCCTCTGGATTTCATGCTTGTGGCTATCAGAGTCTTGCTATGCCTCATGGGATTTGTAGTTCTGCAACATCTGGAGGTCCGCTAATTGCATATCCCTAGTCTAGACCATTCTATTTCAGAAACCACCTCATACCTTTGCTTAAGGCCTTTGTGCAGTGGTTCAGACCATAGGCATGTGCACAGGATGTGCTTCACACCCCATGTGCTATGGGCGTAGAGATTGTAATGGTGATCCCGCCCATGCTCTGTGTGGCCTCCCTGTCACTTTAGGTTTTATGGAACCTAGACAGGAGTGGGGGCAGCAGTTACTGAAACACATCCCCTTGCCCTCTTGCAGCCACTGAAAAGCTGCTTCTCCCTCTCACCCTCCCACCACCATTCAGCTGCTGCAGGAGGGAAAGGGGATTGGTTCCAGTAAATGTCGCCCCCTGCTCCTGTCCAGGTTCCCCTTCCTTTTGCTGCCTGGACCCCCCTGTATGCTTACCTTGCGTTGAAAAAGATGTTTCAGAATGGAGAGTGGGAAAGGGGCCGGTAAATGTCTTTTACCAGGCCCTTCCTTCTCTGAATGAACACAATGAGTACTTGGTACCGATCTCCTTTCTCTATCTCAAAAGTGAGACATCGGGGGTCTGTTTAGACCCCTGATATTTCACCAAAAGCCCCCCAAAAGGGCTGTCAAGAAAAAGAATAGTACGAGAAATATGCAGTAGGCTGCCAATGATGAGCTCTGCTTCTAAAAATTGTTTGCCTAGCTGTCATACTAATGCTTTGGCTTTAAAGTGTTCTTAAAGCGGTTGCTGGCTGCATTTGTTTTCTTTGAGATTTTCCTCCATTTCAGCAAAAACCAATGATGGTTACCACATCCCTGTAGTATTGAGGGAAAAAAAGGCAAATACCCCCTATGGTGGTAACGACATCACTCTACTATATAAAAAGTTGAAATTTTATTTAATATTTTAAAAAAGTTGTCACTCATATGAGGGACATGTATACAATTTGCATATAGCAAGAAATAGGTTTACTGGATCATTGCACAACCATACAGTACATAATTATACAAAAAAGTGTGCAAATGTACAGAATTGTTACGCTCCATTGTCTGAAGGTATGATTTGGTGCTCAACGTTTTGGATCCAAAAGCCCTTCATCAGGGCTATACAACGGGAAGGTATCAAGATGATAATTTTTATCCAGTGTACACGTATATATGAGCAAAACAGTTGCAGATGCAGATAAAGCAAACATATACGTCACTGCCAGTGGTGGTGTAATGGAAAAGGAGGGGGATGGCGCAGCCCAGCCCTGGCCAGATGGAGATGTTGCCAGGGAATTTTATCAATGCGTGCCAATATGTCTGCGTGTGAATGTCCTAGCGAATCGGGGAGGGGGGGGGCACGTAAAGGGACTTCTTCAATCCATTATGGCAACATCTCCGTCTGGCCCAGGGCTGCGATGTGCCATCCCCCTCCTTTTCCATCACACCACCACTAGCAGTGACGTATATGTTTGCTTTATCTGCATCTGCAACTGTTTTGCTCATATATACGTGTGCACTGGATAAAAATTATCTTGATGCCTCCCTGTTGTATAGCCCTGATGAAGGGCCTTTGGAGCCGAAACGTTGGGCACCGAATCATACCTTCGGACAACGGAGTGTAACAATTCTGTATATTTGCACTTTTTTGTATAATTCTGTACTGTATGGTTGTACAATAACCCAGTAAACCTATGTCTTGCTATATGCAAATTGTATACATGTCCCTCACATGAGTGACAACTTTTTTAAAATATTCAAGAACACATTAAGAAACTATATTTCATAAAAAAATAGATTACAGGGCAATTAATGAGTGTATGTGTATAAATTAATATTATTATTATTAATATATATATATATATATATATATATATATAATGTGTGTGTTATTATTTTTTTCTTTTTTTTTTTTTTTTTTGGAGAATAGGGATATTTAAGTTACACCAAGTGAAACCATGGGAAATCCCAGCAGTGGTACTCGGTGTATTTGATAGATGATTACAGATTTATGCTGCTGTTATGCTTTAGTCACCTCTCCTTATAGTCTGCTGATAGGATAATAAAGGAAGGAGCAGCAGCAGCTTATCACTGGGGTCACTCCTATAAGTGTTACCAAAGTCAGACTTGACAGCATTTTGCAAAGCAATAAAGCTCTGATTGTCAGAGTATTACCCTTTCTCTCCCGGTTTGATCCTGCTGTAGATTGCAGGAAGCTAATATAAAGACAGACTCTGGTAATAATACCAGTTGCCTTTTGAAGGTAAAATGTTTTTTCATGAATATATAACTACAGTAAAGTTTTTATTTGCTTGGAGTTCCACTTAAGGTTCTGATCTATTATCCGCAGACACATACAGATTGTATTTATGAAAATATTTTAGTTATGCAAGCTCTGTTGTGCCCCTTACATAATATAGGGCACAATTCACTAAAGGTTACTGCATAAGTTATGATGACGGTCACGTGATCACTTAACGCATGCAATGAAGAAAATGTAAATTCACTGTTAGTATGCAGTATTTAGCGCAAACACCAAACGTGCTTGTTAAATACTGCATAAAAAGGCATTAAAGTCAATTCATAGAAGGAAATAAATAAATGCATGTGGTAATTAGGTACTGGTCCAAGCTTGCGATAGCTATGGTAATGGTCAGACCCCAGGTTTGAGGTAATGAGTGTTTTAAAATAATAGGCAGGAGGGGCGTGGCCTGACGCAGCATGGAGTAGGACGCTAGAGCTCCGTTCATTACTCCTGTATCACTGCTAATCCTTAAATCCTGAGTGGACGAATTTGACAATATCTACAGCCTACAGACCCCGTGTTCGCCCGGCGTCATGTCTCCACTGAAATCTAAGTCGGATGCCCTCGCGAAACTTGAGAAATACCGCCGGCACGAGACGAACCCGCCGGAGCAAGATGGCGCCGACTGGCTGGAGGGACAGGCCACGGCAGCAGGCGATACAGACAGTCCTGGAAGCTATATCCAACCTGCAAAAAACCCTCACTACCACGCTGACCACCAAAATAAGAGGTAAAGATCGATATCTCTTTGCTTAGACAAGACTTTCATAAATTGCGGGACAGGGTGAGAACGGCAGAGACTAGGCTGGGGGAGGTAGAAGATGCTATACCACCATTACAGACATCTACTGACCAAATGCAAGTGCAGATTAATCAGCTCATTGCCAAACATGATGATATGGAGAACAGGCTGAGGAGATGCAATCTCCACTTCATTGGCCTCCCTGAGGGGACAGAAGGCAAAGATCCAACATCCTTTTTGGAGAATCTACTAATCACTGCATATGGTAGAGAGGCCTTCTCCCCCACCCTGGCGGTTGAAAGAGCACACCGCATGCCTGCCAGACCCCCGCCGCAGGGCGCACCTCCCAGAACTTTTATAGCTAAATTCCTAAACTATAAGGACAGAGATGCCGCACTACGCCTGGCCAGAGAAAAAGGCAATATACCGCTGGGGAATGTAAAGGTGGCGATATTCCCTGACTTCTCAGCCGATGTCAAACACCTCAAGTATTCCATGCTTTTTCCTGCGAGGCTCAGGGTGGAGGATGAGGGTAGAGCTCACTTCTTTGAGGACCCAGAGGCAGTGCTATCCTGGCTGGAGCATAGAGAAAGCAACAATGAGACCGCTAGGAGACCCTCAGACTGACCTAGCAACCATTCTGCTACACCTACCTGGGGTCCACAGCCACTTCGGAACCGGCATACAAAATTGCAATAATATGACTTAGTAGTACGACCTCTCCTATATACACCTGCCTAGGTGCCTTACAAAGGGGTATGCCAACCATCTCATTTTACTGAGAGGCATATAGTATAATGACTCACACTCAGGATCCAAAAATCCTTTCCTGTTAAAATTCCACTGGCAGAGGGAAATATTCAAGGTTCATATGGTTTACTCTTTCACTTTTTATTTTTTGATTTCTCTCCTATTTTCTCCTGTAATGGACTGCATGGAGACTACCTACTCCCGAAGAAAATGTTGTTTGTTCAGCGAAGTTTCGCCCACCAAGGTTGCAGGAACCATGTTTGCACTCAATGTGACCACCGCCAGGGGCCGCTGTTGGGCCCCCCCTGCATTGTATACGTACCTTTTTGCCTGCACAAACCAGACTCAGTTATGGCATGCAGGGGGGGATATCCGGCATGGCGGGCAGGTTCTGGTAAACAATATGCAACTGACAGATGTTATACTTTGCAACAAGGATTCCTATATTTTGTTTAGGGTTAAAGCTCGCACCAGTTGGGGTTGGTGTGGAGCAGGGTGGGGGAAGGGGAAAACGATTGCTTATTTTATGGCACATGGCAATGTAATTCTTAATGATATAATGTATGGCATTGAAAACAGGTACAGCACGATTTCCACATCTTGCAGAGATGGTCTCGACGATCCTGCCCCTCAGCGCTCAACTTGGAAACCCCTCTATCTGCTTAAGCATGATGGAGTTGGGGAAATTTTACCCCTACAAATTCTGATATGAACGTGAAATTTCTAACGTGGAACGTCAGGGGACTGGGGGACAGGATCAAACGATCATCGGTCTTGTCATTTTTGCAGAGACAACATGCTGATGTTATTATACTTGTCGAAACACATTTAGAGGGTAGCCTTCAGAAGGCTCTTAAACGTTCCTGGGTAGGATGGACGTATCACTCCACCTTTACAACTCATGCTAGAGGGGTTTCTGTACTTGTAGCCAAAACGCTGCACTTTGTAATTCACGAAGTGGTCACAGACCCCATGGGTTAATTTATTTTTTTACTTGCAGAAATATACGGGGAACCATTTTTGATAATGGCAGTTTATATACCTCCTCCCTTCAACACTACAGTGCTCAGAATGGGATTTGAATTCATGAGTAATCATAATGTTGGTCAAGTCATATGGTTGGGAGACTTTAACGCTACATTAGACACCTATCTTGATAGACCACAGGTTATTCCCACACCTCCAGACGGCCCACACCCTACCAGATTTGCTAGACTCATCTCCTCATTCAACTTAGTTGACTCCTGGAGGCACAAACATGCACAACAACGGGCATATTCGTGCTTCTCCACTACCCACAATACTATGTCACGCATTGACTATATCCTGTTATCCCCACTATTGACCACCAGACTGGAGGAAGCATCATTTGGGTCCAGATTTCTTTCCGATCAAAGCCCATACTGGGTCACTCTGAGCTTCAATTTGCACAAACCACCCAGAAAGTGGAGGTTAAACCCCTTCTGGCTTTCTTTGCTTCCGGATCATGATGATCTACTCAATGAGTGGAAAACATTCTTTGAGATAAATATACTAACAGCAACCCCAGCAGCAGTATGGGAATCTTTTAAATTACATGCCAAAATGACTCTGAGCACACATATCAACAAAGTGAAACGCTCCTCCAGTCTGGTACTCGAACAGGCTATAGAAAAGCTAACGGAGACGGAGCGGCAGTGTCTTGCTGACCCGTCACCTGCTCAAATGGATCTACTTAAATTGCAAACCAGGGTGGTAAACCAATTATGCTACGAGAAATCTAGGAGGAAAATATTCTTCTCAAAACAAAAAATGTTTGAACAAGGAGAAAGAGCGGGCAAACTTTTAGGGTTCATGGCTCACAACGAAGATAAACCCCCTGTTGTTGTTTTGTTGTGTGACTCAGGGGGCACCCTGACCACTGATCCACCCAGTGTAACTAACAGGTTTAGGGAGTTCTTTCAGGATCTCTATAAATCTACAACCTCTGGGGAGGGAGACGCTCTATCACAGTTCCTAGAAGGGAACACCCTGCCACAATTAACTACTACACAGGTTAATATGCTAGAGGCACCCTTGACTGTTGACGAAATTGCGGATGCTATCGCGAGTTTCTCTCGCTCCAAGTCACCGGGTTCGGATGGCATCCTCATAGAATTTTATTCTCAATATAGCGAATATCTATCCCCTAAATTGTTACAATTATACAACCACCTGTTTGATACCCAGGGCCTTCCACCATCCATGAGAGAGGCCCTCATAGTTTTGATACCTAAACCGGGCAAGGACCTACCTGCATCCTATCGCCCTATATCATTATTGCAAGTAGATATAAAAATTTTGGCAAAGGTCTTGGCCCTGCGACTAAATCAAGTTATTCTGTCCCTAATACACACGGACCAAGCCGGCTTCATGCCAGGCCGTAACACATCCTTTAACCTGCGGAGACTCTTCATGAACCTACAGGCTCCCCACGACAACATAGGCACCAGGGTGGTAATAGCATTGGACACAGCTAAGGCCTTTGACTCAGTGGAATGGCGATATCTTTGGTTCTGTCTTGAAGGCTTTGGCTTTGGTCCCAGGTTCATACGATGGGTGCAATTGCTTTATCATGATCCAGTGGCGAGGGTAATAGCTAACGGGTGGGTGTCGGAGGAATTTAAACTGAGTCGAGGTACTAGGCAAGGCTGCCCGTTTTCCCCCCTCTTATACGCATTGGTGGCTGAGCCTCTGGCGATTTCGATCAGAGCCAACCACAAGATTCAGGGACTTACCAAGAGACCGATCACTGAAAAGATCAGTATGTATGCGGACGATACATTGTTATATTTGGCTGACTCTGGTCCCTCTCTGGAAACTGCCCTACACACAATTGAAAAATTCAGTGCATTTTCAGGCCTTAGGATTAATTGGGACAAATCATGTATTCTATCCCTAGACAGCTTCCCCCAGGACAGAGAACAAGCAAGTCTCCCCCTTCAGAGAACAGATACAATAAAATACCTGGGGATTCAACAAACTAAACATCCGTCAGACTACATTAATCTAAATATAGAGCCTCTATTCCAGCTAATTAAAAACAAGATCCAAGTATGGTCTCGCTTACCACTAGGGGTAATGGGCCGCATAAACCTTATTAAAATGGTTCTTCTACCAAAAATCCTATATATCCTTTGGCACTCCCCCATATACATACCACTCAAATACTTTAAGATTTTTGAAACCCTTCTCAAACCATTCGTCTGGGGAAAAGAAAGACATAAATTAGCCTGGCAGATTCTTAAAAATCCCACAAATCTGGGGGGGACAGCTATGCCTGACTTCAACCTGTATTATGTGGCATCACAACTCTCTCACCTATACCACATAGACAAAACAGATAGAGAACGTTTTCTTGAACTACAGTGCCCCACGTAGCTTAAAATAACCCGAGATCCGATTTGTGTAATAGCAACCAACCCCGTGACAGGGGAGGAGGGGCGCAGCTCCTCTTCTCTCCACACTCACTACATGCGAATATGGGACATAGCATCTGCGAAATGTAACATACCCAGAATTAATGACTATACCCCAGTCTGGAAAAACAGACACCTTCCAAAACTTTTACACATACCGGAAGCGGAGTGGTGGGGGACTAAGGGACTCCTTTACCTACACCAATTCTTAATAGCGGGAAGGTTAAAAAGCTTCCCTGAACTCCAAGTAGAATACCACCTCCCTGGCCATATGTTCTTCAGATACATGCAGGTCAGACATGCCATAAACGCCCAATTGGAACTACCCCTAACGCAACAAACTCCCAATAATATCATAGAGATTGTCAAGGGCTCTGACCATAAAAAGTTAATTTCAGACTTTTATAATAGATTACTCACCCCGACAGCGACAAAATTAGCCTACAACCTAAAACGCAGGTGGGAGCGGACAGTGGGTGAATTGGATGATGAAGACTGGGATGAGGTTCTGGAAAACTGTAGGGTAATATCCCCTAAAATATCAGATAGGCTAACCCAACTGTATATTATACATCAAGCATATATAACTCCAGTGAAGAAGGCCAGGATGCAGGGAAATGATGAGGTCTTCTGCTTAATGTGTGCTCGGGAGACAGGCACCTTTTTCCATCTTATGTGGCTTTGTCCGCCCATTCAAGCATACTGGAAACAGATAGTGGATTTCATCCATGACCACATGGGCTCCCCAATGACTCTTAACCCCAAACAATGTCTCTTGGGTCTATATTCCGATGTGGACATGGACAAATTTACTAAAACCTTTCTTCATGAGACCATGTTCATGGCCAGAAAGGTGATAGCCCGCAACTGGATGAGACAGGAACCTCCAAAGTTTGGTGATTGGTTGAGGGAAATAAATAATGCGCTACCCTACAGGAAAATGATATATATTAATAGAGGTTGCCAAACCAAATACAATAACATATGGGATCGTTTGCTACAAGCGGCTGACACATGCTAGTGATAAAGGCCGGCCCAAGCACAGATATCTGTTGTGGAACGCTTTAGAATCGATAACTGTATAGACGAGACCGATACTTATGTATTCTGTGGAAGATGTACATGCCAATCCACTTGTGCCTAACATTCACCCTGTAACAATGTCAATGTTTGTATAATCATTTTGGTGAAAGTATACTATGTGCAATCCTGTGTAAAATTGCAAACTTTAATAAACACTGTTGAATCAAAAAAAATAAAATAAATAGGCAGGAAAGGGCAAGCTGGAGTAAGCGTCAGCTAGATTCTAATCAGAAATTGTCTCTGGAGGCTGGCATATAGCATAGCACAGAGGATGGAGCCCTTTGAATCCAGTCTTCTGGAACTTAAAGTAATGCAGAAGAGGAGGAGGAAAAGATGGTCCTTTTTAAAGGAAAAATGCTTTAAGGAGCGCACATTTGCTGGATAAATACATGGATGCTGATACCCTGTTCCGCTTATCCAAGACATTAATCGTGGAACTGTATAACCAGCTTGTGACTAAATTGTTGGCTGCCTTACACATTTTTTTGGGAAAGCATCCTATCAGATGGTAGCTGGGGATACGAGACGCTTGCAATAACTTACAGCACAGTTTCATGCGGTATTTAACCACTTCCCGACCTCCGTATGCAGAATGACGGCCGGGAAGTGGTTTAGTTATCTTGACTGGATGTCATATGACGTCCTCAGGATAACAAGCTGCCATGCGCCCGGGGGGCGTGCATCGCGGCGATCGTTGGTGTGGGAGGTCAGATCGCAATACCGATCTCGGTAAAGTGCTTCCATCCGAAGCACTTTACCATGTAATCAGCCGTGACCAATCACAGCTGGTCACAGTGTAACACAGGAAAGCCCTTTATCGGCTTTCCTGTACTCAGGTCTGCAGACCTGAGGAGCGGAGAGCCGATCGGCTGCTCTTCTGACAGGGTGGTTTTGTGCTAATGATTTATTAGCACAGCCCCCCCTCGGATCGCCACACTAGACCACCAGGGAGCCTGCCCAAGGACCACCAACAATGTCCCCACCCAGGACCACCAGGGAGCCGACCAGGGACCACCAGGGAGCTGATCTGGACCACCAGGAAGACCACCCTAAACCACCAGGTAAGGGGCATAGTGCCCAATATGAATGGCACTTAGTGCCACCTTCAGATGCCACCCTAGACCACCAGGGAATGGACCCTTTTCTGTACATATGCCCACCAGTGCCCCTATCAGTGTGTACCAGTGCCCCTATCAGTGCATACCAGTGCCACATAACAGTGCCACCTACTAGTGCCCACCTATCAGTGCCACCTATCAGTGCCCGGTGCCGCCTATGAGTGCCAATCAGTGCCACTTATCAGTGTCCGTCAGTGCTGCATATCAGTGCCCGTCAGTGTTTCATATCAGTGCTGCTTATCAGTGCCACCTAACAGTGCTCATCATTGCTGCATATAAGTGCCTCATCATCAGTGCCACCTCATCAGTGCCAATCAGTACTGCCAGATCAGTGCCCATCAGTGTAGCCTCATCAGTGCCCAT
Organism: Glandirana rugosa; assembly: GCA_018402905.1. NCBI lineage: Eukaryota > Metazoa > Chordata > Amphibia > Anura > Ranidae > Glandirana > Glandirana rugosa. The sequence goes on from BLSH010297057.1 coordinate 776,457, forward strand.
CAGTGCTGGAGAAAATTTACTTATTTACAAAGTTTTGTGACAGAAATAGAGAATTTTTTTTTTTTTCCAAAATTTTCTGTCTTTTTTTTGTTTATAGCACAAAAAATAAAAACCGCAGAGGTGATCAAATACCACCAAAAGAAAGCTCTAAATTGTGGGAACAAAATGATAAAAACTTTGGGTACAGCGTCGCACGACCGCGCAATTCTCATTCAAAACGCAACAGCACTGAAAGCTGAAAATTGGTCTGGTAGGAAAGTGTTCCAAGTGCATAGTATTGGAGTGGTTAAGGCATACTTCGGAAATACAACACGTGCGATTATAAGGAGAGTTTCTTCATAAACCTTCTTTACACAGGTTTTTTTTTTCGAAGCGCTGTGCTTTATTTTATCGCCTAGAAGGATGTAGTAATAGATCACTTAGTAAATTGCGCCCATAGCCTTTTATATAAAAATAAAAAGCTGGATAAAACTGATTAGTTGGAGTCTCTGTTAACTGGGACTATAGACTATTTTCCCATTTTTTTAATTTTTTTTCTCCTTTGGCAAAGCATAGATTTTTTTCTTTATAAATCCGAACACACACACACACACACACACACACCAAAAAGGGCTCTATATGAAGAATTTGTAACCTATAGATAATCACAGTAGCATTTAACTTTGAATAGGAGGATGACTGATTGGTATAGAGAATGACACATGAAACATATACTGTAAAATATTGTAGTTTTCTACACCTTCCATCAGAATGCTTTAAAAGTACAGGTCTTTTCTTAGATGCATTTCTTTGTTTTGCTACCAAGATTTGCCTGCTTGAAAGCGTTTGTAACCCCAAAAATGTAAACATGATGCTCTGTGTTTTTTTTCTTCTCTGCTGATCTATGTTTTACTGTGCGAGCCATGCACATATTCATGTGATAATGCTCTCTCTGTGACTTATAATGCAGTGGTGGTTTTAACACTCTTGCACATTTACACAATCAGACTACAGGTTGCCATGCTTTCACACAGCATGCCTGCAAGGATTCCCATTTTACTTTGAGTTTGCATGATTGTACAAGCCTTACTGCTGTAGGGCAAGAGGTGGGGGCTGAGGTTTTAATCCTTCACTCTCCACCTACAGCCGTAGAAAACAATGGCAGTTACTCAGCTTAACAAGACCAGACAGAATCGTCACCAGCAGTGACAATCCACTGTACGTTCTAGTGACCCACAGCAGGTTTTTGAGGTTGCCAAAAAAAAAAAATACTAAGGTGTTTTTTTTTTTTTTTGTACATTTTTTTTTTTTACAGCTTAAGGCTGGGTTCACACTGGTCCGACAAACCGACCGACATTAGGAGCACAAGTCGCATTACGTCATCAAATCAATGATTCCTTAGAGCCATCTTCACTGGTCCGACCCAAGTCGGACAGACTTTGAAAAAGGTTCCTGTACTACTTTTGTCCGACTTTGATCCTACTTCAGCCCATTGAATTTCATTAAAGTCGGATCATTGTCTTAACTGATCCGACTTTGGCATGCAACTTGTGCTCTAAGGATCTTGAAAGGAAACTCCACGCCAATTTTTTTTTAAAATAACGGCATTGGTTCCCTCTCCAAGAACATACCCTTCTTGGAGAGGGAACAGGCCCTTCGGTCATTTGGCACTCATCTTGGGGATATATGACCGCCCCTGAAGAAGGGTAATTGTCCCGAAACATGTTGGGCTTATGCCCAAGAAGATAATTGCTCCACATCTCTAAAAGGATTGTAATGATTTGTCCTTGAATTGTAAGCATATGCCACGTTGCTTTTATTCTATGTATGTGACCTTACGGCACTACATTTTTTATACAGAAGTCTGTTAATAAAATTGATTATGATTTTACTTTAATTGTCTTGATGTATGTACTGCCGTAAAAAGTCCCACTAATGTCCCGGGGGAGTACTCCTTTCTATTGATCTGTATGGGATGTTGGCAGACCCTTGATATGATTGGTGCTAATAATCTAATGGTATGGATTGCGAGGGGAACCACGCATGCCAAAAAAAGGCGCGGGGGTCCCCCCAAAATCCATACCAGACCCTTATCCGAGCATGCAGCCTGGCAGGTCAGGAAAGGGGGTGGGGACGAGCGAGCGCAATTCCCCTCCTGGACCATATCAGGCCACATGCCCTTAACATGGGGGGTGGGTGCTTTGGGGCGGGGCGAGCCCTGCGCCCCCCCACCCCAAAGCACCTTGTCCCTATGTTGATGGGGACAAGGGCCTCTTCCTGACAACCCTGGCCAGTGGTTGTCCGGGTCTGCGAGCGGGGGGGGCTTATCGAAATCTGAAAGCCCCCTTTAACAAGGGGGGGCCCCCAGATTCCAGCCCCCCACGCTATGTGAATGAGTATGGGGTACATTGTACCCCTACCCATTCACCTAAAAAAAAAAAAAAAAAAGGCCAAAAACACACTACACAAGTTTTTAAAGTATTTTATTAAGGCAGCTTAATAGCGGGTCTTCTCCGCTGTCTTCTCCCTCTGTTCTTCTTCCGATGTTGACTCAGCGCGACCTCCCGCACTAATGCTGTCTCCGTGCTGTGCGTTGACTTGGCATCAGGCGGGGCCACCTGCTGACGTCACCCAGAGGCCCACCCCCTTATGACGTCACCACCTGAGGGGCGGTGACTTCATAAGGGTGTGGAGCCTCCACATGTCGTCAGCAGGTGGCCCCGCCTGATGCTAATATAAGTCAACGCACAGCGCGGAGACAGTATTAGTGCGGGAGATCGTGTCGAATCAACATTGGAAGAACAGAGGGAGAAGACCCACCAAAAGAGCAGAAGATGACACAGACGCGGGAGAGGTAGAACACGCCTGAGCTGCCTTAATAAAATACTTTAAAAACCTGTGTAGTGTGTTTTTTATTTTTAAAACTCAAAATGTTGCTGCGCCACCCTAATAACCTATAACCATAAAGTGACTAGTGATGTGTGTAGAAAATCATACATTTAAATGGCACATGCTATGCCAAGTAATACATGTGAAAAAACATTAGTCCATTCAACAAAGTCCATAAAAAATTAAATAATAAAGTGCTCGGTGCTCCACAAAAGTGCTCAATTGTATTCCGTTGTGCTCAGTGCCAGCCCCCTCTTGTGGCCCCACTCACCAGACAATGTGGACCCCCAACTTTTCAGTCTGAGAGTCAAAGCAGACTTTTGACTGGTGATATGATGCAAAAAGGCAATGCAGAGGATCGTTTGTGACAGGCTGCTACGACATCACTTTTCCACAAGTTATCCTCCTTTAAATTGGTTGTTGGTGTATTGACCCCTTTAAACTGGTGGTCAGTATATTGCTCCCCTTTAAACTGGTGGTCAGAGGTGCGGTGCAGATTCCCTCTGCTGATATTTCACCAACGCCCCCCAACGGGGCTCCTGCAAACAATGAACACATAAGCATCCAGCATGCATGAGTCCAGCTGGTTTCCTCTTCAAGATCCCCAGAGCACTAGGTACCTGGTATTGTCGGGATCAAAGTCTGATCCCTGTTCACAGAAGTCGGACTGATGTAGGACCGTTGTAGGACACATGTCGCACAGCAGAGTAGGATCAAAGTCTAATCGTTGTCGTTTCTAGTGTGAACCCAGCCTAAAAAAAGTCTGTCCTATGCCTGCACCCCACCGTGATTATTTTTTAAAGCTGGGGTTCATATTTACTTTGGCAAACTTAATTATTTTATTACATACAGGAAAATTGCATTCAAGCGTTTCACTTAATATGATCCAATTTTTCTTTACAGGTCATAAAATCTCATTATCCATAGTAGAAGTAGAGTTTCTTTCTCTTTCATTGAGGGACATAGGAAATCTTCTGGTTAAACTGTTGCCTACAGCAGTGGTGTAGTGTGGGGGTGTGAGGGGGGCTGTGGCCCCAGGGGCAACATTTAGGGGGGGTGAAAATGGGGTCATGTGCAGCAGAGCTGGCCTGTCCGCATTCGCGGTTTCTCCTGGAGTCCCGCCCCTGCCTCCGTCTCGATGTGGACACAGCCGGTGTCTACTCCTCCTGGCTCCCCCTCTCCTCCGGTCCGAAGGAAGACACAAGAAGCAGATGAGACTCCCTTGTGAAAGTCGTTGTGTTGCTGGCCTCGGGGGGATTGGCAACGGTCTGGGGAGAGGGAGCAGCTAGCCAGAGAGGGAGAGCAGACAAGCAGTTAGTCCCGCAGTGTAGTGGTCAGTATAGGAATACTTTAGGTAGGTCAGTATAGTGTAGTGGACAGTAGTGTAATTGTCAGTGTAGTGTAATGGACAGTGTAGTGGTCAGAGTAGGAATCAGGTAGTGCAGTGGTCGGTATAGGAATCGGGGAGGTCAGTGTAAGGGTTGGTGTAGTGGACAAGGTAGGTCATTGTAGTGGCCAGTATAGGAATCGGGTAGGGTAGTGTAGTGGTCAGATAGGTCAATGTAGGAATCAGGCTGGTCTGTACGATTGTAGGAAAAGAAGGGACTTGGAGTGCTAAAAGTCCACACGTTAATGGGTGCAAATTACTTGCCTCGCCCCGGGCGCTGGCAACCCATGCTACGCCGCTGGCCTACAGGAAGATTGGATACTGGCAAACAAAAATACTAGGCTAACCCAGGATAGCCCCTCCCACTACCAGTATGTTTCAGTTTTTCTCTTAGGAGGATAGACCTTGTTTCTTCAGCTCTAGTGTTGAAAGACTAAGCTATTTTTGCCCCTCCTTTTTTTTTTTTTTTTTCTTGCGCTCATTTTTTTTTCCTACTCAAAACTCTTCTTCACATTGCTTGTCTCTTTGCAACCATTCGGTGAGGCCGTCCTCAGCCTGGCCATATTTTGGACCATGCTGAATTGGGGACTTGGTAGAGATAGTCTGGAAGTGACCTGAACTGGGTTCTATAAACGAATCTGATATGATATCTACATCATGTATATCGTATGCTCATGCCACTATATGTCAATAGAGTTGGTTGTTGAGCAAAAAAGTATGAGTCCCAAAAGGGCAGTGCAGAGTCTAGGAATTGGATATAAACACCAAAACCAGGGTTATGCACCCCAATGTGTAGCTGATGCAAAGTTCTTCAGTACCCTCAAGGAACAAAGATGTAATATTAAAGTGTACCCTTGTAATAGAGAAGACGTTATCACCATATGTCCTCTGCCAAATCCTCAAACAGATTTCTGGGATCATTAGGACCAAGGTGCCATTGTCCAAGTTTCTGTTGAATGGTTTCAAGGATTTTACTCCAACTTGTTCACCCTTCCCAAACAAAAAAAAACAAAAAGGGGGCAATTGTCCTGTATCTCATAGCTCTGAATACCTTGATTCAAGCCCAGAAGTTTCTCAAGAAAACCACTAGGTCTGTCAAAGCTTCCTTTAACCATGCAAATGTTCTGGAATCTGTGGACATCAAGTTTGCATATCTGCATGTTCAATCCTTCCAGTGTATCAGCATTTTATACACTTTCTTTGGGGCCTTTAAACTACCAGTTTGTGGCCCTGTCCTTTGGCCTCTGTTCTGCACCTCAGTTCACCATAGGGCTGGTGCCCTGCTGCACTCTCCTTGCAGCCCACTGTGGGATACCTAAATGACAACTTGTTGAGAGAACAGTAGGTGTGGACCCTGTGAGACAGAGTTTCTTAGATTGTCCATCAGCAATTCGAATGGATCCTGAAACGTCAATCATCACTGGAACCAACTCATTGGTCAAAATATTTGGCTCTAGTCCTGGACACAGCTCAGGCCAGAACAATTCTTCAATCTGATTCAATCTATTTCTAGTCGAAGAGTCATTTAACTCTCCCCTTATTTATGAAAGTCCTAAATCTGATGGTAATCTCCTTTGGGTCAGTTCTATTTGCCCAATTCCACTACAAGCATCTACAATGCAATGTTCTACTGTTGTGGAACCAGTCAATCAAGCCCCTGTACAGACCAACTAATTTGGTAAAGAGGACCAGGTTGTGCTTTGTTTGGGGAATCTGGAGGCAAGGTAGTCTTTTCTTCTTGTCTTTTGGAAGATCCTTGTGATGAATACTACTCTGTTCAGGCTGTGGAGGAGTCCCAGGCATCTTGTTGGTACAGGGGACATGATCGGAGGGTTGCAGCTGTGGAGGAGTCCCAGGCATCTTGTTGGTACAGGGGACATGATCGGAGGATTGCTGCCTCCTGATCAACATCTGGAATTTCGGGCAGGTTTGCAATCCCTGCAGTGTTGAACCATCCTCCTAGATCATCTGATCCAGATTCAGTTCAACACCACAGCAGTGACTAATGTCACTTACAGAAGGATGCTGGATGTGAATCTCCTAGCCTCCTGGCTCAAAAACAAACTGAACAGGTTTGTCTTCAGTTGGAGGGATCCTCTAGTGGAGCAGTGGATGCTTTAGTGGCTATCTGACATAAGTACATTCTGATATATGCCTGACCTTCTAAACCTCTAACTTGTCTTCTTTTCAGGATTGTCTCAAGCATCCTGCATTAGTCCCTGGCTTTAATTACATGCTTATATATTATATGGTTTTGGTAAATCTGAAAGAAACAATCTACAGAAAATTGTATAGTGTGTATCCAGCTTTAAATGAGGGGGGAAAAAAAAATGTGCTGAAAATGAGGCTTCACTTTATATACTTGTAAGTCTAGCAAAAAATCTGTTTTGTAAGTAGAACTTTGAGATAATAGAAATGATCATTAAAAAGACAAACCACTGTAAAAGTGCTAAACTACAGTTAAAAAATACCAATGCTCATAAATAATTATTGTGATACATTATGCTTAGGCAGTAGCACTCAGACATTCAGATACAAAATGTCAAACGATATATGAATATATAAAATGTGTTGTGCTGTTCCTTTAAAATTCCCTTAGTATACTAAAATGTGATTAAATTAACAAACATACAGAGAGGGCTAGTGCTACCGCTAGGCAAACTAGGCAGCTGCCTAGGGCGCACTGTCGCCCCCTCTGATTTCCCTACTCTCCACCCAGGTGCGATGCCAACAAAATCCTGGTTTCCCCCAGACCCACCGCAAGTCCCGGCGCAGGGTGCAAGAATGCAGGCTCCAGCATCTGATGGTGATAGCAACTCTTGGCTACCCCCCCAAGCCACTCCCCCATCACAGATCTCCAATCATTGTTAAATTCTGACAAAATGATCACCCACCACTGTATGTCACTTTCTAAGCCACACCTCTTCAATGCTAACTGGTCACCTGCTTCATGAACTTGTTGCCATACACCAGGTCCACCTCCCGCAGCTCTTCGTCCACTTCACACCCTAGCACACAGTAATCTCCAGCAATTCATTCCACATGCATTTTTTCTCAGGATCCTGTCCTCATCTTCTGGTAGCAGTCTAATCAACTCCTAGTCACATCCCTTTATAATCCCCTGTACAGGGGAAAGAAGGGGGGGGGCAGTGTGTGCAGGAAGGGGGCATAGGGTTAAAACGTGTGTGGCGGGGGGGGAAATTGGGATACGGGGGAAGGACGTGTGTGACGGGGGGGGGAAGAA
>BLSH010297057.1:784542-808097 GCA_018402905.1 Glandirana rugosa
CCCCCCCCCCCCCCCCCCCCCCCCCCCCCCCCCCCCCCCCCCCCCCCCCCCCCCCCCCCCCCCCCCCCCCCCGGCACAGGTTGATATGTTTGCCCTGGGCTCCAGATGACCTTGCCCAGGCACTGCACACACCTTACCAGAAATTCAGTTCCCATAGTGTAAGTGGTCTGTCTGAAAGTGCTTTGGTTCAATTCCAATGAACCCAAATGGATGGATTGATCTCTCCCAGACCAGAATTCTCTAAGCTGATGTCCAGCATTAAATAGTGACTCACATGGCTGGAAAGATTCCTCCCGAACAGAACTCTCACAAGTTAATACCAAGAATAAAAAGAAAGACCGATACACAGATTGTAAGCACAGATCATCACATAACAGCAGCTGCGCTCCATGAAGTGAGCATGATGACGTCACTGCTAACCTCCAATAGAAATAATTGGTTCTGGGATTACTTTTGGTAGCTTTTGCCATTTTTGTACCCCATGCATAAAGGAAGCAAAGAAATCACACCACATGGTCCTTGAACGGTAGTACAGACAGAAGGGTCTTTATCTTATACATTCTATCCATTAAGTGAAAAAATCTTGTGTGTGTGTAGCAGCCCCCAGCACTCCCCTAATTACTTACCTGAGCCGATTCTCTCTCCAGCGATGTCCACGACTGTCCAAGCCATCCGTGACACTCCTCCTGATTGGCTGAGACACAGCAGTGGCGCCATTGTCTCCCGCGGCTGTAAGTCAGTCAGCCAATCGGGAGAGAAGGGCGCAGCCAGGTCGGGCCCCGTGTCTGAATGGATACACAGAGCTCCTACTCGGCTCCTGTGTCCCCATAGAAAGCTGTGGGGGCACTCCATAGGAGGCATGGACCCGAGAAAAGGAGGACCTGGGCTACTCTGTGTAAGTATAACATGTTTGTTACTTTTTTATTTTTTTTTAAAACAAGACTTTACAATCACTTTAAGAACAGTGCAAAACTGCTAATGGATTAGAAAAAAATAAGTTTCACATAAATTGGAACTTCGTTACAAACAGCACATATTTTCATTTTTATTTATTATTATTTGTTATTGTATTTTAGTAGGGAGCATGTTTTCTTTCAAATTCCGTTTTTGCTTCGACATGATTCCTTAGACTCGGTCTGTGTGGATAGTATTCTCACGAATACAATCAGAAAAAAAAAAAAGCAGCATTGCCCCCCCCCCCCCAAAATCCATAATAGACCTTTTCTGGTCCGGTACGCGTTTTGAGGGGAGCCCCCACTCCAAAAAAAAAAAAAGTTGTGCCCCCTCACCTCAAAATCCATGCCAGACCCAGGAAAGAACCCATCACCATTTTGGGGGTGCACAGCATGGTAATCGCAACCACGCGTGTTACTAGGACATGGCGCGACCCTGATCTCTAAAGAGCCGCTGACGTAGCTCTTTAACCATGTGATCGGCTGTGTCCAATCACAGCCGGTCACATGTAAATACAGGAAGTGCCCTAATCTGCTCTCGTTGTTTAACCAGTTGCTGCCCTGGTCCCGGGTCTGCGATGCACGGCAGTCATTTCTCCCGCCTCATCTCAGCATGGGGGGCTGGGTCCTGCCTCCTGTGCATCGGCGTCATGCTCCGACTCCCCGCTCATGGCGTCATTACGCCTGGTGCGGGATTGGTTCCCCTTTCCATCTTTGTGGGGATAGGATGGGCGTGGTCCCGCTGCCGACGATAGAGGCCGTGGGTGGAGCCAATGTCTGTCGCCTTCTCCCGCGTCCCTGGCAAGTTTGCATGATGTTGGTGGGGACCCACCCTGTACCGGAGATGAGAGCGACTTGGGCTGGCCAGTAAACCACTTCACACGGGCGATCCACATAAGAGGGACTCTATACACGCTTTTATTCCCAGAACCATACACACAAGGTAACAGAGGGTTTATCCACACTCACTCATCCAGACTCTCACATTCAACACTCCTTGGCCGCATTTACACATCCAACACCATTACAATGGTGTGCACGAGTTTGCGTATGGTGGGATTGATTTGGTTTGATTTGTTGTTTTTGGTGGTTTCACTCACATTATTTCAATATTGGTTGCAGTCCCCAATTGGAATCACACGCATTTCACCTTGGCAAAACCACACCTCAGTTACACCGCCCACACAACAGTATTAGGTTACATTACATCAGTCATGCATTCATTTTTATACGTCTTCATTCACATATCTTTGCAGTGGCTTCATAAGCATGTGCTTAACACGCATACAGTTGATCTTTGGTGATCTGGCCTTTCCTGGCTGCTTCCCACCTCAGCCCCGGGTCAGACATTTTACCATTGTCCCCCACCTTCCCTCGCCAGGCCGGGCGTTGCTATGGAGCTGTTTTGTAAGTTACAAATCTTCCATGAGATGGTGCTCTCTATTTAAGGGGCACCATGTATTTATAGATATAATATTTATTTTTAGAGTGTCTTTTCTTCATCATACTCCTGACTAATAGCTGTGAGCCATGAAACGCGTAGAGTTGACATTGAAAGGTGCCAAGACAAGTTCGGCTCACAAAGTGCATTTTGTATATATTTACATATAATCCATGGATGGGTGATTTATAAATTTGTATTGTTAATCATGTTGTTCTGCCTGTTGTATGCTAAATTCTGTATAATTGTCTCTATATATAACCGGATTGTTTCATACAATATATCCTGCTTTTTTAAAAAAGATAATTTGACATTATTAACTTAATTGCAAATAAATTATTTAAATCAGTGACAGGCCTCATTTAAGGTCCCGTTCTTTCTTTAATTGTCTCTCACTGACATAGTGGGGTTGATTTACTAAAGCTGGAGAGTGCAAAAACCGGTGCAGCTGTGCATGCTAGCCAATCAGCTTCTAATCTCAGGTTGTTCAAGCTTTCACAATAAAACCTTGAAGCTGATTGGTTTCTGTGTAGAGCTGCACCAAATTTTGCACTTTCAAACTTTAGTAAATCAACCCCAGTGTGTGGTGAGGATAGCCGATCAGGGGTATCTCCTCGACAGGGGACAGCAAGCGAAGTAATCGGGGCACTGATCATTAGTGATTACAATGAGACGGTGCCCCCCAGTGCCAGCAATCAGTTCCCATAAGTACCAGCAATCATTGCCCATTAGTGCCGCCTATCAGTGCCCACCAGTGCAACCCACCAGTGCCCAAAAGTGCAGCATATTAGTGCCCCCTCATCAGTGTCCATAATTGCCCCCTCATCAGTGCCCATAAGTGCCCCCTCATCAATGCCAATCAGTGCCCATCAGTGTAGCCTCATTAGCGCACATCAGTGAAGGAGAAAAAATTATTTATTTACCAAATGTACTGACAAACTAGTAAAAAAAAAAAAAAAACAGCAGTAATTAAATACCACCAAAAGAAAGTTCTGTGTGAAGTAAATGATAAAAAAATTCACATGGTTACAATGTAGCATGACCGCGCAATTGTCATTCAAAGTGTGACAGCGCTGCAAGCCGAAAAAATGGCTTGGGCAGGAAAATCCCGAAAGTGCCCTGTATTGAGGTGGTTAATTTTGGCGTGGTGTTCCCCCTTAAACCCGACTCCAATGTTCACATTTTTTATTGCCAGCAATGTTTATTTTACATTCCACTGACAGCTGATGAGTCATCCATTGTTAAGGGCGCAGTGGCCAGCTTCCCGGGCCCGCTCCTTGACAACCAGCTAATGTTAGACATCAGTGACCGTCAGCTCCAAAAATTTGCATCTGAATCGCATCTAAATCGCAGCTGAACTGTTTAAGAGCTGCTTTGGAAATTCACAGTGAAAACTGAGGGGAAATTTGCACCGGACATGTGTGAACCTAGCTTAAATAGTGTACATTTGATCTGGGCATCTTGAGTTCAGTGAGCTCTGGTCATGAATGAAGTTTAAACAGCAAAGAATCTTGGGCATATATCATTGCAGGTCTCTGTATTATGTCTTAGCCGGTATCAATTAAAAATACAATGATCGCAGAGCAAAACTGGAAAAAAGATGCATGCACATGAATATCTTGTAGCTGTAACCATTCACTTGTATGGGCAGCTGTAGCACCATTCCCAAACCACGTGTGAGAGTTAGAAAACTAATCAACCTGTTCTTTTGTTTCCCTATTTCAGTCCTTTTGTTAGCAGGTTGCTTTACTTTGCCTTGAGAATGGGATCCTGTGAGGTCCGGAAACATTAGCCTCTGATGCCTGTTGCTTTGTGACCAGAGTACACTACATTTGCTGTATAGGTTTCACTTCCTTCCTATAGGTTGCAGTTAGTGTGCTTTATAGCAACAGTCATTTAAAACTTCTGATTGTGCTTTTCATACACCAATGTAATTCTTGCTTACAATTCCAGACTTCACTAACCATTTTCACATGTCCAACATTTCAGGCATCATTAAAATAATTTTTTTAGCTTTTTATTAACTTCCACCCTAATCTGTTCAGTCACCACAAGGGTTTGTCCCAAAATTGTCCATATATGGGCGTAGCTGCCTCCATTATCAGGATTGTCCGAGAAGGGATGTCCTGGCAAAATTAGGACATATAGAATATATATGCTGAATAAGTACATTAACAAACATGGCTGATTCTGGTGCTTCGAAAATTTGAAGGATCCACCCTCAAAGTAGGAGCCATCCACAGAATAATTGAGTGTGAAAATGTATAGATGATTTGAAGAGTTTTGCTTGTTGCTGTTAGGTTTGGGTGTGTTAATGCATAAGTTCACTCTCCCCACTCCCCTCCCTCCCTGTGACAGTGGGCCAGGGATCTTCTCCCTGTACCCGCTGTCACTATTTGAAAACAGCGGAGCTCTAACCACATGGTTGCATCATTCATTCTCTGGTTCATGTGGATAAATGCCTACAAGGACCGTCGGCTATTGCAGCTGACAGCTTGTAGTTTTCAATGAGCTGCAAGGGCTCTGGTGAGCATCCTTGTATTTTTTTGATCTTCCTACTCTCACGTAACTGTCTGCCCTATACGAGGTACAGACAGCTATGCCAAGAGTCTGCAGGAGCTGGACATTGCACCCCTGATCTGCTGATCACTGGTGTAATGCACTGCAGGCTCCTTAGAGAAACAAATAATAAATGCACATTTTTTTGTAACCTGCAAAGCAGGTAAGCAGCAGTTATAGTATAACTGCTGAGACAGCAGTTAAAGTATAAATTAACATTTACTAAAGTGTACTAAACCAATCAGCCCTTTGCCTACCAAGCTAATTAAATTAGGATTTAAAACCCTGTGCTAGGGTATGGCCATCTTTAAAGATATTACCCAAATATGAGTCCTATGTATGTTGGTGTGCCTTGCATAATTCTTCCAGATCTGTGCAGTAATCCAGTGTGAAGCTTTGGCACTGTGCAGTAGTTTTCTGTAATAGACTAGTCACTACTGCTCCGTCTCCTTATGCAGGGTGAGTGGTCTTGTCTCTGAGCCCCCCCCCCCCCTGTAGTTTTCTGCAGTCAGCCTGTAGTGGGTGTGTCTGCTGCCCCCCTCCCACAGTTATGCTATGTGTACAGGCTATTGTGTGTGCAGCACTGTGAGAATGCCACTGCTAAGGTAATATCTGTGTTTGCAAAGACATTTGGCACACACAGTGGATTTATAGCCTTTGCGGCTATTGGGAATATATTTAAATTTGTTTTTGTGCCTGGAGTTCAATGGGCCACACACATAGCAAACCCTTGATATCCTCTTCTATATGATTGCAGGGGAAAATGCCAAAATTCTCTAATTTGTGGATATACAGTATCACACAAAAGGTGAGTACACCGCTCACATTTTTGTAAATATTTTATTATATCTTTTCATGTGAAAACACTGAAGAAATGAGACTTTGCTACAATGTAAAGTAGTGAGTGCACAGCTTGTATAACAGTGTAAATTTTCTGCCCCCTCAAAATAACTCAACACACAGCCATTAATGTCTAAACCGCTGGCAACAACAGTGAGTACACCCCTAAGTGAAAATGTCCAAATTGGGCCCAATTAGCCATTTTCCCTCCCGGTGTCATGTGACTCGTTAGTGTTACAAGGTCTCAGGTGTGAATGGGGAGCAGGGGTGTTAAATTTGGTGTTATTGCTCTCACTCTCTTACTGGTCACTGGAAGTTCAACATGGCACCTCATGTTAAAGAACTCTCTGAGGATCTGAAAAAAAAATTGTTCTACGTAAAGATGGCCTAGGCTGTAAGACGATTGCCAAGACCCTGAAACAGCTGCAGGACAGTGACCAAGACCATACAGCAGTTTAACAGGTCAGGTTCCACTCAGAACAGGCCTCGGTCATGGTCGACTATATGGGTTGAGTGCACGTGCTCATCGTCATATACAGAGGTTGTCTTTGGGAAATAGACATATGAGTGCTGCCAGCATTGCTGCAGAGGTTGAAGGGGTGGGGGGTCAGCCTGTCAGTGCTCAGACCATTTGCCTCACACTGCATCAAATTGGTCTGCATGGCTGTCGTCCCAGAAGGAAGCCTCTTCTAAAGATGATGCACAAGAAAGCCCGCAAACCCTTTGCTGAAGATAAGCAGACTAAGGACATGATTACTGGAACTATATCCTGTGGTCTGATGAGACCAAGATAAACGTATTTGGTTCAGATGGTGTCAAACATGTGTGGCAACAACCAGATGAGGAGTACAAAGACAAGTGTGCCTACAGTCAAGCATGGTGGTGGGTGTGTCATGGCCTGGGGCTGCATGAGTGCTTCTGGAACTGGGGAGCTACAGTTCATTGAGGGAACCATGAATGGCAACATGTACTGTGACATACTGAAGCAGAGCATGATCCCCTCCCTTTGGAGACTGGGCCGCAGGGCAGTATTCCAACACAACAACCCCAAACACACCTCCAAGACAACCATTGTCTTGCTAAAGAAGCTGAGTGTAAAGATGATGGACTGGCCAAGCATGTCTCCAGACCTAAACCTTATTGAGCATCTGTGGGGCATCCTCAAACAGAAGGTGGAGGAGCGCAAGGTCTCTAAAATCCACCAGCTCCTTGATGTCGTCATGGAGGAGTGGAAGAGGACTCCAGTGGCAACCTGTAAAGCTCTGGTGAACTCCATGCCCAAGAGGGTTAAGGCAGTGCTGGATAATAATGGTGGCCACACAAAATATTGACATTTTCACTTAGGGGTGTACTCACTTTTGTTACCAGCAGTTTAGACATTAATGGCTGTGTGTTCAGTTATTTTGACGGGATAGCAAATCTACACTGTTATACAAGCTGTACACTCACTACTTTACATTGTAACAAAGTGTCATTTCGTCAGTGTTGTCACATGAAAAGATATAATAAAATATTTAACAAAAATGTGAGGGGTGTACTCACTTTTGTGAGATAGTGTGTGTGTGTGTGTGTGTGTGTGTGTCACGATTCGCATGCTGTACAAAATATCTGTTAACAATGTATACACACAAAAAAACAATGTAAATAAGGTAAGTGATGCCAAATATATTTTTTCTGCCTAAACCAGACCTTATACTGTATTCATTATCAGTATTTTCCCCAGATGTGTGGTAAAGTGGTTTCTTGTTTTCAGTCAGCTTTGCTTAGCTGTGCAGATTACTACTGAATTATCTTCCTAGGAAACCACATTTTTTCATAGCTACAGTTGATACACCTGCTGTATTGCAGGCCTTTGCAGCCTCCTGTTTTCTAAACCTACAACAGCAGAAATCAAACATATCTTACTAATGATTGAGCAACCTAGAGATCTATTTTTTTTTGTTACTAAAGAACCTACTGTTTTACTATATACAGTATGTTGCCTGAACAGGTTTTAGTTCCAAATAAATGTAGTGCAAACTCAAAGATTTCTACTCATTTTTCTGTGGGCAAAGTGCAGTAAAGATGCATTTTACATTGTTCTAATTGATCTAAGCTGAGGTGAAAACTGTTTGCAGTAGGGTTGCCGCCTTTTCTTCAAGCCAAACTCGAACACTTTAGCGGCACACAGCAATTTTTTGGCCTGGGGACACCTTTGGGTTACCCTAGGAGAGTAGTAACGCGCTGCAGTGAAGAGCGGCCGGCTGTGGCCAAATTGTGTTAACAGTGGGGAGGGGGGGGGACTTAAAGGGGCATGGTTAAATAAAACAAAAGCATCTGTGTGCCCATAAAATAGGATTAGATTAATAAAAGAAATGTCACAGTTAAAATACGAACCTAGCCTACCTTGTGGGCACTGCCAGTTAGTAGAGCAGTGGATGGTGTTTAGTAGAGCAGTGGACAGCGTCAGTAGGACAGTGAATGGCGTCAGTAGGACCGTGGACAGTGTCGGTAGAGCAGTGGAGGGTGTCGGTAGGGCAGTGGAGGGTGTCGGTAGGGCAGTGGACGGTGTCAGTGGAACACTTCATCCAAAAACCTGAAATCAGCTCTACAGAACCCAACCCCATACAAACTGCTCACAAAGCAGCACTGTGTTCTACAGCCCTTTTAAGCACCTTTTAATTACCAAAAAAAAAGAAATAAAAGCAATCCACATGCACCCCACAAATCGAGAAAAAAAATAAGACAAAAGGCTACTGAGTGAGCACAGGACAATATAGTAAATATGCCAGGATGAGACTGCGGGGGGTGGAGACTGCGATCTTCAATCAGCAGCCATGTCCCTGGAAAGACCAGCATGACAAGTCCGACACTGGAGAGTTTGTGGATTGGGAACTGCAGGAAAGTAAAGCCATGAGAGAAGGAAAGACCCTCAGCTCTGCACTCACCCAGCGGTCTGTGTCTCCTTAGTTTGCACGGCAGGCTCTGTGTCTGTGCCGCCCACACTCTGGACAGGTCACATGCTTGGCTTGCAGAGGGGAAGAGCCTGGGGCTAGGTGTCTGCGCGCTTCTCTCCCCTCACAGCACACAGCCGCCCTGCAATGTGTGACACAGAACCGCACCACAAAACTTACACAACACCAGAGACCGGGCAGGGGAGGGAGACACCTACACGGGGAACCCCAATATGAGACTCCTCAGCCAGGTCTGAACATTGTGTCCGGGGTTCAGGCGAACTGAATCCCATACACAATTCAAAACCCGTACTGTCCGGGTGAATCCCGGGCGGGTGGCAACCCTAGTTTACAGTCAGCTACTAAACTTTGTGCATTGTTATGACGACTTGTACTGCCTCATTAAGGGCTCTTGCATGTGTTGTGCTGCAGCTGTGGCTCCTGGGCATTACAAGAAGAAGCATATTTTACTTTTGTACAGCTGTATGCCTATTTTTGACTATTGAGATGCATTACATTAAATGCTAAGCACTGTTCTATATGTGTAAATTTAAGTGTCTGCAATGTTTATCTTTTATTTTTTTTAACATAAGCTAACTTTGTATTTTAGTGCAAGATCCCATTTAAGAACATATGGTAGGATGGCCATGCACACCAGTAGCAATCTTATATGCCAGACTAGTATTCCAAGGGGTTGTTTCAGTTTATTTTAACTTAAAAACATGTACACACTTTTTTTTAACACTACAGCAATAGTAGGCTACTTTTGTTTATACCTTGTCAAATAATGAATAAGCCAAAGATAACCTGCAACTAAGAAGAGAGTGGAATTTATTAATAAACATTAATGTTAAGATGGCAACGTTTTTAAAAAAAGAGAAGCATGGCCAAATATGATCATACTTATTTCCTGGGTCACAGGAATGCACTTAATTTTCTCTTCTATGACCCAGAATCAGCTGACAGCAGGCTGGAGCCTGCTTTAAGCTGACATCACAAAGCTGCTCCAGGCTCTGGAAGGATCCAGACCATATTCTCGGGATCCGCTCAGCTGCCTGATTAACTGCTGGCTTCAGCTCTCTGCAGATGGCTGAAAGTTGAAGTCAGCTACGCTAACTCCTTTCCAACCCTGTGCTCCAGTGACCGCTGGAGGGACAGAGTGGAGAGTGCTGACTGACAGTCACTGCTCTCCTGGAAGGCAGAGAACTTGGCGATCAATGGTCATGCTATCATTCCATTCTTAGGCTTTGAGATGTGTAACTCATAGAGGTGAGGTTTTTTTTTTTGTTTTTTTTTTTTCGAACCCCAGACTTCTCCTTTAGTTGCCATAATCACAAAATACATTTATATAGTATGTTACTAGAAAATAAATCGCAAAAAACTTTGAAACATTTAGGAGACCCTGCTTTTTTCTGTAAGTATTGCCACACAAGTTGTGTAGTGAAAATCCACGAATTCAAGAGCAGCCAGTTCTATTCTGGAATTGCTGATGTTTTTCCAGTGTGGAATAGCAGCGAAAACATTTTACTTTTTCGGTTCAGTCTTTTGTTTATTTTTCCAATAAGAAATGGTAACCGATTCAGAATATGTTTTGCATACATGTTATGTGCCAAAGCAGAATATTTAAACATTGCAATTCATTTTAAGGGAAGATTTAAAGATCATGGGTTTACTCTGATTTTTTTTTTAACTGTTGGGGGCCGCAGGAACCTGCTGTATATAAACCCGTATATGTAACTATGGCACTCCACTTTAAAAAACAGGAGGATGCCTGAAGTCACACATGGATCACACTGAGAACCTCTGTACTTGCTATACTAACACATTTCCTCAGTCGAGGAATCCACAGCAATACAGTTGGATAGGGTATTCTGGCACCTTGCCCCACTGACTCTTCAAAGCCTAAAGATACCTTGTACTGAGTGGACATTTATACAATTAAAAAAGGTCTTGTGTAAGGCCTGGGCAAAAGGGGCCTTCATCTGTGATGGAGCCTCCAATACAGATCCTTCCTGATCTCTCATGGTGTACTTTACAAATGCCATCATCAGGAGCAAGCTACCAATGGGGTCATCTCCTTTTCATTTGCAAATCTGTAAGGACAACAGAACCTACTTCTATTTCAATTACCTCCTAGGGGATCCCCCCCCCCCCCCCGTCCCAATCCCAGACTAGATACTGGAGATCCCTGCATCTCTACCCCTACCACGTCAACCATAGCATAGCCAATCACAAGCTCGACACAGATGTGACTGGCTTGAAGACTAACCTGGATGCAGGTTAACCTTAACAATAGAGAGTTTAGCAATTTTTATATCCATGCACTATAACTTGAACGCTTATTAACAATTATTGGATAAGCTGCATGCACCCCCTTCTCTACCCTGTGCTCTAAAACAATTACCCCCTTTACTTAACTGCTGACTGTAAAGGGATACCCTACTGTGACTGAGTGAGACACACAACAGACAAGGGAGTTGATGCCCAACCCCACACACACACACACACACCTAAGACGTGGGGAAACTCTTCATAATGTGTCCCTGATTTGGGGAACTGCCCACATAGCCGTTATTGGCAATCAGCAGTAAGGGCATTTGTTCTAAGAGGGCTACACACACGACTCAATCAGACCACTCTATAAAGCAGTTACACCAGCACATCCTGAGATGACACAATAAACTGTTCATTAAACACTCCTTGCTGCTACCCAAAGAACAGTAAATACTGAGCCTTAACTATGTTTGATGAAGGGTCTTACCCCACCATGAGTGCTTCAAGGGAACTCTTTTTGTTAAATTACAGATATATTGTTGATAGTTGTGGCTTCTACTTTACTGCAATTAATCGTCATGGTTAGCAGT
Organism: Glandirana rugosa; assembly: GCA_018402905.1. Lineage (NCBI taxonomy): Eukaryota > Metazoa > Chordata > Amphibia > Anura > Ranidae > Glandirana > Glandirana rugosa. Next base: position 796,133 of record BLSH010297057.1, read on the forward strand.
TTGGCTCCAATTTACTTTGTATCTTTTGGACACTCCACTGCAATGTATGCCTTCATGTAGTTACGAGTTAAATATTTACATAGTTATAACCTATTATATAAGTCAATGATGCCACTGGATCCCGAGAGACATGGGACCCCCCCTTTTTAATAGAAATTCTAGAAAATCTGCTCCCAGGACGCCTTCTCTTCATGTTTATACTGTAAATTATATGCCATTGTGCTATGTGTAGAAAACTGACCAGTCCGGGGAAACGCCAGCATTGTGATTCCCTACCAAATACCCCAAATCGGACACTACGCCCTTGCAATCCCTCAGTTTAAGGGTGTCCAGTGGTGGAAACTAGGCTAAATTTAGCTACGTTCCTAGGCTGACTTATCACCTCTCCCACCTCCTTCCCTTAGTGGTGTTTCTCTTCGAAATTTGTGAGGCCCACCAGAAAATAGGGGGGGGGGGGGTGGACACATCCACCCCGGCCACAATATCAAATGAGATTTCAAGCAGTGTGAGGATGGTAGTCTCTGGGGATGAAAGCCGCCATAATATAGCAGTGAATAAATTAAGGGCAGGTTTGCCTGGAGGAAGCCCACTCCTCCTTAAAGGCATGTGGGCACATTGGAAGCCCAACAAAAGCACAACGGCAGCTGAAGGCATCCAATGCATCCATGCACCAAATTCAGCCGACAAGCTGTGCAGATGAGTGCCAACCACTCCAATCTATAACTAGCCTTTACTGTAAGGTACACGTGGAGGGATTTTGCATGTTACTGAATGTTTGTTTATATCCTATGTGCTCACTCAAAATTTTTTTTTTTTACTATATCTGATTCTTAAATGATCTTGGGCTCATTAGAAACCTAGAAACATAGAAAAGTGACGGCAGAAAAAGACTGAGTAGTCCATCGAGTCTGCCCCTTTTTATTAATTTATTTATTTTTTATATATATTTTTTTTTACATTAACCTTGTTGTTTGACTATGGATTTATGTTTATCCCAAGCATGTTTAAAGCCATTTACTGTTGACTGTCTCACAACCTCTGTTGGTAGTTTATTCCAATCATCAACCACCCTTTCAGTAAAATAATACTTTCTAAGATTCGTTTTGAACTTCCCCCCAGTTAGTTTGAGGTCATGTCCCCGTGTTCTTGATTTTGGTTTCATATTGAAAAGACTGCCCTCCTGAACCTTATTCACCCCCTTGATGTATTTAAAGGTTTCAATCATGTCTCCCCTCTCCCTTCTTTCCTCCAGACTGTACATATTAAGTTCCTGAAGTCGCTCTTGATATGTTTTTTATCCCCCAGACCTTTCACCATCTTTGTTACCCGTCTCTGAACTCCTTCTATCTTATCAATATCTTTTTGTAAGTGAGGTCTCCAGAACTGGACACAGTATTCTAAGTGAGGTCTCACTAAAGATCTATATAGAGGAATCAGAACCTCCTTCTTCCTGCTGGTGATCCCTCTACTGATACATCCCAGAATTCTATTTGCTTTTCCCACTGCCTGGTTACACTGTTTGCTCATTTTGCAATCATCTGAAATAAGCATCCCCAAATCATTATAAGGATATTGCCTCTAACTTCTGTACTACAGTTAATTTTTTATTTTCATCTTTAGTTTTTGACTGTAACAATTAGAAAAAGTTTTATTTACAGTTGGGTTTGTGTGATATCAGTAGCTAGAAAATGCATGGCAATTAACATATAAAAACTATAGAAAAGTTAAATTTGGGGTTGGGAATATATAATAATGCATGCTAGCCCATGGAAAGAAACCAATCCTTCAGATTGTAAAAACTTCAGTGGGCAGATCCCCACCCCCTTCCCTTAACATTTTAGCCTTTAGGTTCCTTTATTTGGAACACTGGTAAAGCCTTTTTATATAATTTTGTACATTGCTTGCTGTAAAAAGTGTAAGAATGTCTAAATGGCTTTAAAAAGACAACTACATTTTTTTTTAAATGTTTTAACATTTTGGTAAAATATTTTGTCAGAAGGAAATGTAAATTAACATTTTACTGTTTCAGTTGGTGACAAAGTACCTGCTGATATCCGCATCATCGACATCAGATCTACAACATTACGAGTGGACCAGTCAATTTTGACAGGTAAGTACTTAAATCTATTGTACTAAAGTCAAAACACTTCTGATGGGGCAGCGCAGTGACATTTTGTTCAGCATTAATAATTTGCAGTTTTGACTACCTTTGAATATTTGCTTGGATGTGGTCATATTGGAAAGATTTTGGACTAAATCAGCCCTTTGAGTTTATGCAGGTTTAATTGTTTTAGGGATATAACTCTTTCTGGGCAAGGAATTCAATGCATTGTTCTGTGTTCTCTGTGCAAGAGTCATGTAGTAGATCAGCACCACATAAATCTGGAAAAATAAATTATGAAATATAACTGTAATAATGAGCACACAGTAATATTAATAAAACATGATTTTCTGCTTCTAATAGGAGAGTCTGTTTCAGTGATTAAGCACACCGATCCAATCCCAGACCCTAGAGCTGTTAACCAGGACAAGAAGAATATGTTATTTTCCGTAAGTAGTGTTTGTATAAGGGTGTTATCGGTTTCAAAAAGGGTCTTGTATAACAGCCAAAACACACAGATAGTAATTTATCAATAAAGTATTTGGGAAAATTTTACCAAGATCATTGCAGATCTCTCTTGACGATGCCTGTGGCAGGGCTGTTATGACCGTTAATTAGCTTCAAGAATTTGAGTCACTAATTTGGAACAAGTATGCAGGTCAGACTATGCTTAGACTTCACTTGCCTCATGTGTGTTCCAGAAGTGTGAACCTGAAAATACTGAAGCCAGGGGCTACCAAGCAACACGTATTTTCAGGAGTACAGCAGCGGCGGTCTAAATTATTCTCAGTGTAGCTTTTCTTAAAAAAAAAAAAAAAAAAAATAGACCTGCATAGTTTACTACTATTCTTTCTTTTCACTATGTTTTAACTGGGTGCAATTGAAGCAAAAGCGAGGAATATGGGAAATACATCCATTTAAACCAAGTATGTATTCCTAAAATATATTTAATTTTTTTATGATTCCTCAGCCTGTCTATATATTAGCCTATTGTAGCTTCCCAACAATGGGATTGAGAATAGGGTAGACCGGAGCAGCACTATATGCCAATTAGGTCTAACTACATTGCACAGCACCTCATCAGTTTGCCACTGCTCCTTTGTTGTCTGGATACAGGTCAGAGGAATTTGTGATCAAAGTAATCACAGTAGAGAAAAATGAGGACAGATCAGGGATGTCTGAATTCAAGAATGAACATGGTGGCACATTTTTTGATTGGTATTAGGTTTCACACTTTTATATGTTAATATTAAATTTTGCTGTTTGACTTCACTTCCACTTCATTTTGTTGTTTTTGTGGGTATCCCTTGTTTTGACTGACTATTTTAATGTACATTTTAGGGAACCAACATTGCTGCTGGTAAGGCTGTTGGCATTGTAATTGCAACTGGCGTTTACACAGAGATTGGAAAGATCCGGAACCAGATGGTTGCAACAGAGCCAGAGAGAACCCCTTTGCAGCAGAAACTGGATGAATTTGGACAGCAGTTATCTAAAGTCATCTCCTTGATCTGTGTTGCTGTTTGGGTAATCAATATTGGTCACTTTAATGACCCTGTGCATGGAGGATCTTGGTTTCGTGGAGCCATTTACTATTTTAAAATTGCGGTGGCTTTAGCTGTAGCTGCTATTCCAGAGGGCCTTCCAGCTGTGATTACGACTTGTTTGGCCCTTGGTACACGTCGGATGGCTAAAAAGAATGCAATTGTGAGGAGCCTTCCATCAGTGGAAACTCTTGGCTGCACATCAGTCATATGCTCTGACAAAACTGGCACCTTGACTACCAATCAAATGTCTGTGTCTCGGGTAAGTGTATCCTCATTAAGCTATCACTAACAGTGCCACTTTTGTTGGTCAAAATACCACTGCAGTCAAAATGAATAAGTAATCCTAGAGATGCATATAGGGAGTTGCATTGCAGTAGTTCTGTTCCACTCCATTTTCTTCTGTCTTTAATCTGATGATCTGAGAACCTTTCTTTAAGATGCAAGATGCCAAAAGACTGGTACACACAGGCCGAGTATCAGTTGGTTCAACAGAAACCGGCTGACAATTAGCCAGGGTACCATACAAGAAGGCTGATGAAAAATGTACAAACCAAGATGTTTTTCAGTCGCCAACCAGGTTCAAATATGTATTGAATGTGATTGGTGAGAGGAAGGAGAGAAATAATTTACAAAGCACAAGCTTTGGAAAATACATTCCCTGTATCCCTGGTAGGTGCTTTCTGGATTCTTACTGCATTCTTGCATACTTTTTTTTTTAAATCATGTCTTGGTTTATTAAGGTTCAAAATTATACATCACAACAATAAACCGATAACCAATACAGCCATCAATGCGTCCTCAGAACCTTTGGCTATAAATCACAGCACACATCCTATGACTAATACAGACAACAATCCTATCTGAGCTTCAATTCAATTAAACTAGTAGTCTATCCATCATCAATTCTGTGGGGGCAAGGCCAGATACAGCTAGCCACTCTCCCCACAATCACTCAAATTTGTGGGGGCTACCTCTGTGCTTGTAGATAACCTTTTCAAGTTTAAGAGTGCATCCCATATTGTAAACCCATTCTTTGTGGTAGGTGTTCTTTCTGACTTCCGAAGTAGTAAAATAAGTTTGCGAACCTGAAAGAGTGCTCTAGTTAAAGTTCCATTAATTGGAGGTTGCCCAAAATGCCCAATAGGCATTTGGTGGGCTCCAAGGGTATTGAGGTGTGAAAAACTAGGTTAATGGTATCAAGTACTGCGTTCCAGTAGCGGTGCAACTTGGGACACCTCCACAGCAAGTGGATGAGATCACTATTAGCTACCTTACATCGAGCACACAGGGGGGACTGTATTAAACCCACGCAATGTAGTCTAGCAGGGGTGTAGTGGACCCTCAGTAATATAAAGAGTTGAGACATCCTTTGAGCTGTGTTAAGTGAGCTGCACTGAATAGACTTGAGCATCATCTCAGAGTTCCTCTTCCAAGTGGCCTACATCTTCCTCCCATTTTTCTTTTGCATTATTTCTGTAGCCCTCTAGTAAGGATGGGAAAAACATGTTGTAACAGGTAGATATAAAGCGCTATCCTCCACCGATTGTACATATCTAAAACACGGTGTGGGAGACTGGGACCATTCCACAACCGAGCCCTGTGCATGGACTGCATGTGTGAATTGAAAACAGTGGAACCTCATCATACGGGGAAGATGGTAGAGCTACGCGATTCTGGCCAAAATGAGAATCACAATTTTTTTGCTTATAATAAAGATCACGATTCTCGCGGCGTAATATATTAAATATACAAAAAATTGGGCTAACAGCACTGTTTAGTTTTTGAAAGGGTAATTTTTCCAAAAAAATTGCGTTCAAAAGTCCGCTGCGCAAACAGTGTGTTACATAAAATATTGCAACAACTGCCATCTTATTCTCTAGGGTCTCTGCTAAAAAAAAATATATAATGTTTGGGGGTTCAAAGTTATTTTCTAGCACAAAATAATGGATTTTTATTTGTAAACAGCAAGTGTCAGGAAAGATTTAGTCTTTAAATGGTTAAACCAAACATCTTCTAAACAAGGGGAGTTCATTCAGAGTGCATTCCTTTGAAGTAATTACTTTGTATCTCTTTTAGCGTCTTTTATCAATGGTGATTCAGAACTTGGCTCTCTGCCCAGACTTGGAAGTCTCCCCTGAGACTCAAGTCGCTCCGACTTGAAAGGACTTCAGGCGACTTACATTGACTTTTATTACAGTCAAGTCGCGCTGAGTCGCCCCGCAGGTCGGACCCCATTAACTGCACTGAAGATCGAGGTAATGGCCAATGGAGATCGCGGGGGGGGGGGGTGTACATCGAGATCCCGATTTTAATACGATTAATCGTGCAGCTCTAGAAGATGGTAGGTATTGCTTAAGTACTCATAATAGAGTAGAACTCCATTGTGAAAATGTGGGACAAGTGTGTGATTCCCCAGCGCTTCCACTGTGCAGCGCATGTGAGCTTAGACAGTTCCTCATATGCTAGATTATGCCAGATTGGGCTATAGACCGTGAATCCCGAGACATTTGGCAACATCCTGACTTTCGACCAGATCTTTAATATCAGGGAGTAAGTAGGATATAATCTATTAGAGGAGTTGAAATTCAGAGATTCCAGAGCTCCAGGGATAGCTCTCCTCTTCATGTGGTGTCTCATAATGGAATGGGCTGGGGGGGAGGGGTGCTCATGAGTCGCCATCGAACACACCAATGAAGTGTTGTAATTGGAATGCCAGATAGTAAATCCATGGATTGGGTAGCGCCACACCTCCTCTGCCCTTTGCAGTTGCTCAAATTTTATTCTTGGGGATTTGTTTCCAAAGCGGGGTACAAAATGGTGTCTAAAATTATACAAAGGGACGACTATGGGGGCATTATGTAGCAAATAGAGGAGCTGGGGCATAAGTATCATTTTTATTAAATTAGCTCTACCTATCAAGGATAACCATAATTTGTTCCAAATTGCGATTTTGGCTTTAAACCTATGGAGCAGTGGAAGAATATTTTGTTTACAATAGTCTGTAATGTAAGGGGAAATATAGACACCCAGGTACTTAAATGATTGGACTATCGGAACCGGGTAAAATTCAGACAGGGAGAAGGATTCCTCGCCATCTAGGGGGAGGAGAGCAGACTTCGTCCACTAAAAGTGGTTAGTACTTGCATCAACTACCTAAGCGAGGAGTTTGTATCCCCAAGGAATAATATGTTGTCTGCATAGAGTGTTATTTTTTTTTCCCTTAGCTCTCAATATTCAAATCCCCTAATCTCTTAAGTCGCCCTAACCAGTGCAGCCAGCGGCTCTATTGCAAGGGTAAACAGCAGGGGAGATGGGGGGCACCCCTGCCTCGTCCCCCTTCTTAAATTGAATTTTGGTGATACTCTGCCTCCCTCTCTAATTAAGGCCTGTGGTACATGATAAAGCAGCTGAACCCATGAGATGAAGCCCTCTCCAAAGCCAAACTTTTGCAGTGTCTGCCAAAAATAAGGCCATTGAACGCTGTTGAATGTCTTGTTGGCATCCAACAACAGCAGGGTGCTTGCCCCATGTTATCTGCCTTCATCTACATGTTAAGGTAAACTCTCCTAATGTTAATGGCCGTGGATTTTCGAGGCATAAAGCCCGATTAATCAGAGTGAATAATGGTGTTAATGTAATTATTCAAACAGGTGGCCAGAATTTTTGCCAATACCTTTACATCCACTGGAAGCAAGGATATGGGCCTATAGTAGCCTGGGTCTGTTGGTGGCTTCCCTTGTTTGAGAATCAGTACTATGTGTGCTATAGACATCGAGCTAGGTAGGGAGCCCTCCCACTGCACTCTGTTATAGACCTTCCGGAGTTGGGGCACCAAGATGTCCGAGTAGAGTTTGTACACCTTAACGGGGATACCATCTTCCCCCGGGCCTTCTAGTTTGGAAAGGAGGCTATAGATGCATTGATTTCCTCTTCAGTAATGGGAGCATCCAGTGCAGCTCTATGAGCCGGGGAATGTTTTGGGAGAGTAATATGGTCACGGTATAGCATAGTGTCTGCTACCGAAACCTGTGTCTTGGTTTGGTAGAGTTCTCTATAAAACTTGCTAAGCTCCGTTAATACAACTCCCGAGAGTTGGTCAGTCTACCAGTTGTCGTATTGATAGCTTAAATTTGGGGGTGCTGATTGATGGGCATTGGCAATCCTGGCTAGTAATCTACCTTCCTCATAAAAGGTTTGTTTTTGAAAAAGAATGTTTTCGTTCCGCTTTTGACACCTGTAGCTCTCTAAGTACCCTCTGCGCTTCTAGCCAGGCCTCCTGATTCAGGGTAGACGGGTCATCAATGTATTGCCTCTCGGCCTCATGAGCGTCCAAGGACAGTTGTTGGTCATGCTCCCTGGTGGCATTCTGTATTGCTTTAATTTCTTTTATAAATATTCTTGCATACTTTAGAGTGTTTGTTGGATACCATTAACCTCCTTAGCGGTATTCCCGAGTGTGGCTTGGGGTGAATTTTCATTACCAAAAGCAGTAACCCGAGCCACACTCGGGATTGTCCCCAGGATCCTGTGATGTCTCCTCACTGTGTCCTCCGGCGGAATCTTTCGCCCAATGCCTCTGGGTTCCAGGCTCCGTTCCCTGCGAGCGCCGTGTCGCATGGGGGCTTAGCCCGGTGGCAAATTCAAAATATGAAACACAAATAACACTTACAGTACACTGTAATCTGTAAGATTACCTTACTGTATCAAATCAGTTCAAATCCCTTTTGTCCCTAGTGCTTTGTCCAGTGCCCTGCATGCACTTTTATATTATGCCATTCTTTCTGCCTGGAAACTTGAGAATGTCCATGGCATCCAAAAAGAGTCCCTTTACGTCAAAATGGGTTTTTGACCAGCTAGAAAACAGCGATCGTAAATAAGAATCACTTGCAGATTTGAGCGCTACTGATTCGTGGGGAAATTCGTCATCAGACCCTGAAAGTGACGACAGCGACAATTCTGCAACTGAGCAAATTTGACTGTTTTTTACTTGATTACACTATTGAATACATTTTATTTTATTTTTTTGATAATTATTTATAGTTATTATATTTATGATTTTGTTGTTTCAAACTTTATCATACCCAGGATGTCTACTAGACTCTTGTTTGAACAGATATAAGTGAGTTTATTCCTAAGAATTACAGGCCTACAATATAAAATGCCAAATTTCTATGCGAAAAAATGTACCGCTTTGAGACGCAAAAATCTGGCATGAACATACCGCCAGGGTGTTTAAACTATAAGAAAAGTAAAAAAAACTATATATATTAAACAAATTGGCCTGGCAGGGCCACTTATATTCATTCAATATGGCTTGTATAGCAATAGCAATTGTGTGTGCTATATTTTTTATTTGCTATTATTTTAGCCATAAAAGTGGAGTTGGCCTTTAAAGGTGAAAGTTGGACTCAGTAACCAATACTAAAGTGAAGACCAGCTCTACCTTTCTTGAATCAATTTCTACATTTTAACCACTTGCTTACTGGGCACTTAAACCCCCCTCCTGCCCAGACCAATTTTAGGCTTTCAGCGCTGTTGCATTTGGAATGACAATTGCGCGGTCGTGCGATGTTGTACCCAAACACAATTTTTAGCGTTTTTTTTTCCCCCACAAATAGAGCTTTCTTTTGGTGGTATTTTATCACCTCTGTGTTTTGTTTTTTTTTTGTGCTATAAACAAAGACCGACAATTTTGAAAAAAGAACAATATTTTTTCCTTTTTGTTATAATACAAATACAAAAAAAAATACAAAAAAAAAATTATTCATCGTTTGGCCGATATATATTCTTCTACGTATTATTCGCCATATATTGATTGGTCTGCGCAAAAGTTATCGTGTCTACATACTATGGGAATTGATTTGTGGCTTTTTTTTTTTTTTTTTTTTACTAGTAATGGCGGCGATCTGCGATTTTCATTGGGACTGTGATATTGGGGTGGACATGTCTGACATTTTTGACACTTTTTTGGGACCAGTGACATTTATACAGCGATCAGAAATTTAAATATCCACTGATTACTGTTGAAAGGTCATTGGCACTGAAGGGGTAACACTAAGGGGGCAGTGAAGGGGTTAACGGTGTTCCCTCATTGTGTTCTAACTGTATGGGGGGCTGGGCTGGCCGGGACATAACAGATCTCACTGATCCCGATCACAGTGATCAGTAGATCTGTTATGTCCCCCTTCACAGAACGCAGGACCACCGTGTTTACGTTCTGCAGCTCTGACAGGCGACCGCGGGTCACGAGCGGACATAGAGTCCGTCTGACCCGCGGCCAAGCCCACGCAGCGTGCGGCATGAGTGTGAGCTGGGAGTGTGCACAGGGGACGACATCCATGGACGTCGTCCCGGAAATTCAGATCCACGCTGGAGCAGTACTTCAGCAATAGCGCGGATCTGGAAGGGTTAAAGCACCCACTGCATTTAGGAATATACAGGTGCATCTCATAAAATTTGAATATCATCAAAAAGTTCATTTATTTCAGTAATTCAATTCAAAAAGTGAAACTCTTATTTTATGGTTCCAATTATTTTTATTAATTTAACTAGAAAAAGACATACATGACAACAAATCAGGGCATGTTAACAGATTCAGCATATAAATATGTTACTTCTACATTGTTCATACCATATGGCTTTTTCAATTACCCCGTAAAAAGCATACATTTCTGAGAATCACCCCCATTCCCCCCCAAAGTGATAGAAGTGAGAAACACAGCATTCATTGTGAAGAAAAAAAAACCCTTAATGTTAAAGTGTAAGTAAACAGGGACCTCCATTCTGTGAGAGGGGGAAGGGCTGTGATCACAGCCTTCCTTTACACGGAAGGTGTGATCGCTTCCCTTCCCCAGCCAGGGCAGTCCCCCCACAGTTAGAACACGCCCAGGGAACACAGTTAACCCTTAGAGCGCCCCCTGCAGGTTAACCCCTTCACTGCCAATGGCATTTACACAGTAATCAGTGCATTTTTATAGCACTGATCGCTGTATAGATGCCAATGGTCCCAAAAAAGAGTCAAAATGTTCCGACATGCCCGCTGAAATATCGCAGTACCAATAAAAATCGCAGATCGCCGCCATTACTAGTAAAAAATAAAAAAAAAAATAAAAACCCCAGAAATGAATTCTCATCATCCGTAAACGCAACCACTTTTGCGCAAACACCGATTGCGATTTTTTTTTTTATCACAAATATGAGGAAGAATATAAATCGTCCAAAATCGATGAAGAAAAATGTTTTTTTATTTTTTTTTTTTTTTGGATTTGTATTTTAGCAAAAAGTAAGAAATTTGTTTTTTTTTTTGCAAAATTGTCGCTCTTCTTTTGTTTATAGCGGCGATCAGAAATGACGCAGCGGCTATCAAATACCACCAAAAGAAAGCTTTATTTGTGGGAAAAAAAGGACACAAATATTGTTTGGGTACAACGCCGCACGACCGCGCAATTTTCAGTTAAAGCGGCGCAGTGCCGAATCGCAAAAAGGGCTCTGGTCCTAAAGGGGGAAATCCTTCCGGGGCTGAAGTGGTTAAAAAGTGTATCCATCCCAAAGCTACTTCACCTAGTATCTCTGCCCCCCCCCCCAACATGTGTGTCCTCACTTTGCCCCCCCCCCCCCCCCAAACCTTCGCCCCGTGAAATAAAATTACAAACAATATTACAACCATTTTCTCTGTAAAGGGGGGGACCAGAGGGGCACTTCTATGGAATCCTCCCTGATCACCTCGAAAAGGAAAAAAATACCCCCTTCCCTCATCCTCTATAATTGTCCATTTTTCCCATATACCTGTTTAGGGATGCACTGAAATTTCGGCAACCAAAACATTTCGGCTGAAAATGGTGTTTTCGGCATATTGCCGAAAGAAAAAAAGTGCTGCTACAGATACCGAAAGGGGGCGGTGTGAGCCCTGGGTGTCTGTGTATATGGAGGAGATAAGGAGTGTGTTACATTGCACAGAGACTGCGGTTTGTAAGAGCCATTCTGTGCTTGAAACCATCATTGTAATGTCACTGCTTGCAGAGAGCGAGAGACACACAAGCTGTCAGATTTCACTGCTGATGTTGGGTGGGCGGGACCGAACAGCTAACACCCGCCCAGCCCCTATCCCATTGGCTGATGTTTGCTACCTGTTTGGTCCAGCCCACCCGTCATCAGCAGTGAAATATGACAGCTTGTGTGTGTGTGTGTGTGTGTGTGTGTCTCTCTCTCTCTCCTCTCTCTCTCTCTCTCTCTCTCTCTCTCCTCCCCCTCTCTCTCTCCTCTCTCTCTCTCCTCCCCCTCTCTCTCTCCTCCCCCTCTCTCTCCCCCCCCTCTCTCT
>BLSH010297057.1:869988-886716 GCA_018402905.1 Glandirana rugosa
GAAAAAAGCCCATTCGCTGGGTCATTGTTATTATTCTTTGTATTCCTAGATTATATTATTTCTTGATTATTGATTGAAATTTTCACTAACATTATTGACATTTTTTTGTTGTGTTAGTAGTATGAATGGAGACACGTTACCAAAACGTTTTCTCGTCTTCTGCGGCGCCTCTCCCTCTTCTTGGCCGTCTTCTTTCTTCTGGGAGGCTGTGTCTGTCAGTGAACTCAGAGAAAAGGATTTTACGGTAAGTTATACAAAAAATCCCTTTTTTGCATTAAGTGGTTAAAGTATTTTATTAAATCAGCTCTGGCGTCTTCTCCCTCCGATTTTTTTTTTTTTTTTTTTCCTCCCCTCTCCGGCATCTTCTTTCTTCTGAGGGGTCTTCTTTCTTCTGCCGGTTCTTCTCCCTCTCCGCGGCGTCTTCTGCTCTTTTGCAAAACCATTGCACAGAGGTAAGTATGATGATTGTGTTGTTTTTTTACAGTTATTACAATCACTTTTAAAGTTAGTTATTAGTTCTTTATTATATTAGATCCTTATGTTTCTTATTATTGTTACTGGGTCGCTTACCCGAAAAAAGCATGAGCCTGTCCAGCGTCCAAAAACTTACTGTGCTCATGCTTGTTTTCTGAGCTACAGGATATATTAATATAGACCTATATGATAAATACAAAAAAATGACTGCAACATAATTAGTAAAGCTACTTTATACTTTTAATATTTACATTAAGCTGGATGTTATGTTGAAAAATCAGCCTTGAATCCTTTCATTGGCTGTAGTGTTAGCTTTTTTTAGTTTAGTCAAATGATGGACAAAACACTGTTGTTGCCCTTTTGCTTTGGATGCACTGGCTGAAACTACAATGTAACACGTATGTTATGGGATTTCAGCATAGCTTCTCCCTAAATTAGTGACTCCTCTCTAACCCCATCTAATCCCAATCGCCCCGTCTTCCAGCCCTGCTCAGCTAGCCCCAGGTTAGTGACTCATCCCCTAGCCCTGCCTAATCCGACTCAGCACTGCCTAGCTCTGCGAATAAAGAAAAGCATAATGGGTCATGTAGTTTACTGAAAGCTTCCGAATACATCAAAGATAGCTCTGCCCACCGTACATTTTAGAACTTGGGTACTGGGAGTGTCCTCGCCAACTTTGAGCTTTTGATTTTTATTTTTTTTCTGTTTCTAGAGGTAAGCAATATTTGGAGCATGTAATTAATTATTTGTGAACACTGGTAGTTTGCAAGGGTTACTTAAGAGACTCATTAGTTATAATTTAAAAAAGGAAAAAAATACAAAAAAAAAAAATCATCATGAATGTTAAGAAAATTCTGTTTTTTTCCTAAAAGGTTCCTTTTATTGCTACTCTAATGGCAACGTTAGATTCATTTCCTTTGGCTTCACTACTGTCAGATTTATACCAAGATACACACATGTTCTCCTAAGGACTTTTGGCATTGGAAAAACACAAGGAAAGTTTATTCATGCAATTTCCAAATGCACTGGAAATTTTTAACCGATCTGGGATTTACCTTACTTCAAATGCTATGCATGATGTCTGTTACCTAGCATTTTCCTGGCAGCCCTGCTAATCATTCACCTCTACACACAATTGTAATGTGAAAATAGTCATTGATATACTTTCATCTGCCGGATCTCCGATTGCTCCATAATTTATAAGTATTGGTGTTCAGAACATGACCACTATACTAACAACCTGGGACAAATTGAAAAAACACCAATGCCAGGTCATTAGAGTTATTAGAACACAACAATTCTAATTAAATAATTAAATAAATGCTAATTACATAAAACTGTATTTAAATCACCTTCCAGTTAAAAATGTTGACTTAAATCATATTCTAGTCAAACCTCTTTGAGGCGTTCTGAGATTAAACTTAAAATTTGGAGATTAATCATAAAATGACTTCTGTCCCACACCTGCCTATCAGATGAGATTTTCATTTCCAAAAGAAGGCAAAAACCTTATTCTTATGTCACTATGATTTATTTATTTCAGGTACTTATTTTTATGTATGGGGAATATAAGAAAAGAGCAAACGCCACACTCATGATTTCATAACTACTTTCTGTGTTTTAAAAGCCTTGTGCAATAAATATTTTATCCTGGAAAACCCCAAAGCCTTCCTTTTTGTGTAAAGCCCCAAAAAAAAGACAAACAGCAGTCTTGTTTTAAGGTATATGTTGAAGGGAGCACTTTTTTGTTAGAATATCTATTGAAGAAATCAGGACAAGTGGTATTTGAGTTATACAAGTACAGTTTTTACATACTACTTTAGTTTATTCCGATTTTTCATGTCATCTTCCAGTATGGATTTTGAGTCTTGACCCAAAAACGTTACATGTTAAAGTACTTTTACTCTCCATTCGCCTCTATAGATCAATGTCACATAAATGACAAGTTTGTTGTAGAATATTTCTGGCTATAGATGTAACGATAAGATACTGACTTAGCAATTCTTTTGACAGTATTGTTGCACTCAATGTGCAATTTAAATAAAATATATAACTTGGAGTTTGGGTCCTTTCTCACAGGCGTTCCAAAGGATGAAAAACACAGCAATGCATTCCTATAGGCAAATGGATATAAACGGATGATCATCCATTTACATCCACGTCTGTTAAGGTCCGCCTTTTTTTTAAACAGAAAAAGTTTGTGCCATTTAAAAAAAACTTAAGCAGACCTAAATGGATGTAAATGAACAAATGGTCTATCTGTTTTTGCATTGGTTGTTAGGAGCATCCTTACAACCAGTGACCCATCCACACTGTCAGCAGCAGGAATGAGTTCTTGATTGTCAAGGAGTTTGCATGTGCCAGCTTTGTAAAAATTATGAATCATCCCTGCCATCAGCATGAAATTGCCCACTGACAGCAGAATGTAAACAAAAGAGCTGAAAAAATGGCATGGGGTCCTCCCAGAATCCATACCAAACCCTTATCCGAGCATGCAGGCCCAGAAAGTGGGGGGGGGGTAAGGAGCATGCACAGCCCCCCTTTCTGAACCATACCAGGCCACATGCCCTCGACGGGGGGGGGTTGGTAAAGCACCTTATCCCCATGTTGAGGAAAAGGACCTCTTCCCCATATCCCTGGTATGGTGGTCCTGGGGGTGTGGTTGGGGGGGTGACTGATCGGAATCTGGAAAACCACTTTAACAAGTGGGTCCCCCAGATCCCGCCCCCTCAAGTGAATGAGTATGGGGTACAGTACCCCTACTCGGTCACAAAAAATGACTACGGTAAATGAAAGTTCTGCTTCTCCCAGTACTAAAGTAAACAAAGGGGGGCTTATGACATCATTGGCCATATGCAACATCGTAGAGGTGTGGGGACACCCACTGACATCACCTGATAGTCCTGCACCTTTGCTTTTGCGTTGAGGAGAACCAGCAATGTCATTCAGCGCCAGCAAGCAGTCAGGTGCAGCGGGTTTCTTTTTGCGCGGATGAGTGGCCGTTGTTCACCATGATTGGCGTGGACCTACATTGCTGGACGATGGGACTGTGGTCCTATATCGAGGGACTCCCCAACCCAGGGACAGGGTGCTTGCCGGCTCCTTAAAGTGTTACTAAGCCTAGTACTATGAAAATAGTTCATGTGCCCCCCCCCTGCTTATAAATCTTCTTTTTACAATAAAATACTACCACTATATACCCTTTTGGATGATCTGTATACCATGGTCAGTGATAAACTGCACTGTTTCTCCAGAGCTGTGTGTTCAGGTAGGAGGAGATTTCCACTACAGCCTGTATACACGCCCACCACATGTGTGATGTCAATATCATGTGACCTGGCTATCTCTGAAAACATATAAATCTTCTCTCCAGCAAGAAAGACACAACTGAACATGTGCAGGAGGACTACCTTGCCTGTGTTAAGCTGGCCTTTCCCAGTTAGACAGTACAGGGAGGGGAAGTTCTGTCCATACAGGATAAAATAGCCTTTTTACGCAATGCAGAGGATTAACCCCTTAAGTTCCATAGTGAGTATAACAAGCATGCTATGCTGCATATACAGACTGATTTTACTGGGTTATTAACACGTTAACAACCCGTGATTTATCCCTGCTGCTGACAGCAGGGATGAGTCATTGGGTGCTAGGACATCGGCGGGTGCTGGCATGATTTGTATGACTTGGGGACTGTGATCCGTAAGAGTCTTTGATTAAGGTTGTGGTGTAGTGAACAAGCACATACCTGTGTGAAATGCATCTATATCGTTTCCTTGTTATACCTGGTATACTGCCAATAAAGAAGTTTGGATCAGCATTGCATCTTGTGTTGGTGTGCAACCATTTTGTTTTCTATGAATTGGTGTATGGCAGAGGTGAGCTGGGGCTAGCACCCACCTTGATTTGCTATTGCTCTCTGCCTGGAGGGGTTACCTCTTTTCTCTTGAACTTTGTTTAAGGTTGCGGTTTAAAAGATTGCCCCGTGTTATATAGTTGATGGTCAATAATTGACACATAGCCATGTAAATTACAGAGTTATTAGTTGTAGTTGGAATAATTTCGGCTGTTTTAGGTGACACTTGTAATCACACATTGTTTTGCAAAACATATCTGAGGAACTGGAAAAGGACCACATAAAAAGTGCTATGCATGGAAGATATTTTATGTGATGGCATGGATTTATGAGATTTAAAGTGGTTGTAAACCCTTACATTAACCCAGTGAAGTGACTGGCCTCAGGTGATATGCAGAGATTAAGCAAATCCTCCTACATATGTTGTACCTGTTAATCTGCAGTCTTCTCTTCTCTACATCCATTCAAAGTCCAGATTTTATAAAGTTTGTCTGAGTTGTCGGAAAACAGGATGGAAAGCTGAAATTGCACACTGCAGAGCTCATGAGGAGAGTGAGGCTGTCAATCATAGGCTGTGTGCTGGATATCCCTCCCCTGTCACCTTTTTTCTTTTGGTGTCAGGAAACAGCAGACTTAGTGCTCTGGTTTGAGACAAGTACACACTAGAAATATATGATTTGTTCATATTTCATGTCTGAGGTTTACAACCGCTTGAAATTGACAAACAAATGTTATTTATTTTAGTGCGTACATAAGCAGAGACATGTACAAAGGATGGGCTTTGGGTGTTGTATATTTTAGACTTAGTTAAAGCATTTCATATGGTTTCTCTCAGATGGCTAACATATAAGTTAAGATCTCTAGATGTGGGTAATTTAATCTATACATAGAAAGCAGACTTAAAGACTGCATTCAGATAGTTGTGATTACGGACTTGTACTGTAAAGGTATCATTTTAGTCTATTTATAAATGATGTATAGAGTTTGAGATTCAAAGTACCATTTAATTATTTGAAGATAAAGCTAAGCTATGTAATGGAAAGCAGTCCTTGCAAGATGTGTCTCTGATTTATAAACTGACCTGAATGTACTGGTTGATTAAGCTGCTGCTTGACAAATGATGCTTAATGTTGAGAGTTATGAGAGTGCTAAAGCATGCATTCATTATACAGTATGTTTCTAGAACATTTGAAAAGTTTACTGCTTTTCCTCAGAAGCATATAAAATAATATTGCAGAATGTTGATTGTGGCAGTTATCTGGTTGCCTTTAAGGATCAGGAAGGAATTTCTTCCCTGTTGGAGCATATTGGATTCACACCATGTGTGCTGTGTTTTAACACACAAGTAGATGGTGCATTCTTTCTTTTTACGTGGCGCTTATGTGCATTGTTTTCCACAGCAGAAGCCAAAAATACTTGTTTTCTTTAGCTCACGCTATAATGCGTTGAAGTACAGTGCTTTATGTTGCACTCGCGGCTTTTAAGAATGGGCTCTTAAAGCTGCAACCGTGTCTTGTTCATGGTTGTTGCTGAAGGCGCAACTGGCATCAGAGGGGGCACATTAACTTTGATAGGTGTCAATGCCATGGAAGCAATAATAAGAAAATGCTATATATTGTGGGGAAATTAGAATAATTGTTAGAATAACAATTTATGTCTGAGAAGCCTTTCCTCTTTATGATGGGAATTTTTTGTTTATGCATGTGAGGAGCTGTTTTTTGTTATAAGGTTACCATGTTGGTAGTTTAATAGGCCTGACCCATCGCAAAAGAGAAGTATTGGTAGAATTCCCAGAAACACATTAAACCCTATTAACTGTTTTTTCCAAGGAGATTTGTTGTACCCACCGTATTTCCAGTTTTCACCACATTTCCCTACAGAACTGGTCTTGCCAATTAACCACTTCCCGACCAGCACAGTAAATAGGCGGCGGCTGGTTTTGAGTGGCTGTACCGGGATATAGCCTGCAGCTACATACTATATCCCGGTATAGTTTTTTAGAGTGGACGGTTGGCTATCCGGGGTTAATGACCGATCCAGCTCAGGAGCCGCTCGAACATCCCCCCCCTCCCGCTGCCTTCCGCCACTCTTCTCCGGCCTCCCGTCCCACCGGAAGACCGGAACGACGATCTGGCGCCTCCGCCGGCTAGAAGGAGACCTGACAAAAGCAGGAATCGGCTCAGATCGGGTCTCCTTCGGCACTTTGTCGCCATTCCACGAGTGTGCGCAATTTTCAACCATGTCATGTATGTATCTATTTACTGGGCGTAACATCCTCTTTCACAATATACAAAAAATTGGGTTAACTTTACTGTTGTCTTATTTTTAAACTCAGTGACATTTTTTAAAAAAAATCGTGCTTGAAAGACCGATGCG
This sequence comes from Glandirana rugosa, assembly GCA_018402905.1. NCBI lineage: Eukaryota > Metazoa > Chordata > Amphibia > Anura > Ranidae > Glandirana > Glandirana rugosa. Next base: position 876,689 of record BLSH010297057.1, read on the forward strand.
CAAATACCGTGTGACAAAAAGTATTGCAACGATCGCCATTTTATTCTCTAGGGTATTTGAAAAGATATATATATATAATGTTTGGGGGTTCTGAGTAATTTTCTAGCAAAAAAACTGTTTTTAGCTTGTAACCAACAAATGTAAAAAAGGGCCCCGGTTGGTAAGTGGTTAATAAGAAACCATAGTTTTAAATCATCATAGTTGTAGCACCTATTCTGAATTCAACAAGAGCTGAGTCTTGAATAGAGAATGTATGTACTCTTTATCGTATACCTAACAACTATAGTTGACTATACCGTGTTTTAACACATGTGTACTGTTTGTGTATCCATTTACATTTTTTCTCTGTTCTCCTGTTTCTTTTCCATCTGCCTTCTAATCTACAGTAGCAAACCTAGTCATTTGCTAGTGAACACTGCCTGTGACCTACACATTTGCACTGTAAACCAACATTTGTGCACTTAACCCCTTCACCCCCCAGAAGGATTTCCCACTTTAGGACCAGAGCACTTTTTGCGATTCGGCACTGCGTCGTTTTAACTGACAATTGCGTGGTCGTGCGACGTTGAGCCCAAACTAAATTTGTGTCCTTTTTTCCCCCCCCCACAAATAGAGCTTTCTTTTGGTGGTATTTGATCACCTGCGTCATTTCTGATCACCGCTATAAACAAAAGAAGAGCGACAATTTTGCAAAAAAACAATATTTCTTTCTTTTTGCTTAAATACAAATCCAAAAAAAATATAAAAAAAGCATTCATCGGTTTTGGCCGATTTATATTGTTCCTCATATTTTTGGTAAAAAAAAATCGCAATCAGCGTTTGGTTTGCGCAAAAGTTGCCGCGTTTACAAACCGTGAGAATTTCTGGCGTTTTTTTTACTTTTTTTTTTCTAGTAATGGCGGTGATCTGCGATTTTTATCGGGACTTTGATATTGGGGCAGACATGTCAGACATTTTGACCATGGGCATAAGAGATCTAACTGGGATCAGTAGATCCCTTACATGCCCACTGACAGAGCGGGGAACCGCCGTGTATACATTGGCGGTTCCCCGTTCTTTCCCTCTGGCAGGGCACCGCGGTTCGCCGGTGGACATCGGGTCCGCCCGAGGACAAGCATTACAGAACAGTGCAGTTTCATGGTGGGGGCAGGTGGTATAGAGGAGGCAGTTTTATGCTAGGGGCAAGCAGCATATAGGGGGAGGTGGATGGTGGGGACAAGCCGTACAAAGTGGTGCAGTTGATGGTGAGGTCAAGTAGTATAGAAAGGGCAGTTTCATGGTGATGGCAGGCATTACAGAGCGGGGGCAGTTTTATGGTGGGGACAGGCAGTATAGAGGGTATTACATAGGGGGTAGTTTTATGGTAGGGACAGGTTGTGCAGTATTGGGGTAGTTTATGGTGAAGACAGGCAGTACTTTAGTGATCAGTTGCATGGTGGAGACGGGCAATACAGGGTGGGCAGTTAATAGTGTAGAACAGACAGTACATTGATGGAATTAGTGTTCAGATCTCCACTGTACAAATACCCCCCCCCCCCCAAACCTAACAATCCATGTCCACCTGTACACTCATTACTTTCCCTCTTTTTAACCTTGCTTTTTTATCTAATGCCCACCTAACCACCTGCCCCCCAGACCCCACTACCTTAAATATTACGGTCACCCTCTTGCTCTATCCTTCATTTTATAACTCACTTCTTCAATCTCTCCCTCTCTATTGGCATCTTGCAGAACACTCCAAAACAGGCACTGGTCACCCCATACTTTAAGTACTCTTTAGCGCCTAGTCTACAACTGCCTGAACTACCACCTCACTGTGCATTCTTGACCTTCTTCAATCTGTATTTCACCCGCAACACACTACAGAAACTGCTTTCTTAAAACTCACTAAGGGCTAAAACCAATGGTCACTATCCTGTAGTCTTGCTCTTGGACCTCTCTGCTGCCTTTGATAGAGTTGACCACACCCACCTCCATCCCCTTAGTCTTCGTGACTGTACTTTTTTTTTTTTCTTATCGGACTTATCTCACTGCACCTTCAGTGTCACTTACGACTCTACGTTTTCCTCTCCTCTTCCTTTTTTCCATCAGGGTCCCCCAAGGTTCTGTCCTTAGACCTCTCTTTTTCTCCATCTACTCCTCCTCCCTGGGCCTACTGAAAGCCTCCCATACCTTTTTAGTACCATTTCTGTGTTGATGCCCAAATCTATCTTTTTATTCCTCAGCTCACCCAATCAGTCTCCTCACACTAGTATACTAACAAACATGTCAGTATGGATGTCACACCATCTCCTAAGACTTAGTCTATCCAAAACTGAGCTCACAAAATCTCCCCCCACATGCCCCTTCCCCTGACTTCTCTGTCAAGGTCGATGGCACAACAATCACTTTTTCCCCATATGTCAGGTTGTTAGGTGTGATCCGGGACTCTGAATTCTCATTTCAGTTGCTTATACAATCACTGCCCACATTTTGCCGCCTCAACCTCCATAACCTCCAAAATATCACCCTTCTTGAACATCAACACCGCAGAGCTTCTAATTCACTCCATAGTAATCTCTCGCCTCACCTCTTGCAACTCCCTCCCCATTGGCTTAGCTTTACATAGGCTATTCCCCCTCAGTCCATCATTAATGCTACCAGACTCCTGCACCTTACCAATGCTCAGTGTCTGCTACTCCACTCTGCCAATCTCTCCACTAGCTTCCACTCACCCAACTAATAAAATTCAATATACTAACAAAAACCTACAAAGCTATCCACAACTCTGCCCCTAGCTACATCACTGATGTTGTCTAAAAATACCAACCAAACCATTCTCTCCTCTCCCAAGATCACCTGCTCTCTAGTTCTCTCGTCATCTCCTCCCATGCTCACCTCCAGGACTTCTCTAGAGCCTTTTCCATTCTCTGGATCACCTTCTCCTATTCTGCCCATCTGTCTCCTACTGTATCCACTTTTAGGCAATCCCTGAAAACCAGTCTGTTTAACCACTTCAGCCCCAGGAAGGATTTACCCCCTTACTGTTCAGAGCACTTTTTGCAATATGGCACTGGCAATTGCATGGTCGTGCGATGTTGTACAGACAAAATTGATGTCCTTTTTTTTCCCCCACAAATAGCTTTCTTTTGGTGGTATTTGATCACCTCTGTGGTTCTTATTTTTTGCGCTATAAACAATGACAATTTGGGGGGAAAAAAAATATTTTTTTTTAATTTTTGCTATAATACATATCCAAAAATAAAAAATGTGAAAAAAGTATTCATCAGTTTAGGCCAATATATCTTTTTCTACATATTGATTGGGTTGCGCAAACGTTATCGCGGCTGCAAACTATGGCAATAGATTTATGGCATTTTTATTTATTTGTTTTTTATTTTTTTACTAGTAATGGTGGCGATCTGCGATTTTTATCGGGACTGCGACATTGCCGCGGACAGATCGGAGACTTTTGACACTTTTTTGGAACCGGTGACATTTATATAGTGATCAGCGCTTTAAATAGCCCCTCATAACTGTATAAATGTCATTGACAAGGCAGGGGTTAAACTCTAGGGGGTGATCAAGGGGTTAAATGTGTTCCCTCACTGTGTTCTAACTGTGTGGGGGCTGGGCTACCAGGGACATGACAGATCTAACTGTTCCCGATCACTGGGAACAGTAGATCAGTGTCATGTCCCCTGACAGAATGTAGTAGGCGATCGCGCGTCGCTGGCGGACATCGAGTCCGCGTGCACCCATAAATCGCACATGTGTGGCTGACGTACCATGACGGCAGTTTGCACAGCCGAGCCAACCTGCCGCAGTGAAACTGTGGTGGCTGGTCGGTAAGTGGTTAAAGAAGCCTATCCTGCTTCAATCTAACTGCTGAACTTTGGATTTCTCCATTAGCTCATCTTCCACATCATTTACCTGTTTGTATCACTTCACCCTCCCTTTTAGACTGTTCACTCTAATGAGCAGGGCCCTCTGATTCCTCTTGTATTGTGACTACTGTCACCCTTAATTTTGAAAAGCACTGCACAAACTGTGGTTGCTATATTAATCTTGTATAATAATAAAAATCTTCCCCCCAAATTTCAATTACCCCCCCCCTCGGTTTCCCTTACATGTAGCTATAGCAGTAACATAGGACAAATTGACCCCTAATACGGGGTGCCTAACCTTTTGAAAAGCGAGGGGCACTTTAGCGACTTAGTAACTGTTTTCTGGCCACAATGAGCAGAGTGCGCAGATGACAGGTCCGTGTCCCCTCTGCATATGAAGAGCAGACACAGACCCAGCCTGCTCTAGTTTATGGGCCCTTCAATCCGCCCAGACAGAAAGGGACGGGTCCCCTTCTGTTTTTTTTTAAGCAGATCGGATTGGAGGATAGGCGGGTGTAAAAGGACACAAATCCGTTTACATCTGCCGCTCTATAGAGTTGAATGAAGGGTCTAATTGGGTTCGCCTGAAAAATGGACAGGCGGACCCGATAGGACTGATCGTGTGAAAGGGGCCTAAGGCTGCTTTCACACTGATGCGCTGCAGTTTACCTGCACCGTGGGCGGGTATGGCTAGTGGCTGCTGCTGGCTGCCCCCCATGGTGGGTATGGCTGGTGGCTGCTGCTGGCTGTCCCCCAGGGCTGGTCCTGCTTTCAGGGTACTGTACTGCTGGTGGGTATCCCTGAAGGCTGCTGTCCCAGGAGGCGTAGTGCATCTGGTATCGCTCCGCCTGTGATAGGAGCCAGCGCATGCTTCCTTTAACGCCAGCTCCATTCACAGGGATGGCGGGTCGGAAACCCGTGATCTTGGCTTGCTAACCTGCTATCCCAGAGCAGGAAGTGGCGGGCCAGTGCTTGGGCACCCCTTCCCTGACACTACTTTTTGGAGTTCTGCTTTCGATCAGACCCTGCTAATAAAGGTTTAACAAGAAACTAAAGAAACAGACTTCATCTGTCAAGCTTAAGCTACACTCTTAATGATTTTGATCTGTATTCTATGGAAACCTAACTCCATAACATACATTTTCAATGTGCTCTATCATCCTAATATTGGTGGCAGGTTTGCAGCAAGTACAAAGATTATGCATTCTTATTTATTTAGTTATATCCAGCTAACTAGATGATGGTCACGGTTGGTGATACTGAGTAAAGCAGATGATAATTCCATCATCTTTCTTCCACCAATGGGTGGAAGAAGAGAATATCACTTGATTCCCCCATCAAGGCAGTCAGTGTTAATTGGGGAATGTCTCCCGCATCGCTAGTGTGTTCTACCAGCGCGGAGGGGGATGCAGGGAGCCTTCACATACATCAGAACACCATGATTACTGCTGGCAGCTTAGCCGCCAGCACTAATTGTATGTAAATAATCCGACAGGCTGGTTGTACCCAAATCAATCAATGGATCGACGTTGGTACAATCAGTCTGCCCATAAATGAAATTTTGGCTGGTCCCTGCTGAATCGGCTGAATTGCGATCCATTGATGGCTCTGTCTCGAAGAGGAAGTAAACTCTGATTTTTTTTTTCTTCTTCCCTAGAAAGCAAAGGCATAAAGTGCTAGCATGCCGCCGGTCACGACACACACTTCTGAAGAAGCGGCATAATCTGCGCAGTATACAGTAAATATTTCCTAAACAGCGCATGTTTAGTAGATATTTACAGTACCTTTAGGTAAGCCTTATTCTAGGCTTACCTATAGCTACAAAGTATACAGGAAGGTTTACTTCCTCTTTAAGGGTGCATTCACACCTGTCAATGCATCTTGCCGGTAATTAATTAAATGCGAGAACCTCAGAAGGGGCTCTCGTGATTAAAAGCGAGTAGGAAGCCCCTTTTGAAAGCAATGGGAGGCTGCCAGCTCTTACAGGTAATCACGGCCACTGGTATGTAAACTCTCAGGGTTAATGCACACTGGGCTTAAAGGCTGCTTTTACAGGCGTTTGATGTTTTTTTTTTTCTGTGCCTCTAATTGCACCTCTATATTGGCCTATGTGTGCATGTACACACAGGTGTTTACAGGCGTATTAGAAGAGGAACATTTATAAGTAGAAAAGTCCTCCAGCAGAACACATGCGTGACAGTTACCCTATAGTTACTCTACAGTTCACTTCTCAGTCTATTTTCTTCATATCTACTCCCCTTTTCTCCCCCCTTTTTTTTCATTTCTTTCTTTTCCTCGCATTCTCTTCTTTGTTTCCTCCCTACCTCCTCCATCATTACTGCAATCTTCATATTACGATGTCATATGAAAATCATTTAGAAAGGCACAGAATTCCTAATCTGATAAAGAGTCCAAACCTACATCGCCCTCACAAAGCATACTAGGCAGACTCCTCATTAGTGGCTACCTCTGGGGTCACAGAGTAGGTCCCATTGGGGTGCCCCGAGCAAGTAGCCACAACAAGTGAAGTGTTTACTGAATGAATACGACCCCCCTTCTTCTTTTTCTTTACGTTGCTCTAGCAGATATTGAATTAGACAAAATGTTAGACATCTTACTAAACAATGTCACTTTTGAATTACTAATCAGCATTGTAAATGTATACCAACATCATATCATATGACAACTTTTGCATTTTTTGTTCTCAATATGTTCATGTAAAAAAAAACTCAATAAAAAACTATTGGAAAAAAAAAAAAAATACCGCAAGTAGAAAAGTCATCACCAGTGTGTTCAGAAGAGGAGCTTTTGGGCAGAAAAAAACACTAAACGTGTTTAAGTGCTCCTAAAAGCCAGATGCGTTTACTGTTTAAGCGCTCATTCCAATTAGCAGAATAGTGTGTGCAAAATGCACCTTTTGCTTTATTTTTTTTCTCAAAGCAGCTTTTCTCCTGCCAGGTGAAAAGGTGTTTTGGGAGCTGAGTAAATTCTCACTGTGCTATGCTGTGGTCACATGCAAGTGATTGGCTCTGGACACAGACCGCATTAAGGACTAATCGCTTGCATGTAATTTCAGCTTGAGAGATGCAAGAGCCGGCAGCCTCCCATTAAAAAATGTTCTATAGATAACTAATGCGCAAACCAAAATTAAATCGGCAGCAATATGGGAGCAGCAGCCAACATATAGAAGGTCACCAAAAAATAAATAAATTAAACTAGAAATGGGACTGCCTACTCAGCTAAATGCTGGAACCCCCCTCCCCCAGACAGCTATAGTAAGTGCCGAAGAAACTGCTAATATGGGTACGGTAAGTACAGTCTCAATAAAACACCCATCAGGCCAACACTATGTAGTGACATGTTTCATGGCTGTTTATAATTATATTTTTGTTTGTTTTTTATTGCTTTTAAAGAGGCAACAATCCTTGAGAAAAAATGACTAGGTGCAGGATGTAAAGATGCTTCATTCAGCTTGTGATATTTGGGAGATGTTTTTTTATGCCATGGTTGAAGAACTGTTCAGTTGCAGTGTTTTAGAAATCTGTTTTGGAGAACCAGGGGCAGTCATGTAGAACAAAAAGCAGAAAGCTAAAGTGGTTCAGTGCCAGCATTTTCAACTATTTTACAAACTGTATGACCTTGTTTGGACATTTGTAAATTGTAAGATGGGATACATGGATTAACTAATATGTAAGCTAAATATTCTTTTCTTCTGCTTCTTTTAAGATGTTTATAGTTGAGAAGATTGAAGGAACACATTGCAGTCTTCATGAATTCAGCATCACTGGCTCTACCTATGCTCCAGAAGGTCAAATGTGAGTATTCTGTGTGACCATTTGAATGAGAATAGGCTTTATATCATCTTGTTAGCAGGCACCATTGAAATAATGTGAGAATAAAGAGCAAAAGCACCTCTACTATATTGGCATCAGCTAATTCTTTAAAAATGTTTGCTTGAGAACCAAAATAAAATCTAGAATGATGTAACCATTTATCAATCATCTGAACTTCGCAATGTCTAATCGCTAATTCCAAGTTGGACTTTGGCTTATCCAGTGGGAGGAAGGTTCTGAAAATAAGCAACCCTCCCTGTTACATAACTGGAACCATGAAACTATTGGGGTAAAATGAGAGGGTAACATTGTAAGTTGCATAGACTCCCATCTTTTCTGAGGACCGTAAAGTGCAGATTTTGTATAGAGAGGTGGTTTGAAGGAGGTGTAAAAAATCCATCTATGTCACATTAGAACAACCTTTCCCTAGCCTAGTGGTGGCCTGCCCTGCACTGTCAAAATAAATTATTTTAGCAATTTCACACCTCTAGTTTGACTTAATCTACCAGTAGACATGGCTAGATTAGAGTAAATATAACAAAAGTTGCCCCAATTATATTTTTGCTGATTGCTTCCAGTAATACAACCATGTTTTAGCTGTGGGCAGTCATAAAAGCTATTGCATTTTCCAGCACTTTAGATGTGGGTGGGCATTTAGTCAAATCAGAGACCAATCAATCTTTAACATTCCTGCAAATACTCTAATGGCTAGAGAGTGTAGAGGTATTTAAGACTTTGTCACTATTCTGGAGCAAGTATTCTCCAGGGTTGAATACTCTGTTAATTACCTATATCATGCTAAGGATGACTGTTCCAAACCAAATTTACAAAGTGGCAGCGCAAATATTTATAACCCTTTTTGTGTAACGAGCTGTGTTTGATAACTTAAGTGCCAGCCAACCTGTTTGAGTTGTCTTCAGCACATTTTCCATTGTATCCTTCTCTTTATATTGTGTGATATACAGTATCTCACAAAAGTGAGTACACCCCTCACATTTATGTAAATATTTTATCATATCTTTTCATGTGACAACGCTGAAGAAAATACACTTTGCTACACTGTAAAGTAGTGAGTGTGCAGCTTGTATAGCAGTGTAAATTTGCTGTCCCCTCAAAATAACTCAACACACAGCCATTAATGTCTAAACAACTGGCAACGAAGGTGAGTACACCCCTGAGTGAAAATGTCCAAATTGGGCCCATGTAGCCATTTTCCCTCGCTGGTGTCATGTGACTTGTTAGGGTTACAAGGTCTCAGGTGTGAATAAATTTGGTGTTATCCCTCTCACTCACTCATACTGCTCATTGGAAGTTCAACATGGCACCTCATGGCAAAGAACACTCTGAGGATCTGAAAAAAAAGAATTGTTGCTCTACATAAAGAAGGCCTAGGCTATAAGAAGATTGTGAAGACCCTGAAACTGAGCTGCAACATGGTGGTCAAGATCATACAGCAGTTTAACAGGACAGGTTCCACTCAGAACAGGCCTCGCCATGGTGGCTCAAAGAAGTTGAGTTCATGTGCTCAGCGTCATATCCAGAGGTTGTTTTGGGGAAATAGGCATATGAGTGCTTCCAGCATTGCTGCAGAGGTTAAAGGGGTGGGGTGTCAGCCTGTCAGTGCTCAGGCCATACGCCGCACACTGCATCAAATTGGTCTGCATGACTGGCGTCCCAGAAGGAAGCCTCTTCTAAAGACCAAGATAAACTTATTTGGTTCAGAATGTGTCAAGCATGTGTGGTGGCAACCTAGTGAGAAGTACAAAGACAAGTGTGCCTTGCCTACAGTCAAGCATGGTGGTAGAAGTGTCATGGTCTGGGGCTGCATGAGTGCTGCCGGCACTGAGGGGTCTACAGTTCATTGAGTTCATTAATGAATGCCAACATGTACTGTGACATACTGGAGCATAGCATGATTCCCCCTCCCTCCTTCGGAGTCTGAGCCAGGGGGCATTATTCCAACATAACGACCCCAAAAAACCCTCCAAGACCACCACTACCTTGCTAAAGAAGCTGAGGTGATGGACTGGCCAAGCATGTCTACAGACCAGCGGCGGCTGGTGTGGGAGGGGCGCTGGGGCGCCGCCTCCCCGCCGGCAAAAGACGAAAAAAAAAAGTAAACTCCGCCCACCTACAGGTGGCGCCGGTACATTGACTTTCTTTTTTTTTTTTTTTCTTTTCGGCTCCTTGGCTGTCACATGACAGCCAAGTAAGTGAGCCTATTGGCCGGCCATTCAAGCCTATGCATGTGCGCTTCTTCCTGCGGCCATGCATAGGCTGATTGGCTGCCCTGAGCCTCCGCTCAGGGTGATTGGATGAGGGGCCGGGG